>JWHW01032624.1:189739-250092 GCA_000931545.1 Papilio glaucus | reverse complement strand
AAGCAGTAGAATCTTTATAAAGAGACTTTAACGCTTGTATAAGGTCACTGTTCAATCCAAACTCAACTAAGGTTGACCACAGATCATCTCTTTTTTTAAGATCCCAAAGTAAAGACATAATCCAATGCTTGTTAATCTAGGTCAAAAATAAAGAACCTATCGGTTTAAAGCATTGAAACACGGGCCCGCCATAACTCCCGTTGGGCACGTGCTTCAAAATACATTTTTTTAATTTAATTAGTAGAGAAATGGGATAAGAAGCTGATTTGATGACGAAACAAAAAACAGTTGTTAAATGTAGGTATCCAAAATATACGCTGATTTTATAATTGCATTTCTTCATCCTTTTCCGTGTGCACATAGTTTCCAACTTGTTTTTGAACTCGCTGTGTTAATTCAATGATTAGATTCCATCATACGAAAAAAACTAATATTTATTTATTTTTACCAGATTTTAATTTATTTATTTTAATAATAAATATGTAGATCTTTAAAAAGGGTTTGTGTTCATTGTGTCCAGTTTAAAAAACAAACAATGGCATTAGCTAATCGTAAAAATGCGATAACGGCACGAATGTGCTTATCAAATACGCAACAATTTTCGCGGAAACAACAATACGGTTATGTTTACAAACATTTCTTTTATGCGATCTAATGCTTAATTTCCTGTGCATTAAGTAAAGTTTCACGATGAAACTAATACACTTAATTATAGTAACCTTTACTTTAAGACGAACATGCGGAGGAGTGCCGCAATGCTCGATGGGCGATGTCAAGAGTCTGCTCGAGGGCTGCGATAGATTGACCGGACTTAACGTAACAAGCGTAGGAGGAACAATGGTCAACGATCACAACTGTGATGTACTTCTTCCTAAACAAGTCTTTATTGACGAACCTTTGTTTCAATACGCATTAGCTGATTCGGTATGTGTTAAAAAAGTGAAAAACTATGCGTTTTTACTACCAATAAATTGCTGGGTCACAAAGATTTATACAAAAAAAATTATTACAGAAAAAATTTTATACGATAATTATGGTAGACCCGGACGCGCCGCCACAAACTGAAGGAGAGTTCTTCTTACATATGTTAAAATCTAATATACCTGTAAGTATTCCTCCAAAAAATTATAAGATTGCTTGAGCATAATTAAAAGTTATATTTTTAAAGCGTGTCACAATTATTAATTATTTATAACTGCAAGGGAAATAAATTTTGCTATTTGTCCTTAGATTTTTTGTTTATGCTTTAAATTTTTAGTTGAATGACATATATGACAAAATACTTATGGTTGTAATCAATAGGTACAATAATCTGTTTGCTTTTCAGTTATATTGTTAGTGAACCTGTAACAATGAATTTCAATTTTTTTTGTACTGACTAGTTGTACTTTGTTCCTTTTACAAACCTACATGCTGGTTCACCCGTCTATAAACCTCAGCTTATTTGTACACTTATTTACTTTACTACTCGCTTTTTAGTTTACTTACTAAAATACATACCTAAAACATTTCAGGGGCTCGCCCTTAGGGCAAAAGAGAGCATTAAAACATTTGGAATTGACTATCGAGGTAAAAAGTAATATTTTAATAAATAAATTATAATAAATTAAACAAATTGTCTCACCGTAGACTAGTGGTTGAGTAGGTCCGTTTTCTTATAATTTGGAGGTTGTTTTCAGGACGGCACGGATATCCCCCATTCGTCATGTATATACTTTGAAACCTATTAAAGTAACGGAAAAACGTATTTCAATTATTATTACTGTTTATGCCAAACGGGATAAAATATGTTATCGCTTAATTTTTCATTTACAATCATTATGTCTTTTCTCTAATGTTTCAAATGAACAAGAAGTTAAAAATAATAGTATATCAAAAACACGTATGCATTTAGCTATGAAATTTTATATATTTAAATAGACACTGAACTTTATATGCCTCTATCTAGACCTAACACTGAAATACAAATCATTATTTATAATAAATATTGTGCTTTTAATATGCTATTATTTTTAATTTATTGGTCATTTGAACCAGAGAAAAGGGTGAAATTATATTATTGTTAATATTTCTGTGGTTTATTTCGAGTGATCGGGACCTATTTATTGTATACACGTAGATTAAACTACGGGCTTATTTATTGTATGTTCTCTACGATGAACTAATTAATTACATTACATATACTTATGCAGGTTATAAGTCACCATCGCCACCTCGTGGTACCGGCCCTCACCGCTACATAACGCTGCTCTACGAACAAGGCGATGGCAATAACTTCCTACCGAGTGTGCCGCCATCTCGTAGCCGCTTCACGCTCTCCAATTGGCTACGAGGAAAGAATCTGTGCGGGCCAGTGGCCGCCACGCAGTTTAGAGCTCAATTCTAGATGGCGCTAGGTGTTCTTATTTTACGTGATTAATTACAATTAAAACATTTCTGTCATCATTATAGGACAGTGCATGAAGAGAAGTAAACTAAAATAACGTACGTTTTCTAAATATAATATTTTGGTAAAATAAATTTTAAGCTTTGTTAATTAATTAATTTTTTATGGAAGAAGGTGGCAAGCGGTGACGGTATCAAGTGACCGCTTCCTATTTGGCATCTGCAACTAGCTTCTAGCTAATGAGTTTCCTACCTTTAATGAACAGAGAAAGGGACAGGAAAAAGTATATTTCCTCTTATCCTCCTCTTGCCATCATTTCCTTATTTGAAAATAATGGGAACGGGAAGAGGACTGGATTTGGGCCTCCGGCACCTCACTCATCGGATGAAGCGCAGATTACTTCTACTTCGAGCCTGTCTTCTGTTAGGTTGTGGTATTTCACTGGTCGAGCCGGCGCATTCGTGCGACATAATTATGTTATTATTGCAGATTCTTCCACTGTTTTTTTTCTTTTTTAACAATAAGCGAGGATCTACATAGTTATGAACAGCAACAAATGCACTATTCCATTTTGGATTTATACGATATATGTAAAATGTTTATTGTTTAATTTCAATAACTTTACTGTCATAAACTCAAAGGCTCCAACATTAGCGGGAGCTTCACGTTAAGAAAGAGTTAACGTTATTAGTCAAAACGACCCTAGTTTATGTATTTCTGTTACAATTTCCTCAAAGGTAATGTAATTCAAGTCTGTTAATAAATCCTGCCTTCATTTTATTTCTCCCGTGGTATCCCAAATGAAATACTTAATAAAGTTTACATTGAATCTACAAAACTACAATAGACAAGTGGGTGGTCTGTCTTTGAATTTGGAGCACCGGAAGTCATGTATATACATATCCATAATACGTGCTTTAGCGGCAGAAAACAGCGTTGCGTTGATACTCATGTCTACGGGCCGGGAAAGATTTTCCTCTCTCTTCTTGTTTTTTTTTCTTTATTTCGTGCAATCTTTAAGTTAGTAGAAGGATAATTAATAAAACCATATATATACTTATACGAGCCACCCGGCTACGAACGAAAGATTCGATTTAGCTGAGAAAATACGCCAACTGTTTTTGTTGTCAAAATACCAATCTATTAACAAAATTATCGTCATATATCAGCAAATTTACGCAAAACCTTAATGAATACGGTACCATACTCCTAAGCGTCTGACTTAACCAACGAATCACTACTTCTTTTACTGAAAGCCGTTAAAAAATAGTTCGATAGTGAATCTACCGCAACCAGAGCGGAAGCAACGATGGGACTTGTTTTATAATACGTAGCATTCTTTGTTTAATATTCATGTTAATTGAATATAAAAATATAATTAAATAAGGTTGGCGCCAATGTTTACCTTCAAAGCTTGACAAAGAAACTTGAAAAATATTATCCGGCAGTGCGACGGCGGCGCGGGCGTCGCTCGCCAGCCCACGCCGCGCGCAACCACCGCGCCTAATTTATTTAAACAAATTATTTTCTCATCTTACACTAACTACTGGTTTTATTATCTGATTTATGTTAGCCGCGGTTGACGTTAGATAACTGCAGGCTATTTTAGTGTTTACAGCTCTAATTTTACGGACGCGGTCACAAATCTCTCCGAACACAAGATATACTTTGGACGGCGACTTTAAAAGATAACAATGATTGATACCTAAAATAAATAAGAATGAGCTAACTGTTATGATGTATAAATAAAAGTGAAACAAGTTTGTATATATATAAACTTGCTTTGTCGCATGTAGCATATACATTTACCCGTTAATGTATACGACCACAAAACAATGGTAGAGCCAGCAGCTACGGTAGTAGCCGTGTCATGACCGTACCGATCCAATACCACGATCTCTAAGAGCTTTTCTAATTGTGTCTCACTTGAACCTGTTTGCCTAGGGGAGCCATTTACATCGATCTTGAGGTGTCAGAGCGCAGAAGGCGCTTAGCCCAAACCTCTTGCAGCAGCAGTAACTAAGCTCGAAGACTGCCTCGGAAGTCATGGATCGGGCGGTTACTTTTTTGGGTTATATAGACCTGAAGTATAAGTATTTTTACTCTTGCGTTTAATTGTGGCACTTGGCATTTGTACTCTAACCATTTATTTCCCTACCTGCTCTTTCCTTAAAAGGCAACACATCTGAAATTCTTTAAAATTTTGATAACAGAAGTAGATGAGTAGTGGTGGTCATAGCATCTTATTCGTATATGTTATACGTAAGTCATATCAATATATTATACAACCATAATCTTTTCAAAGACCTACCTTATTTTTCGTGGGGATATCCCTTCCGCATACTCGACTCGTGAGTGTGTGTGTGGGGGCCCAAACATATACAGCACATCCTGCACTACATTTCCAGTCATGATTAGCTCGGGGCTGCTTAATCGACGCTCAATGCCCCAAGCCTGTGCGTCTGCGATTTGAAGGAAACGCTAATTCGTGGCTGCCATTTATAAATATAATGTCGGTGTCGGTATCACGACCTCACATAAGACAGGCGTGAAATAGAAGTATTCTGCACTTTGAATGACGAATGAGGTGCCGGAAACCCGAAGATGGGAAGGGGGAGAGGGTTTGACCAGATAGGGGATAAATAGGAAATATGATTGTTATATCCCCTCCTCTGTCCATTCAGGCAGTGCAGATGCCTATGGGTGGCGGTCGCTTGAAATTGGATGGACCGCTTGCTCGTTTGCTACCTTCTATTATATATAATAAAAAGTTTAGTAACGCAACACTTACCGTACCTTGAATCTTAGACTTGTTGAATTGTTCTAAAATTTATTTTAGAGATTTAAAAAAAATGAATTGGGAGTGTTTATTTTTGAGGCATAAAGTTTCTGTCAAGCTACTAAAACGCTTTTATGGTCGTTTGCGATTAACTCGACAGATTCTTTAACAAGTTGTTATTTTCACTCAGATAACGTTTTATGTATCAACAAAAAAGAAAGTATACAATGAAGAATGTTTAATACTTTGCCCGTAAATAAATAAACGTATTTACATCACTTTTGCCTCAATAAGTTTTGTATTTGGCTCAGTTTAAATAGATTATTGTCAAGTCTTAGATCGTGCAGTCCTTATAAGTAAATTCAAAATTATATTGTTTTAAATAATTCTGGTATAATAACACTGGTTCCCACACTCTACGTTTTATTTGGCAATATTAACTTGATCGTATTATGTATATTTTTTGGTATAAAATAATAAAGGAATAATAAAAGTTTGTATGATGAGATCATGCCGTCGCAAAACAAATAAATTGCAAAAGGTTAAAGTGACAACAGCTGTCAAGTGATTATGTTGCCGTATTCTTACCTTCCTTGAATGTCTTTTATTAGTATAATTATTGCGTATTTTAATATACCTATACCTTGTTTCACAGCAAAATTGAATTGTTGTAAACAAAGGTTTCTACGGTAAAATTCGTAAATTCCAAAATATTTTGGAAAAAAAACTTTTTTCACATTACCTTACAACATTAGCTATCCTTATTACACAATTTCAGTTCCGTTATGGTAAATTTAAAGCAAGTCGTATAAACAATGAGTAATTATGAAATAACTGGCCATAAATAATATTCCTAGAAACACAATGCGAATCGCGATGCTGTTGACACGATGATTAATGCCGGTTAACCGCAACTGAAATCAATCTTAGTATACGTTAAAATATTAAGTAGAAATAATATAAAAATATTAATAAAATAAATAAATATGCACTCACGTCCGTAGACAGAGTTCATGGATTTCCATTTGGCGCGATCCTGGCACACCTCTCTTGCTTCTTCTACATATGAATGTAGAAGAAGCAAGAGATCATCTAAAGCATCTACGCATGCATGCTCGTCGGTTATGGATGCTCCTTATATCGCCGTTTTTTAGTAAGTCACTAATTTGATCGATATACGTTCTCCTGGGGCGTTCCCTACCAACACTGCCACTCACTTTTGCAACATAAATTTGTTTCGTTATTCTCTCTTCATTCATCCTTTCAACAGATCGCATCTCAACGGCATTAACTCTACTAGCATACTTTTCCCGCTAAACTTAGCTCTCACGTCCATACATTAAAATGGGGACTAGTACAGCATGGTGTATTGCCAGACGACCCTTCATAGTCACATTCTGACTCCTCACTACTGTACCTGTAGCCTCATTCATTTTATTTCTTTAACATGCTAACCATCTCTACTAAACATACACTCCAAATACACGAACTCTTCCGCCGGTCCCACTTCTTTACCGTTAACATTTATTTCAATTACTCTTTTACTTTGTTCTCTTTCAAAAACCATTGCTTTCGTCTTCATACATTCACATTCATCTTCATACCTTTACACTACATTCAGCATAAGTTGTAAGTCCTCGGCGCACAAGAGACATTTTACAACTAACTCACCCAATCTTAATCCACACTCTTCGTCTTTCAAAGCTTTCAAACAATTATCCATAATGAGATTGAACGGGAATGCTACACAGCCCTGTCTTACAGCCTTTGTCTTACAGCCTTTGTCTTACAGCCTTTGTCGATGCTAAACCCGTCTGAGTAGGCCCTGTTTATCCTGACCCAAGCAGTAGAATATTTATAAAGAGACTGTAACGCTTGTATTAGATCACTGTTCAATCCAAACCCAACCAAGGTTGACCACAGATCATCTCTTTTAACTTTATCATAGGCCTTTTATGAATCTACGAAGGCCCAGATTTTTTTTGGTTTAGAGCCAGAAACTTTTCTGTGATCATACGTAAAGGAAAGATCTGATCCACGCAGCCCATTCCTTTCTTAAAACCTGCTTGCACATCCCACGTTCTTTCTTCTGTTGCTTTCATGACTCTTTCAGTCAGGCTTTACCCAATTTCATTCTTTTCATCGCAATTACAATCTCAGTCAAACTTATCTCACTTTCCAACTCGTCTCGAATAGATCGTCCACAATTTGACGTGTCATTTCTCGACATCTTATAAACTGTCGAAGTCCAATCGTTAACTGATATTTTGGTTGTGTTAAAGTTTATGTTAGAATTGAACATTTAAGTTTGTTGCGATTGACATCAACGTCAAATTGTCATCAATGGTTGTGCGTCGGAAATATCTACATACCTAGAACGATTGCTGGAATGAGGTACTTACTTACAATAGGTAATTTTAAGCGTCGATAGAAATAAGAAAATGCTAACAGTACAGAGTGTTCAATGTCCCGAAATTATGTCACAGAAATGGCGGCCAGGTGCATTAACAATTCGCGGGGGTAGCGTCTAAGCTAATAAAATTTAAATAATCTAAATATATCTATTTACATTGTCCAATAACCCAATTCTAATTAACGTGTCTTCTGTACAAAACGACGATGTAAGTTTAATTCATTATTATTATTATACAACTACTTCCGTACAAACAACATCATTTATTTAAAGAATTTAGAAAGAAACTTTCTTTTCCATTCGCTTTTCCTGATTTACACTCCACGACTATCGATCATTATTTATTTTATTACATAAGTGTTGTCGCACGAGCGTTTTTATAAGTCCAATTAAAACCTCTTTTGGAAATTATAAAGAGGCGATCAAATTCTATTGGGCAGGTTGTCATATCACAGGTTGGACATAGGAAGCTCGACTATCGTAAATTAATCGACATGGCTCTCCAGAAATACCAAGTTATTAAACCGGTTTGGCGTGTGCGCACGTTGGGTCGAACCACCGGAAATGCTCTCGAAGAAACGTTGTTATAACTCACACAAAAAGTAACACCCGGCTTAGAATCTACTAATATTCAATCTAAGTTCGCTTTAAGATAATTGTGACCTTTTGAACGTCTAGAAGTAAATAGATAAAAAATATTATTAGTTCATTTCAAATGAAGATTTTTGTTGAGTGTCTTTTAAGTAGAAATAATTATTATTCGCCAGCTGTTTGTCCTGGATTTTAATGGAATAACTCTTAAGATTTTTCATACCTTTTTGACTCCTTTAGTATTTAAATCCTTAAGGGTTGAATTTCCAACAATCAACTATTAATTGGCGCCTACATCGTACAAGGAGGCTTTATGTAGAATTTCACGTTGCAATTACTAGTAGTTTCAAACCAGCATTGAAATATCCAGCAAAATACGCGGGACGACGGCCTAGTTGACAAAAGTTTTTTTTTATAGAAGGTGGCAAACGATCTAGGGATTCGCCTGATATTTAGTGATCGCTTTCCGTAAGTATCTACAACAAGCTAATGAATTGCAGATGCGTTGCCTACCTTTAATGGACAGAGGAGGGGATAAACAGAATAAAGGATATTTCCTTTTCCCAACCCTTCCATTACAATTAAACAGAGGAAGAGGACTATAATTAAGACTCCGGCACCTCACTTATCAGAAAAAAAGCAGAATGCTTCTGATTTACTTCTTCTATGAGGGTGTGGTATTTGACCGGTTGATCCGGCTCATTCGTACAATAGATGTTGTTGGGGCTCTAGCACTATTGCAGTGTTTTGTAAATAAACAAACTTTCACTGTCATCTTTTAAGTTCGACCAAATTACACAAAGTGACCAAATTACATCATGCTCGGTTTAGTATTTTCAGAGTTCATCTCGGACAAACAACAAAACACGAGATTTTTATATATAATATGAGATGTTAATTAAAAGTGGGACTGAATACAACTCGTTGAATTATTTAAAAATAGAATCGTGCATTATTTTGAACTCAAATTCCACGATAATTAAAGTTTCGTAGAGATAGAAGATGTGGGCGAGGTTGGACAGACGACTCGTCTAGACTAGGAGGTCCATAACGAACACTATCGACGGCTAGATAGTATCCTTGCGAGTTATATTTATAGCAATGACGTGGGACCTTTGAATCCTGTCCGTCCCATCGATATTTTATAGAATTTGTTCGCTATCTCCGACAGACCCAACAAAGCGATGGAAGATAGAAAAGAAAAGGAAAGAACATTAAAATAACTTGATAACGGTGATCGAGTTAATAACTGAACTGTATAAAAACAATTGAAACTCGAATAATGTAATGATTTACTAAAATTTTAAGATTTTCTCGGTCTATTGTGTAAAGGTTTGATTTTAACACCTGAAATTTTAATTCAAAAACACATCGCTAATTACCACTATAGTAGGTTCATGTCTCAATATGTTGACCAGTCGGACCCATTTTACATATTTTAAAGTCCATACCACTTAAAAAAACGAGGAAACTTGTATGATGTAATATTTGAATGTAATTCGTCGATTGGGGACTGGCATGTAAAAATAAACATACATTTGCAATTGACACGGCTTGCAACTAGAGACCAGAAAGTTACGGGTTCCTTCCGGCCGCCCACGCTGCCCTCGCCGCCCCCGCATCCTAACATCAATCACTGAACTAAATCGAGACCATTTCTATGATAATATTGCCGGTATAAAGGCTAACGATTGCAGCTCCCTAAGTGGGTCATTCATTACGGCCGCTCGCGACAAATTGACTTCGACTTCTGTGAAAGCGACAAAAAGAAAATCGAATATCGCTTTGTTTCATTTTATACCGTATGAGGTTTTTCAAGGAACATATGTGAAATTTATAGATGTTATATACGCGATTTGTTTATACTAAAATCAGCTCTTACATCTAACGGCCGCAAATCGAGCGTTATATCAATACGGGAACGTTCTAAAGTGAAAATTTTACTAACCATGCTTGCTTAGGTTTGAGACTTTTAGTTACACGTCGCGTACCAGCTACTGACCAATCATTGCCTCTACTAAGGTTGAATCATAAGCAACTTCCAATGCTAAGTGTTGTTCGCATTACAATTTTACATTCACATACGTCGTAACTTACATTGCAGGAATATTTCATATTTGAAAACTATCTAGACATGTGAATTCTGCCAATGCGCCCAGGAATCAGTCGCGTATAATGTGCCAAATACTCCTTTAAGCCTTTAAGGCATTAGATTGCTCATTACTCTCGTAATTTGTTCCTATTTTAATAGTCATTTTACCAACAACCAAAAGTTTTGTATAGCCGACAAATTTGTCTAGGCAACTAATTAATTATAATTTCTAATAATATAGTTAGTAAGCCGTATTCGATTATGACGATATTATTAATTGCTATGCCAAAACGTCCGATAAAGTAAATTTAAGCGAGCTTCTAATGCAGCCATCGCCTTATACAGAGCCAGTTGTTTCTCAATGGCCCATATAATCGCTGCACTACGTCATACTTAAATCTGAACGAAGGCTAACTGGAGGCGTTAACAGTGCCAAAGCAATTCAATTAATTGTTTATTTCCTTTCGAATTCATTGAATGTTAACATGCAAATAACATACGAAGTATACTTAGGCTGCTCGATGAATGAATACGTGTTTGTGAATGGGACGCGTTGCGTACATGCTAAACGGTTATGTCCGCAGCAAAGGTCTCGGCATCGCAACACCGCAGAGCCAGCGATCGCATCTTCGTTGACATTCTCCATTAGCAAGGTTGGTAATCGCCGGCCGGCGGTCGATCGGCCGTGACACGTCTGTTCTCCGTGCGTACGCCACGAATTCGTTCATTGATAAAAACGTTCGCCCACTCGCCTCGGAGGCTCCATTCACTCGGCGGCGCAGGTTGCACAACGCGCGTGCGTGCCCTCTCCCACCGCCCTTCGCCCGCTCTAACCTTTATTCGGCACAAGCCGCCTTCCGCAATAGTTGTCACTGTTTTCCTATCTCTCGGCTCTGATGACATTGCAGGAGTACGTGCCGCAAACACGGCACTGATGTAGCACTTTGTAACATTAAAGCCCACGAGTTTTTACTAAAGAAACCATACGATATTGCCGCACTGGGTGTGCGTGTTGTATTGACATAATACATTTAAAAATTATTTGTACCATCAATGAATCGGTGAAAGAATTGGTTATTACTATAAACAAGTTATTGCTATGTTCCTAAGATGTATTTACTTGAATAAGTCGTTGCATCTTTATCAAGACTATGTGTAAAGTATTTTAACATTTTCACAGCTCGAAATAATGTAAGTAACATGTTGTAACTTATGCTGCTGGCAAGTTTACCCGTGACCTACAACCGTAGCTGTTTTGTATTCGATTTGACTGTCGGTTAAGCGACATACAGAATATAGAAAACTGAGTTTATATTTCTTAATATTTTATAGCGCTTAATATTTATTACAGTTATATTCTTACACCAGGTGCCTTTGTCTATGGAAACGAGTGCAGTACGTAATATTTGTGGCACCACTTTAAATAGTGCGAATGCTATTACATTCTCATCCGCACTCACCACAATCACCATAGGGTAGTTAACATTCTGGGTTTGTGTTTGGACAATTGTTCTGTCTTTATCTTAACATATTGGAATTGGCTTGATTTGAAAATCGGTGTTATAACCCAATTAAATTTAAAATACAGTATTAATTTCTAAGAGCATAAACATTCGCCATAAGTTTACATTTAACGACACATTCACATCGGCGATTTAATTGCGCTATATAAGAAGGAATGGAATCTCAATTTAGATTGCCGATTTATGGTGTTAATACAGCTTACAGTAGAATTTGCTCGCAGGAGTCGGTCGACTTTCACGTTAATGTCGTTCAGAGAATAGTTTTAATTCGAGTGTAATTCAAACTATTATATTGCATATTAAAATGCTCGTATCATGTTTTGGTTTTACCAAGTGCTATCAGAAACTAGATATACGCAAAAATGAATTTCTGCGAACTATGAGTTACTAAATAAAATCTTTATTTATGTACCAGAAGGTTTTAAACGATCAAACGGTTTATTCGTTATTAAGTGACCGCTACCCATAGGCATCCGTAATAAGCTAATGAGTTGCAGATGCGGGTTCTACCTTTAATGGACAAAGGACGATAAACAGAAAAACGGATATTTCAATTTCTTATTCATCCCATCCCACATCAAATCCTCTTCCCCTTCTCATCCTTTTTTTTATTATAAAATGGTAAGAAAGGGAAAAAGATTAGGTCACCGTCAACTCACTCATCAGACGATGTCCGTTGCATTTGGGCAAACATTGGTATTAACGATACGATAATGAGTTTATTGTATTCCAAAAATCAATTTTAAACGCTGTTCAAATCAAATTTTAACATTTTTTTTTTAATTTAGTCTTGTCGTCAATGTTGCATTGTAAAATTAACCCATTTACGATACATAAAATTTTTAATGAAGCTTAACTCATACCTGTGTACAGGAGCTGAGTACAGTGACGCTGGTTATCTTACCGAGACCGGTTTTATAATTAAGAACACATTCAAATTTATTAAAAATCGTTAAAACTTTCCAGAGAGACTTACTTAGCGAAGCGGCACTTTTATGTGGTGACACCAGTTTGAGCAGTCACACGCAGTCGCTGACAAGTCTTATAAGTTGGATAAAAACCCTAATGTCCTTTTAATCCAGTACAGACAGAAACAGTCACGGTTTGATTTGCACTGAACTTATAACAAATAGTACCTTCAGTAGTGACCAGAGCTCGCTATACGTACTAAATTTTTACAAAAGATTTATTGTACGTAAGAATCTGGAAAATTAAATTAAATTGTTACATTATTTATTTATTACAGAGGCAACGTACGGAAAAGCATCATAGATTAGATACGTCTCTCACAGGATGGACCGCCGATCTGGCCAATGCTCCCAGAGTCAACTTGATGAGGAGAACAGAGAAGACCGATATTTGTACCGATCCTTGGTTTTCGTCCAGCGAATGTATTCTGATGGAGATGATAATGGTCAGTCTTTTATCATATGTATTGCAACCGTGTACGAAAATGCGTCCCATGACTTTTTAGGGAAAAAACTGACTTCAAAACCTAGGATTCAGTGTATTTTTGCATTCTATTATATATTTATCCTACTTTCACTGTACGGTTATACGAACAATATTATTTTTTGAACATGTAACTTGGTTATGTAATGTGATTAACAACACCAGTAAAATTTGTCGCACAATTATTAAGCTTTTATTACGACAGTGGTCCGTTTGCGTATATTTATATGGAAGATGAAGGCAAGCGAGCAAGCAGACCCCGTACCCTTAGACATTCATTACAATCAGACAAGGTGCAGATGCGTTAGTTTATATGTAGGGTAAAAGTGAATAGAGTATAGATAAAAGGGGAATGGGAATCGAAATGGGAACCTTTGGCATATGGTGAAGTACCAAAGGCTTAAACCCATTTCGATGACAGACGAATTACAAAAGTATACATTTACCTCACGGTATTCCAAGGGATAAACATGAAAAAGGATATTTTGTTTTCCTATTTATCCCCTTTATGTTCAATCCTATTTCCCTTCCCATCCTATTCTATTTAGGAAAGGATGGGATGGGATGAGAGGGACTAAAATTGTGCCTCCAGCAATCGCGTCCTCGGGCACCCCAACTCATTCACGCAATGCATGATTGTCCACTACTGTTTTGGTGATAGTTTAAGCACATATCTGGGGTTTAATATTCTTATAAGTTAATAACCAGCGTTGACTGTGTTGCAAGAAACTTACAAGACGACAAAAATGAAAATGTTTAACGAAGGTAAGGTACCTGATCTGTAAATGAAAACTTTAATGCGATTGAAACAAATATCTTATTTTTATCTGTATTCTAATCTTAAGCAGCTGCAAAAATATTCCGTGATTTCCGGTCGTCCATATGTAAATCAGCCGTGCCTAGGCGCGGACATACATAGACGCGTATTGTGACAAAACAGGTCTCAGAAACAATGTGAAGGCATTAGAAGTTATTATTAGACTTGTTACATTTCTATTGTTGCTTAAATGTTAGTTTGTTTCCACTTGTGTTTGCTTGTTGATGTATATACTGATACAAATTCCCAATTGTGTAAAGATGAATTGTTTATCAGAAATTAATTAATTCTTAGATTAAATCAATTAACTTAAGTGTCAAATGGCAAAGCAGATAGCTCTTAAAGCGGATGGGCGCAGAGAAGGTTATAGAATAGCAACCATTGTTTCGGACCTTTTTTTTTACGTTTGGAAAATGCGCTTTATGCATATCCTGTTCAAGGCAACAGGGGGGTCTGTGGGACTTACCCCACGAGGGGCGTATCCACTGAAAAGCAAACGTTACCTCATAGCCGTGGTGTGGGCGCCACGGGAGCATAACTGGCACGTGACACCGCGACGCCCACTGGACGCCCCAGGGTGGGGCCACTCACTACGCGCTTAAAAGGGCGCCGCGCCCCAAGATGGTCTGGAGCGCACCTCGGAGGGGACGCCGTGCAATGCAGGTTCGTCCGCCGCCGCATCTGCGGTGCGACCCCGCTGAGTCGCGGAGGGCAGGGCGAGTGGCACGCCGCAATACCAGCACTCCTCTCCCTAGACCAGTTACAACATGCACCAACGTTCTATTCAAGATAGCAGAAGTCCACTGGATTAGGGCGGCAAGCCACTGATACCTGTGGGATCGTTGGGAGGAAGGAGGGGAGGTTAAGTCAAGCAGTGGACCTTTTGGCCCATAATAATAATGAACAATTACCTGAAATTGTAGATGTCAATCGCAATCTACTTTTCACACAGCTGGGTGAAACTAAACTAAGGCCGAAATATGATAGAGATCTAATCTAATAATAAACACTGAATACTAATTTGACTAAATCACGTGACTAAATCATTTATCAAAGCTTCTTATAAAATACTTTGTAATACATAATAAAAGTGGAATCGCAAAAAGTGATTGCCTATTAGACCTTGACGAATATTTGCATTGACATATGAAGGTACGCAATATGTTCCTCACATAAACATAGTGATATAACATAAAGATACATGTTATTTAAATAGTTTTCATAACTTTAAGTTTTTTATTTTTGTGGCAAGCATTGTGAATGTGTAGTTTTAAAGCTCAATGTCAATATCATTGTATACTTCAATATAGAATACGCTATCACGACAATCTAGCTCTATCGGGGTGTTCACGTTTTATCAAGCCGATGTTTCGCCAAAATTTATTGTCCATACGAGGCAAGTGCACATTATGTCAGATTTGTATAGACTTCACAAATTTTTTTGAGGTTATGACGACAGGGCTACGGGAAATTTCTCGCACACGACGCTTCTCGTATACAAGGTTTAGGCAGAGCCTCGTTTGTGACATCAGCTGATTGTTAAAAAAATACATTTTTGCAGGAGTCAGAACGTGGAACAGAGTGTCGACTGTAACAGAGAGACAGGTGTGCACA
Source organism: Papilio glaucus (assembly GCA_000931545.1). NCBI lineage: Eukaryota > Metazoa > Arthropoda > Insecta > Lepidoptera > Papilionidae > Papilio > Papilio glaucus. The sequence continues at coordinate 234,425 of JWHW01032624.1, read as the reverse complement.
CACCTACGCGGCTGAAATAAAGAAAAGTTTCTCAGTATAGACATCCAAAATCTTGAAACAAAGACTTTTTTGAAGTTAATAAACGCACGAGTGAAACAGTGAAGAAATAATATCTGAAGATCTCTACGATACGAAATACTAATAAGCACCATCAAAGGCAGGAAGTGAGAGGCAGCTGATGCCGCAAACGAAACAATATGGCGGCTATTGGCAAATAATGCGTTTGTTAGGCGCGTGCGCGGGCGGCGGCATGAATGGACGCCAGCGCCGGTGAATCACTGCGGCTCATTCACAGGCCACGAGCACAGCTCGACCGACGTATTCATTCATCATATGTCTTTAAATATACAAAAAATATTAATAATAGTTTATGTTTTAGAATCGTTTATTTTCTTCTCCTGTTTTTTTCTGATTTATTGTATCGACATGCCCAAATTACCGACAAACGCTCATGCGAAGAAGAAAGCTCATTTCCTTTGTCCTGCCATCAACAATTACATCTCAATATCCTTTTTCGCACTTCCTTATCATCCATGGTATTTTACAATTTTTGAAAAGTTAATTTTAGTATTAATTTAAAAGTAATATTAGAATTACTCAGACACGTCCAGAAACTCAAGCATTTATTCACATAGAGACAAAAAATACAAGTGAACACATAAATAAAAATGTGATAGTTTTAAATTGTCGACAAAGATTTATTATTCCAGAACTATTATTTATCGTATTCCATAATAAACCGTTTGAAAGTTGTAATTGTCGCCCAGTGTAAATGGTCTCGTCCGACCGGGTCTCGATACAGTTGGTTTGACTTGGAGGCAAAAGGTTATGAGATTTCAAGCCATAGATCCGCTGATAGCATTTAAACGGACGGGTAATTGTTTGGTGAGCGGGCTATTAATTTTATATAATGGCTTCGAGTGCGCATTTATGTTTCCTAAACAAAAAATACGACTACGTCTTTCGATGATACGCCATTGAAAGCTCACGGCTTATAATTGTTACGGTCTCTGTCAGAAATGTAAACTGTTTCTTTGTTTATACATCACTGCGATAGTTTTAAAATCTTCAATTAATCAAGCAAATATAAATCCAATTTGCTCAGAGCTATACATCACAATGTTCCTTTTGAGGAATGATTCATTTGTGTTGGAAGGATTAGAACAAGACCGACTGATCATTGTTAACAAGTTGTAGTAGAAACGAATTTGTTCGAACATGAATTTAGAAAATTTTCATGTGATAAAACCACACACGACCATACATACGGTGATCAGAGTAGATAATTTAAATAAAACAAACTTACTACCTAAGCCTAATAAAGTTTAAGAAGACTTGAAATAACATTCCCATATGTTTGCAAGTTCGTAAAGCTTTTGTTACATTGATAGATTCATTTTTTTTGTAGGATAAGTTGCAACCGCAACACCATAGGAACTGCCGATGCGCCGCAAGCCTTTGAAGAGTGTGCTCTTTTCTTAAACGTACAAACACACCTGTTAACTTTTAAAGCATCTAAAATTCACAAGACAAGTATTTTTTTTGTCTGGTATCGCGTATTTCTGTCTTGTACTTACCTCGTATTGTGTAGATTACTGTTTATCTACCAGTGCCGGCTCGACCCGTGGAATACCACGATCTCACAGAAGACAGGCGTGAAGTAGAAGTATTCTGCGTTCCGTCCGATGAGTGAGGTGCCGGATGCCCAATTTCAGCCCTCTTCCCTTTCCCATTCTTTCCTAATAGGAGTCGGTTGAGAAGGAGAAGAGGACGAGGAAGGGACGAATAGGAAAAGGCAATATCTTTTTTTTGTCTATCCTCTCCTCTGTCCATTAAAGGTAGGCGCGAAGGCGTCGCATCTGCGACGCATTCGCGTGTTGCGGGTATCTATGGGTAGCGGTCACCCAACATCAGATGAACCGCTTGTTCGTTTGTCACCTTCAAATAAAATAAATAATCAATATGCTTAATAGTCCGTAATAAGCGACTCACGGCTGATAACTAATCGAGTCTCTTGAGATATGTCTGCGGAGAACAACTTGCATGCAAAACTAATATCAAAGTACGCCAACATTGAATATTTTATAGAAATCAAGCTAACAAGTGCTGTCGCGTATAAACATCGAGTTAGATAAGCGATAGGTGAACAATAAATACAACAACGAGTGGTTGCAGCATGCTTGCAGTTTAAAGTGCAGATAGGCTCGCTGCGGCCCCGCTGCGTGCCCCGCAATCTGACGTAATGTAAACACGATCTGATTAGATCGTATGCTGGATAATTTGCTTATTTATTAACACCGGCTCAAGGAAGTCATTTCAATGTTTATTACCCTTAAGAAATATAGAAGTGGGTTTTAATTTTAACAATTATTATACGTATGAACACAATACTCGCCGATAGACTAAGCAAATTTTATTTTGACAAAACGAGTAGAGGGTGGACAGTATATTTATAAATTTATTTTCTTTTATACATTAGTGGATTAAAACGGCGTAATTTGACATTCTGACCGGCATGGTTATGTAATAGTGAACGGCCGTTGTAAAGTTGTTGTGTGATACCTGATGTGGAGTTCCAAAATGCTGGTAGAAATAATTAAGACTCGTACCAATGATTTTTTAGACGTGGATAAACTAAATGTGGTTTTACACAATCAAACCGGACTTTGACAACAACCTTTTATATTATTGCGTTTATATTTAACCTCTAAATAGATAAGTGTTGCCAGATATGTTTAGGATAAATTAATTTATCGTCTTTTGACCACTCTATTAGAATAATATGGTATATATAGTCGACGTGAAACCGACTCCATAGAACTTCTTGTCGCGCAAAGGAACGACGAATCAAGTCAAGGCTGCGGTGGGTGCTCCCGTATACGAATGTGCCCGATTAACGGCCAGCAGGCAGAGGCGAAACGTAATGCAGCGGGTACCGTCTCCTGTCAATCTACCGGAGCGTGATAACCCACCACTCTGATAAGACCGGAGCGACCAAGAAGAAAAAGATAATCATAATTCAAATACAATTTATTTTTAGTAAAGACTCAAAAATTTGCATTCTCTGATCAATAACGTTTGTAATAAGTAAAATATTTTGCAAACTTTGAGAAATAAGGCAGGTATTATTAAACCATAGAAATATGCAGAAGTAGACATTCAATTTTATTACCTCATATTGTAAAGTTTTCGTAAGCGGTCCTTTAGTAAGAAATGTCGCCACACAAAGAAATAATTCTTGAAGATAATCGAATACATAAATATATCTTGCGGTAATATTCCGTTCGCTTATAAGGCATTCTCATTCAGGACAGTATTTAATATCGCCGTTGAGTGTATTGTTAAGAGGTTCGACGGTCAAGTTCAGTTCTGTTTTCGGTCACGATCGCGATAACGAAGGCTAACTACTCCGTTAAGTGTCATAACTCACTTCAAATTATTATCATCGGTTTCATGCCTTTCCCTGTACACACTTAATAACAAAATTAAATAACGTAAAATAATGCCGTTAAGTCAATTTCTTTAACAAGTATTCCCTGGCGACGATCACTAGTACAACTTACTTTAAAATTGTAGGAGGCAGTTAGGTAAGAAAAGGGTTGTATTTGAATATCGAGATTCTCAATTAAAAAAAAATTACATATTATACTATATTATGATTAGATCTTCATAAATATCCATTACACTTGAATCCTGAGTGCGCTCGCTTGCCGCTTTAGTAGGGGTAAAGTTCTATGTTGTGCGATAATAATAATATAGCTCATTTTGGTCCAAAATGATTGTAGCTTTCTGATGATGAAAGAAATATGATACTCGTTTTAGCTTTTGTTTACTCATTACATATAAATGAATAATATTGGTAATTGTAGTTTAGTTGAGGTATTTATCCAGTTTAAATGTAAGATTAAATGCTGTTAATATCTTTTGTTTAACCAGCCAGGTTCGGATAACCAGCAGAAATCACTTGCTGTTACTATTTGTGGCCCAGCCTACAGTGACAAGCTTACATCATATGATATATAGTATGCATTAAATTTAGCAACCTAATTTATTTTAATTCTTCAGTTGACCATAATACGCGTTGACTATGTTTGTACAGCACATATCATGCATGTATTTTGAAATATGAAAAGAGGGCAGCTCTATAAAGAACGTAGCAGCTTGCCAATGAGATAGTTATCTGCTAACAAGCTGTCACAAGACAGCGCGTCCCGGTGCGCCATCAAACGCAATCTATTGCTGCTCGACGTCCCGCTTAACATGCATAGACGTATGAAAGAAATTAACTAACGCTACTAGAAATACTCGATCTGTATCTTTAGCATCTTAAAACGATGCCACTAAACCCATAACTCTGATGTTTCTAATTGTAGAATCACCATACCTCAAGCACTATCGCTTTTGGAATGTTTAAGATTATGTGTAATAGATAACTCCGAAAGATACAGACAGATGTTATGTTACGAAATGGACTACAGTTTCAACCTTGAGGAGGCTGCTGTATTGTACTGATTTTTGTTATCATTGCGCAATATAAGTGACCAGCAATGGAATATTCTTGAATTAAATACTTGACGACGGCCCTCTCATGTCGCGGGAGCTGGGCTCAGTTTCTAATCGAGATAGAATGCTAGGCTTCTTAAATCAGATATGAGGCTTTTAGGCTGTGATAAAAGGTTAATTTCATATCACATTTCTTAAATAAAAAGCTTCATCAAAGTGGACTACAAGAGCTTGTATCTACATATGACATCGGTGTGAGACCCGCACTTGAATTTATTTTCGCTCGCATTCGTTATTATTTTACGATAACTCCTAAGATAATTACACTTTACATCATGTAAAAGATGATCATAATGTGCATGAAACGCTTACGATAACTAACGTATTCACGTTGATAATAATTAATACTGTCTTAATGGTTTTTCAATTACCTTAGAGCTCTTTTTACGCTCTACAATTCCACAGAAGAAGAGACGGAGAAAGAATAAGAAGTAACGGAATTTACTTCTTAGTGTAGTTGATAGTGAAATTCACTTCTAGAAAAGCATTATGGTCAATTGGTAAGATTCTTGAGATTCTTCAAAGCTTCCGTTTGAATTGCGTACACAGTTATAAAATCAACATAAAATTTAAAGACCTAGAGAAGTGTGTTAGTAACCTCGGTGACATAAAGATATATGTATTTAGTTATAAAATCGCTATTGAGTACACCCACACGCGCGCGTTTGGTTTTGTGAATGGATCACGGACGCGGGACACGAGGCGCTGCTGCGCGCCGCTTGCAACAGTCCCGCCCACGGCGGCTGCCGGAGGTCGCCAACTTTCATTCATAACCACAGCCCGCTGAAACTGGACGAATTGAAGAATCTAAAGATACACAACCTTAAGTCTCACAGAAAATTCTAATTCACTAGCACGGCGTTGTGTTTCAGTTGTACGACTTTTTTGGTCTAGTTTAAATACTCAACAGCTATACATGTTAACTGAACTATCTGAATTACGTTAATTATAAATGCCAATATAAGTTTGTTACTCTGTTACTCCTTAACTTCTTCAACTTAACTTCAGCCGCAGCCTTATCAAGGCAAAGAATAGACATGTGCCAAAAATTTTATTGAAATAAATGTTAAGAATTCTTAAATATCTACAGGTGTACAGATTCCATGACCGATATTCAGATTTGTTAAACCTGTTTTTAATTCCAAAAAAATTCTCAGCGCTTATGCAATTTAATAAAGAAACAACAAAGTTTCCAACTCCAAGCTGCGAGGACTCGAACACCAAGACAACCTTGTTCTTTTTTTTTTTAGCCTTTATGTGGATTGCAAAATAACCTTACAAATTATACTAAGTACATAGTTTTCTGCCCTCTGCTTTCGATTATAACTTAGTGTATTAGTTTAAAAAATATCAGAGCATTTCGCTGGAGCATTTTCCCTTACCTTCTTCGTCTAAGTCCACCAGATTGATTTCACAGAATATCGGCGAGAAGTCGTGGGATTTCTGCACCTCGTCTGATAAGTTAGGTACTGCAGGCTTCGTTTTCTTCTTTAACTCTTCCCTGCACTATATATTCCCCACCATTCTAGCGAAAAAGCTCGCAAGCAGTCAACAGACAAGGGTTCATTTAAACTTCGTCCCAACACATGTACATGAATGCAAGTTTTATTGGTGTTTCCAAATGCGAGATGACCAGTATGCATGTAATAAACTCGTACGCAAGAAAGTTGCCTCTCAGATGACCCACTTAGTGTTATATTGCATACAATATGTCAAGTCTCATCAGGTCACTTGTGTAATGAGATCTATCTACGATACACTGCTCTATGTTTGAGTAATTATAAATATTTATTATAAATCATGAAAAATAAAAAACATTATGCGTGAGATATTGGACAATTTGAAATGTGACAAATATGGAATTTATGTCAATATTATTTTTTATCCAGCAACAACTATGGATTTATTCATATCTTCATAGTTGCTCCTTGCTATAAAAATGAACTGCCAAAGAATGGAATAATAACATACTACTCTCGGGAATTCATCCATGTCAGAGAAATACGTGTATAGGTGACCATTAGTGATGTTTTTAATTGAGAGTTTCGAATGAAGTGATGTTTTACTTCCATACATCTACGCATACAAGCTCGTCGGCTACGCATACTCCTTATATAAAAAAGGTGGTAAACGAACAGGCAGTTCACCTGGAGTTAGTGACCGCTACCCATAAGCATCCGCAATTGAGTTGCGGATGCCTATCTTTAATGGACAGGGGAAGGATAGAAAGGAAAAATTATGTTTTCATTTCCTATCCATGTGTTAGTATTGTTATCTCTCCTTAACGACTATGCAAAGTTTCAATTCTATTTTCTATTCTGTCATTGGGGAAAAACCAAGCTTAAAAGACATAATACATACCAGAGAAAGTATGATCGTATTTAAAAGGATGGATTAGTAAAAGGAGATGGGCAGGAGATGAAAAGAAGACTGAACCATAAGCAGAGGCAATAACATACATATATTTCAGGCCCCTTTCTATGAAGATACCATTTCGTTGGTTGCATCGGCTCTTTCATGTAACGGGCCCTGCTGCTACCTGACTTTCATTAGATAAACAACAATTTTTGAACACGTGTACAGCTGTCTGTTAGCGTAACGTTGCATACTCTCTGTCCCATTTAAAAAATATGGTAAACAAAGACACTTAAACTTTCACCATGTTGGGCAAAACTATGAATCACTAATAGTTTTCATTATCTGTAAGAATTTACCTTATTCATTTGCAATGGCTCTAATTGAATTAGGAAAGAAAATGAAGCTTAGCCTTAATTAGAGACCCATCTGAATGCCGTATGAAATGTATTACTATAAAGTTAATAACAGAGACTCTTTAAGTAACACAAAGTAAAGAGAAAATGTGTTAACAATATTGTAGTATCTTATACTTAACGCTCTGGCTACAATCTGTGCGCGTTTTACTTTGTGTTTTAACTTATAAATATTTTAGATACAAAAGAAAACATTTTTATGGGCACAATATCCATTAGAATGTTAACTTGCTACCAGAGGGATATTTAAAATTTAAGACTAGAATGTAATATCTGTTAATTTAAACTTAATCCGATGATCGTTCTTAGACATTAATTTAAATGTAAATGATACAAGTTGAATCGAATTTTGTAAGCGATGGATGCTTTAAAATATCAAAAGACGCACTGTCGCTTATATTCATTAAATTATAATTGATACAAAAGCAAGTATCGGAGCGGGCGTCTATTAAACTGTTTCAATCATCCGGAGCCGTCGGCCGAGCGCGGCGATGCGATGGCGTCCAAAATATTCCCGTCGTTCATTGACACGTGCCAAACCTGTTTTCGGGCGTGTGTTTTTTTCTTTTCTGAATGGCCGTTTCCTTTGTAAGAGTAAACATATTCAAATGTTGCGATTAATTCATGGCTAGATAGTGACTCGCTTTTATGAATGGAAACTGCGTGCATGAGTGTGTGTGAAACGCTTGTGTCGAACGTATAGGAATACATGCGCCTTCAGATTTGCATACTGGCTTAGCGAGCCACGTGCTGCTCGCTTCGTATCGAACACAGTTAGTTACCTCTTCCATATTCGAGAAGTAAATTTAAAATGTAAATATTATTTGAAAGTCAATGCTTTCCTTCATAGGCAGGTTCAATTAGTGTTACCAGCTTACGTGTCGTGTGAAATTGCCGAGATTGTGCTAACATGAAATAGTTCGTTAGCGCGCACGGGTCATTAGCTACGATATCGTAAGGAACATTGTGGCCGAGGCTATCCGCATACAAAAGGATAAGTGTTTGGTCGTGCGTGCGGCGCACAAGCACACCTTGTTAGCGTGATTTATGTCGACCGTGTGAAATATATAACCAAACGTTCTGAAGTTTAATATCTTGAATAAGAATGTATCACACTCATAGTGCAATGGTTATTTTCACTTTTATTGTGATAATCATCTTTAAATTTCTTGTAGTCTTAACTAGGTTGAAGTAACTACAATATAAAACAAAGTAATTAGTAAAATTTTCTTCGTAAGGTTTTGAATGATCACCAATGAAGTGTTAGAGAGATAATAACGATGGATCGATGGTGATGACTTGGAAATTTGTAAATTATTTTACTGTACTGTTAAGACGTGATGATTTTTAAGTTCCCTCTACCTTTTAACTCAACTTCCTGAGTAATACCAACACAACAAGATTCTTACATTGGTGAAAATCCAGGCAATACGCTTGGGCCTGGTCTCTACGAAAGGCTGAGAAAAATCAGTTAGCTAGCTGTCAAATGTCATTTCTTATATCAATTGTTGCAGTTGCTAGAAGCGTAATCATACGATCGTACTATTTTTTCAGAAACTTCAATTAGACATGACATGTAACTTGTCTGGAGTGATAATTAAATAAAAATTTGGCTTGCCTTTCCGAAACCGGGCGTCAGTGTTTCACTGATACAATGATTAATAGTCGTAGTCGAATATTAAAATTAAAAACTTAAAATGTTTGTTATAAGTAGGGAAAAGCGTCTAATTTATGTAAAGATCACAAACTTTCAATACAAGACAGAGAACATATAATTTGTATGAATATTGAAAACGAAAAAATCTGTTATAAGATTTTTTTTACATTTTATTTATCTACTGACCACTTACACTTATATTTGATTAAAAGGTTTTATCTTATGTCCATCTATAAAATAGTACAAGTGAATTATTTTAAACATACGAACAAACAACATGAAATAACAAGTAAGATAATATCGTACCACAAAACAATATGTAACCGGTTTGTAATTGTTTTCCTGTAGTGACTACATCGGTTACGAGTTGTGAAATTACACGCTTTTAATAATAACTAAGCAAATTTTAACGTATCTTAGATATGCAAGGCTATGGCTAATAACCGTGAAAGTTGCGGTCGGACTAGGCGCCGGCCGGCGCTGGCCCTCCAACGTTGATACCAATCTAAGATGGGTGGTCTGTAATTATGCGCGGGCAGAAAATGTTTAATATTGTTTCGTACGCGATAATTTGCCAAGTTTTTCCCCTTGTAGTAATGAATCTATTACGACTATTTAAATTGCATGAAGTAATCTTTCACATTGATTTATAATGAGCCTACATGGATTGATTTGAATTATTTTATTATTATCTTTTTATCTACAGTTTAAGACAAACGATTATTTGAATGAAAATTGATACACCAAAGAGATAGAGGAAACCTTGAAAAATTAAATGTTTATAAAACGGCTTTACTCATGTTCGCGTATACCGGTGTTGGTAACGACAAAGTTTCGGACCTGTCGGAGGTCCTTCGTCAGGGTGAGTGGGATCGCGGTCGAGGTCGTGCCCCTCTTTCCCTAAAGAAGGACCTCCGACAGGTTCGAAACTTGCCGTTACCAATACCGATGTATACGAACGCGAGTAAATTTTTTTTTTTACAAACATTTGGTTAATAATTTCTCACGAAAGTTTTAATCATTTTATAGTAAATGCTTCTTAACTATTGTACGCAAACAAGCTGCAAGGCACAGCTAGAAGTTAATAATCTCTACGGAGAATATTTAAAATTATTTGTGTGTTTCAAATATGTTACATCTATTGTTATATCTCAAAGTAGTCCCAGTGAACTGTAAATATTTATGACACGCGCATCCACGGCTGAATAGGCCGCGTGCTCAACACGAGCTCTCAAAAGTCCCGAGTCATTTCCGGCGAGGAGGCTGTTGTCTTGTGCTCAATGACAATGTTGAAACGAAGAAGAATCACTGCTAATTTATAATCGTCACTTTCGTAAACTCTGAATCACGCGCACACAGCGCTGCGCTCGCGGCTCGTCTTGTGTTGGCGGACTTTAACTGACGTAATGTACTTACTCAATTCGACCTCATCTCGGTTTAATATTCGCAATAATGTGTGGTAAGTAATTATTAATGTTCACTACTATCACTAACTTATTTATGTGCGTTGTACACTACTACTTTACGTTAGTCGTAACACTTATTATTATAATTCAGTATATGACAACTACTTTTATTTCCTTAGAAGGCGGAGAGCGATTTAGTAGATCACCTTATTTTAATTGCTACTCCTAAACAAAAGAATTACTAAAACTATCATTGGCGGATTCAGGATTATCATTTGGGGCTTGAACTCGCACTCCTCAGCGTAGGTTTTAGCAAGGTAAAAACTGAAAAACACATGTTGTGCAGAAAAGAGGGAAATAGGTAAGATAATAAAAGAAAAAAGGGAGGGATGGGAGATAGAGCCAGGCGCCACACGCCCACATACGCAGCTGATGTAACCCAGAAGTATCAATAGATATACTACGCGTCAGTATACCGTGGGGTAGTTCAATACATGAAACAGATATTACAGCAGTCTACTCCACGACTTTTAAAAGTACTGTCAATTAAAATCTCATATAATAATAATTAAGTCTGTTTTATTAAAGTCTTTGAAACAAAACATTGGCGCCATAAGAACAGTAAAATAAATAATTTCTCAATACCCACTCTACAGTTATCAAATGAACATAGAGCTGCTAAAAAGTTTATATTAAAATAACATAAAAGTGTCTGCGTCACAACTCAAATATAAGGTTATTTTTATTGTCTTTGATACTTGTAACCGATTCTTAGATGTAAAGATAATAGTCACTCGACGGTCGCGCCGGCGCCATCTTTCACCGACGCCGGTAAACCTTCTTAATAAATGTACAGTTACTATGTATTGTGATATTGTAAATGTTAATATATAAATATTCAATTTTACTACACAATTTAATTTAATTTATGTATAGCGTTATACGATACAACATATTTTGAAAGCCCAATTAGATATTAATAAGTTCTTTAGATTTAATGCCGATTTGGATTCTTAAATGATTTGATTATGGGTATATCAATTAAAACTTTTTTAATTAATTAATTGGAATAAACAGGCTTCCGAGTTAATTTGTACACTAACACGTGACTCTAGGCGATGTTCCTGAAAGAAGTCTGAGTAAGCAATTTTGTTCAACGTGGTTTTTTTTTTGGGAATTTAGGAGCCTTTTTGTAGAAAAGAGGACATAAAACTTGCCAAACATTACCACCAGACGAATCGCGGAATCTAAAAATACTCTAGATATCTGCTTCAATCGAATATTCTGTGACTGTGTACTTGTCAACGGTCGACGTATCGATGCATAACTACATGCCATAGCATATTTCAAGCTGGTTATACAAATTCGTATCCAAAGCTTATATCACAATGCTAATTAAAACCGAAACGTTCGAGACTATCGCTCGGATATTTTAATAGGGCTCGATATTCAAATGAGCGTCTGACCGCTGGTGCAGCGGCGCCAAAAGTCGCCGGCGTCAAGCGCTAGTTAACATAAAACTGATTACGTAAACAAACATCGCGTTTTTATTGAAAAGCGGGAAAGCGTCGTATGTGGCGCAAGCGCCGTGGGCGGGTAACGGGATGCGGCGCCGGCGCGGACGCAGCGATCATCTCGCGGGTGCGATACCGTTTCGCAACGCGCGGTACCAGTCGCTGCGTGTGATACCGCCCTTAAGCCCGCGCTCTACATGGTTCTAATGCATTAAATTATAACAATATTAATCAATTTTAATTGATTTGGAAACACAATAGTAGATTACTTTAGAAGTTGGCAAACGCATCAATCAGAAAAGTTGCGGATAAGAAAGTACAGGAGGAGATGTGGGTTACATCAGTTATTTGAAGAAACACAAAAGACTACACGTCGGTGATTTGTGATGTCGTGGTACTAAACTGGTTGAGCAGGCTTATTCAAGTAAGTGTCGCAGAGCACGAGTCCGGGGATAGTAGTATATTGTAATTCTTCAGGATATATCGGTCACTTTGTTTCTACCATAAACAGTTCTTCGATCTATAAGAAGTAAAGCAGATAATATAATAAGGAAAGGGTTTACGAGTAATGGCTTTCACCCCGTTCAAGGTATCAATTACAGGTGGCAATTCATCGGCCTTTATATTGACATCTTATATCGGTATTACGATAAAAAAGATTTTTTTTTTTGTGCCTGGTGTACCAAGAACCTAATGAGATGGTGAATTATTACCGGCGCCCACACGGGCCCATTGGCGCGGCGTCGCGCGGCCCATCGCGGCTCATCACCACGGCTCGTGCCTAATGCGCGTGTATTAATTTACTCGCTATTATGCATACGACACGGCAGCTGCGTTAGAAAGTTGGCCAGATCTCGTGCACGTTATAAATATAGTTTATATATACAGTTTTATAGAATATTGTTTCGGAGCCTATTCATGCAAGGGGCAAACGAGCAATCTACGAGTTTTCACACGAATGCCCTAGGCCCTAGGTTGATGAGGAGAACGGTGTGATAACTGGTACCTTTCTTAATTAGACTTTCTTAATTATTTTTTATCTTTTTAGTAAAAACTTATTAAAATTATTAAACACTTGTTATTTATCAATATTAAAATTACAATTATCGGTCCAACTTTAAAAATGCGAGACTAGAAACGATATTTTTAAAATTAAATTTAGATCTAGTAGCAGTTTTCTCTTGCGCACGCATTAGGGGAAGTCACTTCGAGCAAGAACTTTAATTAGGCTAAATTACAAAATATCTTAATTGTTGTATAAATAAAATAATCGGCCTTTTTTAGTATGTTTCCCCACTGCAGGGAAACAGGCCGCCTCTGCGAGAGAGGGAATCTTAATTGTTACTTATTATTAATTGTTCTTACTACACTGTTACTGGTTCTTAATTTTATTTTAAATTTGTATTTTTTGTTTTATTTACATTGGCAGCAGAATAGGTAGGCTATTCTGCTTCATGCATGCATTCAGATTCGTTACCTTAAAAAAATTAAGAAAGCATTTTGACGTTCACGAGGTTACGTGCCCCTTAAAGATAACCTGATTATAAACATAACTATTGTGTAATGGGAGCTCGTATTAGATTCTGCTAAAAGAATTACGAATCAGTACACTTTCTCTACGTCACGTTCATGAGGCACGTAAAGTAATGAACGATTTCTGAACTGTGTTATTAAAAACAATTCGAGCCACAAGTTGCAGTAAATGTTGCTAGAATGGGTCGACTGGACGGAAGAAATTTAGGTAGAAACTACCTCGCTCTAGTCACGAGTAGTACCCCACAGAAGTACATACTCATGTTCCTGCTTTTCGTCTGATAAATGTGGTGCCGTAGACCCTATCCCGTTCCATTTCTTCCTTCTGTCCGCTCCCTTTTGAACTGCCGCCTAAGCAACCCATGCATGTTGCGCTTGCACGTCAACTAACATCCGATGACACACTTCTCCGAAAGAAAATCAATTTGTAACCTTTTTTAAAATAGGTAAATAATAAAAAATAGTTGTAAAGTTGTATATTTAATAAAAGTTTGAATTTGAATTAGTAAAGCAATTCTACACACAATTTCATTTCATTCGTCGAACAAAAATTATATACTTATCTCGAAAACATAGTGATTAAGAAACCACTCATGTTCGAGCAATGAGGGGGCGTTACGTAAACAAAGAGTTGGGCGGACCTGCCACCGGCGCCACCTCCCCCCTCCCCAAGTTGACTGTACCCCTACCACTTTACCCCTTGCCCCTTCCACCTGCGTCTGCGCAGATTTTTGCAACACATTAAGCCACTTCAACGCAATTGGCGCCGATCACCAAATAAAGAAAACATAAGAAGCCATCGTTTCTGTCTTCAATGCATAATATGATATAATATAATATATATAATATAATGCATATATGATATTTCAATGCATAATATGCATAATCAGATGGAGCATATTTGGAAAAAAATGTTGTTTTTTTTAATCGTTAAAAAATCATTAAATAACATGCAATTGTATGGCTACCGGATGAAGCGGCCGTCAAAAGAAACCATCAAAAACTTTTATATTCGATCATCAAAAAGTTTATTGAGTAAAGATACGTATTATGCATCAATTAAAATATATGAATAAGGAATCGATAAATCAACTCCTAAGTGTTAAGAATTACTACTCTATCTACTCCTTTAGATGACATGAGTGAGCAGGGGCGGAACTTTGTAGGGCCCTGGACTAAGTGGATTTGGGGGCCTGCCTAAATTATCAATAGTTTTATACTTTTTATTACAATAAAAGTAATAGAACATTTTATTAAAATAAAAGTAATATTACAATTATTAAAAAAAAAAACAAGATGTTTAGTCAATTATAAAAAAAAAAAAACTAGATCTTTAATTTGTGTCATTATCAATTTTTGTTCAAGACTAGTACAAATTAAAATTAAAATTTAAATATATAAACAATTGATTGAATTAAACGGCTTAGTTCACGTTTAGTTTAATTCATGCTTTAGTAAATAATGTCACACGAAAGTTTTAACAAATTAAATATCTCGGATTTTTTCGTCGATAAAATGATGTGTATGCTCGTGATGGTCAGATAAAATATGTCCTACCCGTTCATGTCACACCCATCCTCACATAGCGTCTCATAGGAAGTACTAAATCGACATCAGTACATGTCGTTTTTTGGCTCATATCAGGTGGGCCCTGGGCTCAGCCCAAAAAGTCCGAACGTAGATCTGCCCCTGGAAGTGTGTGTGTTTTATATCAGTATTTATTACAGGCAAGGTGTGCTGAGTATTCTAAATATCGGTGTGACATAAAACGTATCATTTTATCGGAGCTTGGAAAACGATTCCTGTTTTATCCCGGTAGGCTAGACACTGTACACTCCGGCCTCCATAAAAGGCGAAGGAGAGAATTGACGGTGTAAACATTAATGATTTTACTTCATTTACATTTCACGTTAACAAAAAATATTGTACAAAAGTCGACGCTAACTCGACGACCACATATGGCGTCGATTCGCCGTCGCCCACTAATTAAGAGCGACACTAGACAAATATATCGCCTTTTATGGCCGCGACCGGTATTAACTATTCTGATTGATAAATAAACAGAATAGAGGATCGTAAGGTCGGGCTGAATTAGCTCACGATCGGGTCGTGATTAGGAGCGATTAGCATGCGCCTGCGCACCGCGCTGCCAGCCGCGGCCGCGTGGGAGGTGGGAGGACCGCGCGCCTATTGTCTCACGACGCCTTATACCATTATAATAGCACTGCCATTGCACACTATTTATGTAAATCTCACTGAGAATTCAATTTGTATGCTTTAATATATGCATCGAGACGTATAGGATTTCGATTTGTATGCGGGGCTATTTTTCAATGAATCTACCGTTCGAGGTATGAATTCAAGGTATTAATGGCGCGATAATGATAGCGATGATTAGGCGTAGCGGGGCGCAGTCACCGGGTCGCGGCGCGGCGCGGCTTCCATTTGTCGAGCGCCGCGCTCACCGCGCCCGTCCGTCCAGCTACGATATATCCTGTTCATTGTTATTCTGTCAGTGTTATAAATGGCAGGCGCGCCGATGCTATCTCGAAGCCGCTTTGAGGATTTCGTTAGTGTGCGATAAAAGCCACGTACGGCAGAATATCTCTGTAAGGGACTAGCCGCGGTGGCTCGGCGCTCCAGCACGCGTGACCGACGTCTCCGACCGTTTTATCGGCGGCGGCGCCACAAACGAATTTCACGTTGGACTCTGATGCTTAAATCGGAAACTAAAATAATTTTACGACCCCCATCCACGCCCCGATCGACGCCTAACAATCGTCGGATAACTCGATCGCGAAAGCCTATTGCCTAAGCGTGAAGAACTGTCATAAATTCCGTGAACACTTGGCCACTTAACGCGGGTGCGATATTCGGCGTCGTTCGGACTGTTTGCTCGTTACTGTCGAGTACTACTTCTAACGAAGGCAACGAAAAACGTTCCCACAGTCGTCGATCACCGCGGAAAAAAAACAAAATGTCTACGAATTAACACGTCCGTGCGCCGTGTGCGTGTGTATGAAAACACTCGGCGGCCGCGGAGGGCCCTCGTGCTGACGAAGAGCTGTCACCGTGCGGCGTCGGCCGGCGGGCGACGCCACTGGACGACCGTGATTGTGCGTAAGATAGTTGTTCGAATAATTTACATTAATTTTAAATACTCGGGATTATGAAGCAAAGTCGAGAGCCATCACGAAATGGTCGATGATAGTCAAAAACGCATCTCAATAGTTCTTTAAGCCTCGTACAGTTTTAATTTCCAGCGAGCAAGACAACATTCAATTAAAAATGTCCAGAGCTCGCGGCGTCGCTCGTCGCGTCGATACGACAGTGTCGAAACACAAAACGAGCTCGAGGACAAGTATTGCGTGTCGACCGTCGACAGTTACGCTCCCTCACTAATGTCCACGGCAAACACGGCCACTTTGTGTGTGAAACTCAGCCCAGTTCGGATCGGATACACTCGTTAATGCAAAGTGTAAACCACGTTTAATCTTTCACTTTGTACCGCTTAGAAAGAAATTAACGAAGAAATGTTACACAAACATCGGTCAATACTACAACAACTATTAGCTCCTCTTCATTAATCATGCGGATAATACTGCGCGATAAAATGATTAAAAAACGTAGTAAAAAATGCAGTATATCTGCGTGCAATCAGCGGCTGACAATAAGTCCGGCCGCGCGGTCGAGCGACACTCAAAGGCGATCGTGGCCAGAAGGCGAGAATAAATCAGTATTTGCCGCTAGATGGACGCTTTAATTATTGATTTATTGTCGGGCGTCCGGTGCACGGCGCCGGCTAATTGGTCGCGGCGAGCGCTCGCGTGACACCGTCCTCGAGACACTATTATTGATACAAAATCGTCCAATATTGAACACCACGCCCGGCATACCTCACGTCTTCCTCTATCTGTAGCCGTCAGGAAGCTTGTTAAACTTCCTGCTACAGCATTGGCACAAGCAAACGAAGCCGTGTCTCTTATATACACGACATTTTATTCAGACAACCGACTTCAATTTCGCAATCACTACTCGCAACCGAATAATATTGTTAGAGACAACCGTCATAGAAACTTTCATTCAGAACTTATTTGCATTTATTATATTACTTTGAGAGATAATCTAGATCTTCGAATGAATTCTATTTTAATGGTAGAAGGTGGCAAACGAGCAAGCGAGTCACCAGATCTTAAGTTACCACTACCCATAGAAATCCGCAACAAGCAAATCGCAATTCGCAGAATCGTTGCCTACCTTTAATGGCAGAGGACCAGATAGACATTTAACAGTGGTAGAGCCCGCAACAACAACATCTGTTGCACGAATGAGCCGGCTCGACCGGTGCAATACCACGACCTCACAGAAAACAGGCGTGAACCAGACGAAACGCAGAATGCGTTTCGTCTGGTGAGTGAGGTGCCGGAGGCCTAATTTCAGTCCTCTTCCCCTTCCCACCCTTTCCTCGTAAGGATAGGATGGGAACGGGAACAGGATTGGACGGGGAGGGGGTTAACGGCGAAAAGGAAATATCCTTATTCTTGTCTATGCCCTCTTCTGTCCATTAAAGGTAGGCAACGCATCTGCAACACATTTGCTTGTTGCGGATGTCTATGGGTAGCGCTCACTTAACATCAGGTGATCCGCTTGCTCGTTTGCCACCTCGTTCCGTAAAAAAAAAAGACAGGAAAAAGAATGTTTCCTTTTCCTATCCATGCCTTCCTCTCCAATCCTCTTCCCCTTCCCATTATAACCTTATTAGGAAAGGACAGAAAAGGGAGGAGGACTGAAATTAGGACTCCTGCAGCTCACTATCAGACGAAACGCATAGCGTTAAAAATGCTCTAACAACAGAGATGTTTTCCAATATATCTCGTTTTTACATAAAGAAAAACATCTTACTCAATTTGCTAACATCAACTAAAATTAATTAACAAAATATCGCCGTAGTCTTGGTTGAAATATTTTAATCCAATTCTCAGTTCGAATCCGGCTCCAAGGATGTTTGCTTGTCATGTTCCCCGCTTCCGTTAGAACTGTCGCTACGCAAATGTTCGTCGGCTCGATCCGCTGTCACGCGAACAATTTGCATTGACAAGCGAGGTGAACTCTACTGGTCTCAAGCTATAGTGCGCTCACGACACCATAACGCTAGAGCAAACACGAGCGTGAGACATTCGTCAATGTTTAGGATTGTGCACACAACCATCTAATGATATAATGCTATAAAAGAGAGAGCAATTAAATATTTTTTTTATTCAGTATAATTCTTTTATTTACGCGAATACTAATAATTAAAATTAAACTAATTTTACGGATTTTATTTAATGTTTTTGTTCCCGACGTTTCGAGTACTTTACAGCGCTCCTGTTCACTGAGGTGTCTGACGTCCCGATGTTAAAACTGCTGGCGAAGAACCCAGTTATTTTCAAATATTATTTTATGCTATTATACAGAATGAGCTCACAGTATCTTGAGATCTTACAGTCGTATGCTTGGTTTGGGATTTAAAATCGATCGCATAATTCTAAGCAGGTTGTAGCTAGCCAGCTTCTTAATTGGATGTTCAATGTAATGCGTGCTAATGGAGCACATAGTTTACTTTACTGTTTCCAATATTAGCTGTAGGTACAACTACAGAGACCGACCAACGCGTAGGTTAAGAGGATTGTGTCTTTAACTAGATTTATTATTTTACATAATAGGTTAAGTTTCGGTAAAAATGCTTACTCGTGTAAACCAGCAGTGGTAAGTGCCAACTTAACAGGAGGGTTAATATGTATTAGTTTATTATTGTATTTACATTGTATTATAACTTAAGACACTATTTAGTTAAGTCTTCAGTCTTAAAATCAGATGACCCGTTTGCATAAAAAATACGATTGAACTAAGAATTAACGAAAGAAACCACTTATAAATGTCTAAAGATTTGTACATTTATTTCCATTACTTTTATTAACTTGCGGTGGTTGATAAGGCTTAAAGCACCGTCGCGGGTCCAGAACGCACTTGGCCCTCGTTTCAATATTTTAGTAGCGATGCAAGACAAACAGAACTCCTTTGTTGGGGGTCAGACGTGTGTGAAGAGAGTTTCCGTGTCAGTACGGGACGCGCTTGGTTACACATTAGCGGACGGTGCCGGTCAAATATTTTTTTGTTCTCCCATGATCACCATTAGCCGGTAGGCTTGACATATTTTACATGTTTGTTATGACATTCCATTCGAAGGCATTTTGTTTGTGGCGCGTCTGTTTACACGTTAATTTTGACTGGGACGCTATTTATCCGGCTGTTCATTCACGTTCAGCTTATTTCATACACGAATTTACAGATTTAACTATGGTAGAGCCCGCAACATCTGTTGCACGAATGAGCCGGCTCGACCGGTGAAATACCACAACCTCACAGGAAACAGGCGTGAAGTAGAAGTACACTGCGTTTAGTTTCCGTCGTCTTCCCCTTCCCAGCCTTTCCTCGAAAGGATAGGATGGGAACCGGAAGAGGATTGGACAAAATGAAATATCCTTTTTCCTGTCTATGTCTGTCCATTATAGGTAGGTAACGCACCTGCAACACATTTGCTTGTTGCGAACGTCTAGCTAGAATGGGTAGCGCTAACTTCCGATTAGGTGATCCGCTTGCTCGTTTCCCACCGGCAACCATAAAAAAAAGATTAAGCTGCCTTAAATGGCAGAAGCATAAATTGTAAAAAAAAAACTCTATTTAAATGTATTACATGAATGGAATTGTAACAGTACCTACCAAATCTAGTCACTTGACTTTCAGTGAAGCTAAAGGACGGCCAACATCTGAGTCGGTTCCAAGGTCAAGGACATTAATTCTAGTTTGTAGAATCTACTGCACAAAATTTTTAATTTTAATTTTGTTTGTTTTTAACAACAACAATTTGACGTAAGATCAGATTAAAAGCATTATTTGTAATGTTTGGTACGATACGTTTGGATGTTTATGTTTGTCGTCGTTGTGGTATTCGCGTTAAGAGATCGGAGAAGCGCTAATGTTAAGTTACGAGTGGCAGGGTCCCAGATAAGCCCTCGGCCGCCGCGCTGTGACGCAGCAATGATACCATCTTGATCGCTCACACATCCAGATAAACAAATATTTTGATTGGTCGGCCTGCAACAAATTACCCGCGATACAATCGGCCTTGCCTTGCACTTGACTTCGGAGTCAATTTATTTTTTCTTTACCTTTTGGCTTTACCTAATTGAATTAAAAAAAAATAGTAACACGCCCTTATATTATACGATGATTTCCTTGAAAATCACAATGAAAAACTTTACGTCTTACGATTGTTTATATTTATGACTGTTTCTGTTAAGAATCTAAATTTAAATACACCCTCTGATTTAATCTGCAACATATTTATTATCTATTTAACGACTGGCGTAGGGCACAGTTTAAATGTGCAATGACCACAATAAAGTTCCAACAGTTTTCCTCGAGTCTTATGTATTTCAGATACGACGATATCACCGGTTATAATTTTGATAAAAGTAATAAGAAATGTTCGCATAAATAAACAAGAGTGAAGTTTAAGCTGATATTAATGGAGGTGTGATAGTGCGTGTCTCTTGGCTTGTCCTGCAGCGGAATTATGTATGTAAACAGAGGAATCGAAACACTTTTAAATACCATGAAATAGAAATAACAAGTCAAAGAACTTGACCGTCGGAATGCGATTTTGTACAATACATTTTAGAAAATGTATCTTTAAAGATGTTAAACTAGCCTTTGTGTAGATATCACTAAATGTATAACAATAAATCGATTAATAGAGTGTGTAATAAATATTGTCTTACTCAGAATAGCTTTAAAGTTGGTATATGATAATTAAGCAACTGATTCAAATTTACGGCAATTATCTCAATTTTAATGGAATTTAAAGCATAGTGTCTAAAACAATATTTATTAATGTTACCTAATATCTCATTCAGTTCTTGTTTAATTCGAAACTATGCATGTAGAAATAAAGATAAGAGCAAATGTAAATCGAGTGGCCATGAGTTTCTTGGCAGATTCTTCTCATGCGCGCTCCACACCGAGTAACTGCATTTAATTGTTGTCCTTTCTAAATAATTATTCATTTTAAAACGAAGGCTCATTAAATTTCTCTCATTTAAAACTAACAGTTAAAAAAAACACAGGCAGTATAAGGATTGACGACAGAAGTAAAAACTCCAAACGGGCGCGACAACAGGTCAAAAATAAATAAATAATCAACAATAATGAACCCTTGTACCTTAACAATAAATCCAAAATTGAATACTAGAAAAAAAAATATCGTCGAAACTGTTCCAAATTCAAATAAGCATATTGCCATTGCCGACGCATGCTGCCCATATTGTTCACGCGAATCTATTACATTTTCCCCTACCAAATATAGTCTAACGCGGTTAAAGAAGTTTGTATTTCAATGTCCATCAAAAATATTTTAGTAATATAATATTATTCACACATTAAAACTGAATTACATATAAAATAAAATAACTGAAACTAAAGTAACAAAAAAATAATTTATATCACTGTTTTTTATTTTTATTGTATTCATCAATATCTCGCACTGTTATTAAATCCATAGGAAACTGGGAAACTAAGACCTTTGCTAATTTACTGTGGTGGCAGCACCTGTCTGCTTGTCAGATCATATTTTCCGTTTCTTTTGAATTGCGACAAATTATTTTGTCTGTGTACTTTGGTTTGTTCATATTAATATGCGAGAATTTTATAAATATGTATATGCAGAATATTTGTATTCTGCTGAAGATAATTGGGTAAAAGTCTTAAATGCAAGGGTGCGTTTTTGGAGGGATGGAGGTTATAGGGAAAGTCCCCCTTCATGGATAATGATAGAAAATGACCTTATTTTATTTTACTATCAACACAAAAACCCTCGCTTCTTTTTCATTTTTCATGACAAAAATAAAATTATTTCATATATTTACATAGTAAATAAGTCTGACATTTTTGAAAAATGCCAAAGGTAACATGAAATAAACAAATGCCATAATTTGAACTGTTAGTGGTTGGTATTGGTCATTTGTATGTTCGAAAACTACGTGAGGGTAAAAAATGTAAAATCGAAATATTATCATTATATTTTATATTGGGGCAAAACTATGAAAACAAAACTACAGAATTAAAAGAAAAATGTCAAATGGTACACACAATATGATCACTTCTGGCACTCTAGCTCGGCTCGTACGGATAACCTAACCTTTTTTTATGAACAGATAATTTAAAAATATTTCCAATGAAAAAACAAACATAAATAATAAACGTCCAACAACTAACACAAGCGTATATACAGCCTCTTTTTAAAAAGATAATCGAATACTCGATTTTTAACAAAAATGTAATATCAAAATATCGATTATTCGATTTTCAAACGTATCGGCTAGGATTAGCACATTATTTTTGACGTTAAGTGATAAAATTGTAAATGTCGGAATTATTTAAAGAAAGTCCAGGCCATAAAATATTTATAAAAAAAAAATCGAGGAATTAAATGTATGAAATATTTTTATTTCTTTTTTGAAAAATTAAAAAGAAGTGAAAGTTTTTGTGTTGATAATAATGTAAATAATGTCATTTTCTATCATAATAAAAATTATAGTGAATGTGCACGTCGCTCGCGGTCGTAGAATTTAGCTATTTCATCATGTTATACTTGTATAAAATTATGATTTATCTCGCTCTTACAATGACATTTGTATGATTTTCGTATTAAGGTTATAATTTATTTCGTTTGTTTCTTCTTGAAAATAGTGTTTCAATTAGTCTTTGATTCAAGTGGTATTTGTTGTAATCAGTAAAAAAACTTTGTACAAATGCAAAATAAAACTGCCACTCCCGAATTGAAGACCCGACCCGTTAATTGTGTTAACTATTTAGTGAGATTCCAGTGCAATGTGCAAAAACATTTACCGTCCGAGAAGGCTGCCGACATGTAACAGCATTAAGTCCAAGCTTTTTTGTGAGGTAAGTGATAATATTAAGTCCATATGTATATAAATATTAGATATCTATATGACGCAACGTGAGAAGAATTACTTATAGATCTATTTCAATATTATATAGATATATGTAAAAAAAAATTAACAGCGTTTTAGTCAAATATATTACATACCTCTGGATAGAGCGTTCGGAACCCAAACGTGAGCCACCTTAAATCGTAAATTGGCGACTCCGTAAAATCCAGCTGTCATGCGTTTCTCGCCACACGAATAGAAAATCTACGTGTTTGTAAGGTAAAAGATGACGGTTTGTGCCATAAAACTGTATCTCAAAGAAAGATAAGTGTACGAACATCACATTTCACAAGTCATTCGTTAATTTTATGATGAATCCTGAATATTTTATGCACAACTAAATATAAAATTTTAACAATGACAATGCGACGCCATATCATGTTATAAGTGTTGTCAACTACATTACAAAAATATATTAACCTAACCTATTAACGTAAAAATACAACGAAACACAAAAGACGATATATTAAAAAGTGATGTTAAACTATGTTTTGTAATTTAATTTAATTTTGATTAACATTTGTAATTATATATTTATATTAAATTTCTTTTTTAGTAAGCCACTAATCTGATCGATATAAGTTCTCCTAGGGCGTCCCCTACCAACACTGCCACTCACTTTTGCTACATAAATTTGTTTCGATATTCTCTCTTCATTCATCCTTTCAACATGCCCGAACCACCGAAGCATACCTTTCTCAATTCTAGTAACAACATCCACTTTTAAGCCACACTTGTCCCTTATATTATAATGCTATTTTTAATCCTATCATTCAAAGTCACGCCTAACATACTTCTTAAGGATCGCATCTCAACGGCATTAACTCTACTAGCATGCTTTTCCTGCCAAACCCAGTTCTCACTTCCATACATTAAAGTAGGGATATAAGGAGCACCCATAACCGACGAGCATGTATGCTTAGATGTATGAGTGTAGAAGAAGCGAGAGAGGTGTGCCAGGATCGCGCCAAATGGAAATCCATGATCTCTGCCTACCCCTCTGGGTTACGGGCGTGAGCGCATATATATATTAAATTCCCGGCATAAATCGAGCTTCACTTTTGAATGTTGAATTTGTATGGAACGCGGTATCTGGAGATAAATAAATCTCTGTGGTTGTAGTGTTATAATGTTAAATAGAAGTTTAAAATGTATGCGTTTGCACAAATTTGTTTTTGGGGTTCATTAAATTATATATGAACACTTTTATAAAATATAAGAAGGAAGATGAGTATTATTTGACTTTTGGAAATAGGTTATCTTTTGTACGATTAAAACACGCTTTTATTCAAAACAATTTTTATTAACATTAACAAAAATCAAAGACGATTTATTACTTTACTTACTTCGATAGATTAGTAATAGATAGTTAACGTAAAAGTAGGTATTACTTGTTCCCATCTCTATATTGCCTCACTTTGATGTTAGATTCTTTCATATCTACTAAGAAGACTGGAGGAACTATTCGATAGCAGTCTGTCGCATCCTCAGTCACCGCCATTATGGTTAATATTCAACTACTGCGCCAGTTTTGCATAACTTCCTGCCTCGTACAACCTTGCCTTTAGGATTGATCTATCTCCAGCGGTATTTCCAAACTAATACAATTTAGGGTCCTCCAAGAAAAGAGTGTACTCTTCTGGTTTTGCGGATGTTTGTGAGCGGCGGTGATCACTTTATTTTAGGTGACCCGCTGCTCCTTTGTCACTCCAACTAGAAAAAAAAATATTGTCTTGCTTTTTAGCTTCACTTTGCAGTCGTGGATCAATTTACATTAGATTTTTTGTCGTCATAAAACAGCTAATAGCAATTCTATTGAAGTGTTAAGTAGCGACGTATCCTGATTATCGTAAAATACTTCATGTAGATTTATGCTTGTGATTTTTTATAATCCCAAAATTAAAAACACTTTGTTTTTATAATCCCAAAATTAAAAACACTTTGTTTTTATAATCCCAAAATTGAAGACAGCTTTTTTATTTAATTAAACATCTTCTGTATGAGTCGAACTTCCCCCTAAGCGTAGATATCACAAAAAATCTATAAGATTTGGAACAAACTGAACGTAATATGAAGTTCATACAAATCTAAACTAAAACTATAAAGCTTGTGTTTAGATTTAATCGCACTTTGTGTAAAAAAATAATATGTCTAGTAAACATTTACATGTAAAATTTAATACACGTTAAAATACTTAACCAACGCATATTAACATCAACAGGTAGTTATTTTCAATGTAAATACTTTGATGCATGGATTTCAAATGAAAAAATAATCATTGAGGAATCCTGCCTCCTATCTTAAAACTATAAATTTATTGATATTTTAATGTCACAAATGATCTGTATGTAACTGCGAATTGACTTAGTTATACAAACGGTTTTATGACCTTGCACTTTCACAGCAGTATAGCTTTTAATTCTATTGTAAGAAGGCATAAATCTTTTTAATGTACCTCAGTGTACTTACGATGTTTCGTTTTTGCAATAGTGTAGTAACGTGTTTTTCAAACGAGTGCCGCGGCTAGGCCATAACTTATCGTATGTAATAAAATTAAATGTAACACATTTCTCTTTTTCATGTAATCTTCATAATTTATACACATTTTTAGTTTGCGACGGGCATCGGCGCCCGCGGCGCGTGCGGACGTGCGCTCGGCAACACACTTTGTACTCGCTTGCTTCTCATTTGTACCCATTCTTCTTTATCGCCCTACGAATAAAATTATAACTGCGTAAGATCATTTTCGATGGTGGGAACATGGCTTATTTTTGGTAGTTATGGTAAAATAAAACTTCTCATTTATCTCTTCTACGGTGGACAGAGAGATAGTAAGCACTTTCCATATAGAATTGTGCAAAATTTATTTCTTAAAATTAAAATATTAGTATATTATTGAAATAATTTACTAATATTTTAACCGTTCCAACTAAGTTAAAAGCTTCTGCTAGGACATAGTTCACAACAATATAGCGGCGGATTCGAACAAACAACCTTATGATAGGCAGTCCGTACTCTTAACCGTTGTAAATTGTATAATATTAATAGTTTGGTATAGAGTAAGAGTTGCATTGGAGTTATTCAAACAACGGAATTATACATATCAGAATAACTGATATATCTGTGTTTTTGTCCTTTACAACAGTTGTATTTTAGAATTGTCTTTCATTGGTCGTTTACGGGCTTTTTCTTAAATTGAGTAAGGTGGTAATTTTACCTTACAAAATTTAAGAAAAAGCCGTGTTACATTTAAACAGTATAGACCTGTAGATTTTTTACGTTTAATAGTGTTTTAAATATGGTAGCTCCCGCAACTACAATATCTGTTGCACGAATGGGCCAGCTCGACCGGTGAAATACCACGATCTCACTGAAGACAGACGTGAAGTAGAAGTATTTCTGCGTTTTGTCTGATGAGTGAGGTGCCGGAAGCCTGAGTCCTCTTCTTCTTCCCACCATTTTCTAATAGGAAACGATATGGAGGGAAGGAGGATTTGACGGAGGCGGGGATGGATAGAAGAAAATATTTATTCTGTTTATCCAATCCTCTGTCCATTAAAGATAAGCTACTCATCTGCAACTCATTAATAACTTATTGCATATGAGTCATTTAATACTAGGTGAACCGCTAGCTCTTACGACACCTTCTTCTATATTAAAAAAAAATATTTTAAAAAATTGCGTACAACAGAACTGGTAAAATCCGGGATTGTGATGTATTTGAATTGATATCATCATAGTAGTATTTTATACAAACCTACATTGTTTTTATCTCTCCATTTGGCGTAGATGGCCGAAACATCTTACATTGTTTTTGGTGAGATGAGAAACCCATAAACATAAGATAAGAAGACTTAAATGTGTCAGATAACTTGTTGTAAACTACGTTGGAATAATGCCTAAATATAGGTTTATGAAAATATACTGTAGAAAAACAAAATTTTAAAATCCTTTCAACTATGATATTGCGAAGGTTCAGTCGAACTTAAAGCGAGCTCTTTTGATTCTGATTGAGCAACACGTGTTTTACAAAATCCCAAGCCTGTTACTTTGTTAGTTGTAACCAAATGATGAGACTAGAATACACACATGTTACTTCTACTATCTTAAAATATCTCTTAAAGTACATTAATTTTAAGATCAACAGCAGATAAAGGCCAGCAGTTTATAAAAGTCCTTATTCTCGAGCGAGCGTTATCAGGTCGGCAGAATTCATCAGCGGTGAGCGCTGTTATGTCAGCGGTGATTTATGTTGCGAAGGGCGCATTCTCCAGCCGTGTAGTCGGGAGGGAGGCAGCGGAGTGAAAGGCAATAGAGTGCCTCCCGCAGTGGCGGCGACTAACTCCGGCCATCCCGCCGTCAGGTGGCGCGCACAAATAACACAATAAATAGCGCTTATCGCAAATCAGTTCGTCTCACCGAGGGGCGATTTATTCATGGGCACCGCGCATATGCTTAACCCCGTCCACATTTATCATCGACACGTAGCCCGGTCAATTAAATTAAACCGGACCATCGATGATAGCGCACTCGATACCGTTTTCCTACACCGACGTTATTTATCGCTTTGTAATTTGTATTTGTATTATTGCGTCCATTTAGAGTGCGTTTATCGACAAATAGCTGCGTTTGAGCGAGCCGCCGCGCGTCGACCCCGGCCACTAATAACAACTGAATTAATTGGTAAATGACTTAACTGTTACGAACTAGTTTTGCGGTTTTGGCGCCGTCTGTATTAAAAACAGGTGACGCTTGTGTTCGCCCGATATGGCATTGGACATGCGTCTAGAGAAGCGAACACTGCCTACACGGTTATACGTACGTAGGAGTTGCTTAATTTCCATCCTGTAAAATTCGGTCTCGGTCAACAGTTTGACGGATGCTTTGTATTCGGTAAGAGTACGCCACGTTATGGACTAATGTTATACAGTACACGATACGTCTAATTGAATTACAAACGCTTTGTTTATCATCCGTGCGCATGCGCCTGTGACTATTGAGCATCGATCATTTGTCACTGTTGAACTTCCTCTTCGTGGTCACATGCGAGCTCATTATGCGATGCACGTCAGTTAAATTAACGAATCACATTCCAATATACTCTCGTCAGGCGGCTGCGCTTAGCATATGAACGAATATAACGAATCATATAGAAACAAAATTTGGATAATCTTGAAGGGCAAGACTTCAAACCCTAAATAAACGTTGTATACTTGAGTTCAAACATGGTTTTGTGGCTGACATCCATTTGAGATGGCCGCGTGCTAAACTTAGTTGGTCTGTCGCGTTATCTCATTTGTCTGTACAAGAAGCTTGTAGGTAGGGCCAAATTGCCGATATGAAGTTTTAAATATTTAAGAAAAGTTAAGAGCTATTATTTAATTCGTGGTTTACCATATAGACATTACAGAAGTAAATATGTATTTGAGTTGATTCAGATTTAAAAGTAGAAGCATTAATAGATAAGCTTAATTTACTTTTGTATGGCATCGCGCCTTTAAAAAATGTGCTAGATGTATTAGAACTGCAAAGATATTTAATTTTAAAACACAATATATGATCATTTACATTTCATTACCAACAATGTAGACTATAATTTTAGAGGGTCTTCTGGATAGAGAGGTGTTTAAGTTGAACACAGCTAGGTTGCAGATTCTACAAATTAGTTGTTTCGTTACGACCCGGCTGATAGGACATAGTGTATAATGTGTTACAATGACGATCGTAGTAACTATGCTATGCGGGTTCTTTTATTTTAATTTTCTTCGCAGGACCCTAACGTCATTGGTGAACGTTTTGCTCTTAACGTCGCTTTTTAATTGATAATCGTTTCATTGTTGTTAAATTGTTCTTGGTTATAAAATCACTAACAACCGTACGTCGTATATATCTTTTTTAGCCATTTTTATAACATAATTTTGATGTGTTAATAAATTGAGTTAATTATTGAGCTGTAGTCGAAACGTCTTCATCGTAATCAGACAGTCCGTTTTTAACGCGTCTAATTTTTCCTAATTCCTTAGCGGCATTATCCTTTCGACACGGTAGCACTAATTGGATAAAACATTTGAACAATAAATGGATAAGAAACAAACACTTTAATAACGGACATCGGTGATTCCGAGGCGCAAAGGGAATTCCATTTAACATGTGAATTGGATGTGTCGGGTCGGTGCGAGTGCTGTCATTAGAGGGCGTTGCGAGCGCAGTCATAGCGTAGCCTCACGGCAAGCCTCCGTCAACGGACTTCTGATTGATGGGCGGCCGCGCGGCGCGATTTGAACATTTGTTAGTGTTTAACTAACAGTTACCATTCAAAATAAAATTGGATCTTGATTGATGGACTAATAATATAAAGCAAACACAAAGTCATATCACCGGATGCACTGCTACGCTGCGCTCGAAGCCCCAATTGATTGGATAATTTTATTACTTGAGATGACGTGAATTACGAGACCATTAAAATTGTTTACTATCCATATGTTATGGTTTTCGGAATGTTTTTTTAAATATTTCTAGTGCCTAATTTAAAGTAAACATTTCAACAGTGGTAGAGCCCGCAGCAACAACATCTGTTGCACCGGGCAATGGGACCGCGTAGACGGGGGAAATACCACGAACTAACAGAAGACAAAAGTGAAGTAGGAGTATTTTATGCTGCTGCGTTTCGTCTGATGTGTGAGGTGCCAGAAGCCCGATGTCAGTTCTCTTCCCCTTCCTATCCTTTTTTACAATGGATAGGATGAGGGAAGAAAATCTTTTTTCCCGTCTAATCCCTCTTCAGACTATTAATGGTAGGCAACGTATCTCCAACTCATTTGCTTGTTGCGGATGTCTATGGGTAGCGGTCACTTAACATCAGTTGACCCTCTTGCTCGTTTTCCGCCGTCATTGGATGCATTTTTTTTATTCCCTATAAAAAATGCATCCAGTGACGGTTAAGTATGCTTAGTTTGGAGAAGACCTTTGTTTCTTTGGTCGATCAATATACATAACTTCAGTCCATATAACTCAATAGTAACTATTATTAAGTGGAAATTTGACATATAAACGTAAATTCAATCGCAACCTAATCTAATGCGAATTTGTGACTCTTTCACGCGTAAACTAATCAACGATCGTCATGAAATTTTGTACACATATTTTCAAGAGTAAAGGACATTTTATATTTAATAAAAACAATATTGATGATCGTCCAACGAAGAGTTCAATGCCAGATGGCGTTGAATTCTATTCAAATTGCTTAGCGTTCCATTTAAATGACATTTTAACGCTATCTGTCGTTCTAATAAGTAAATATCGATGATCATT
The DNA here is from genome assembly GCA_000931545.1 of Papilio glaucus. Lineage (NCBI taxonomy): Eukaryota > Metazoa > Arthropoda > Insecta > Lepidoptera > Papilionidae > Papilio > Papilio glaucus. Next base: position 203,618 of record JWHW01032624.1, on the reverse strand, counting down.
TAAACATCCAATTTAGTATTGCGTCATCTGTTTCGGATGCGCAATCAACGCGGGCAAAGCCGCGGATAAAAGCTAGTCGGTATATAAATTGGTTAACAGAAATATTGTGTGACTCAGATAAATTTATTTCAAAATTAATTTGAGCTGACAATAAATTTGGTCACAGAACTAAATTCAACTGAATCCGTTCCGAGACAAATTGCTAATTAGCGTAAAAATCGGACAGTAAATTATGAGGCACGATTGTCTGTTGCGCCATATTTATACACGTGCAAGGAAACCATTGAATGTATTTAAAGGTAGTTAAGAGGTTTCACCGACAGACACCAAGTAGAGTGCACGCGTCTTAATTATAGCAAGGATAATTGTGCCTACCTCCCATTTGTGGATTTCCAGTTCTGGAAGTCTTTCAAAACTAAGTGCTAACATTGGCTTACAGAATTGGTGACATCAGTAGAGTTTTATTAGTCCGCGGTATACTGATGACTTGATAAACAGGAAGTTGTTGGAATCTGAGAGATCAACATCGGTTAGAGTGAGATGTCAATGAGCAGCTGTAGTTTTTCATAAGCTTTTAATAAGTGACACAAGACTCTTAATAAAGACTCAAATGACTGCTTTCGAATTGGAACAAAATGTTATTTCCACAGAAATGCTTAACAGAAACTAACAAACTGTTGCATACTTTAAACTTCCTGGAAGTTGAGCAGTTCCTCAGAGAAATCTTATACTGGTTTAAAGTACTATTTATGTTATTGTTCTCATAATGGTCTGTGCTATGTCATACATAAATAACAATGAATATAAAATACAAGTCTCACAAAATCCTTTGAAATATTTTCTTAATATCTAAGATTAAGTCGTTTACATTTAACAATTATTTCCGGACACAGATAGCGTTAGGGCCGGGCAGCACCGACCGCCGGCCTTTGCCGGTGCATCACGTGTAATATTATAAGCCATTAGGCGCTTCGCCGGCCCTCTATTACTGTGTCCATGTCATAATAGGGAATTGTCTGTCGAGCCTCATAGATTTTATATTTTTTATTCGTCGAGTATAAAACAAAAAGGCGGCAACATCGGCGCCGGGCATTGTTCTCGCGGCCATTCGTCGCACTTCACGCTATTCACATTCAAATTAAATGCCCTGTGTACAAAATTAATTTGTCTTTTGTCTTAGCTCGACTCGGGCTCGGGCTCGGAGCGCAGCCGACATGTCTCCGCGCGGCGGGGCGCGTGCCCACCAACTATACACTCCGACTTTTTCACTTTCGTTCGATATATTATAATTATTGCACATATCACGTCTCTGACGTGAGAATCGATTTAAGCTAATTAAATTATTGGTAATGTTTATTTGGGTAAGACCGGTAGTTTTTATTTCAATTCAAACCGAAAAAGTTAAAGGCACATTACCTTACAGGCTTAGGAAGTAAATACTTAGGGAGAAGAAAATAAATAATTAAAAAGGATTTCTTATATTTACGCAAATATATAAGAATGAAACTAATTTTACGGATTTTATCGTGTTTATTTTATATTTTTGTTACCAATGTTTCTAGTACTTTACAGCGCTCATAGTCACGAGGGTATAGAGGTGTCTGACGTCCCAATGTCAAAATTTTCGATCAGATTTATGCAGAATGAGCTCATAGTATATTGAGATCTTTAATTTGTAAACTTGATGTGGGATGAAATATTTGATATGGGGCTTATTTTGATTAATCACGTGACTCCAAGCAGGTGGTAGTCTCGTAGTTTCAATAGCCTCGCTTAATATCCTTAGGTAGGATAGGAAGGAAGGAAGCGGTGTTCTTAATTTATTTTTCTTTTGCGAGGACTTGTGGTTTATCAAATGTGGCAGGCTGTTCAAAACATGGTCACAGACAGTAGACTTCCTGGATCATTGGTGTTTCAAGTCATCTATTTGTTCTTTTATACCGTACTCGAAAAGTTGAGAACAAAAACATAAAATAAACACGATAAAATATGCGCTCATGCCTGTAACCGGGGTAAGGCAGAGATCATGGATTTCTATTTAGCGCGATCCTTTCACACCTCTCTCGCTTCTTCTACATTCATACATGCTCGACGGTTTTAGGTGCTCCTTATATGGCCCTTTTCTAGTAAGCTACTAATAAAATCCGTAAAACTAGTTATATTCCAACTATTACAAAAGGCTTAGGATATCTCAGTCATAAAAAGCAACGATGAACTTTATCTAAGAGTATTTATCTTATCTGAAATTAATACGAGGGCAGGAAATAATTAAAAAAAGCTTCGTTTTACATTTACAATGTAAACGTTGTATCAATTTATACATTTTTTCAAAACAAGTCTTGCTGATATGAAATGACCATTAAATATCAAAGATGCGAAACAATATAACGAAATATTTCATGTGACAAATGAACATTTTTCATTTTTTAATAAAAAAAATATTAGGGTTGTACCACAAGCGAATGGGGAAATATGGGATACTCCTAGTTTTTATTAGGTTATAGGCATTATATTCTTGAAACTAGTTTTGCAAATTTTCATCATTCGAATCGATTATTGTTTACAATTCACGCTTCTAGCAAAGATGCTGTGATGAATACTATTTTAAACGTTTTCTATATTTTTTTACGTTTCAGTTTAACTATAAGTTAATTATATGAAGATTAATTATAACAAAGATATTTGAATGTTTGATTGATTTCAGGGTAACTACTTGACTACAAAGTATATGTTAAAGAAGTTTAAATCCATAGCTAATTTTTTTCCGCACACAATTAAACAATTTCTCGTCACAAGTCAACTTGCTGAGAATACTTAAAAGTATTAAGTTTTTCTTGTATTCCTTAAGCTATTACGTACAATACGTTACAAATGATTAAACAAATAAAATAATAAAAAAAAAATGATAATACAAAGGCAGCCCTGAGTCTTACTTAACAATTTCGACGCCATTACGAGCGCGATCAGTGACACCTCAATTTATTGTAGCTGTGTAGATTAACATGCAAGTGGGTCATGAATACATTATTTGTATCGGGACGCCGTTCTGATTGATGAGCCTTCATAATGTCAACGGTTAATTCAATATTTATTTTAAAGCGACATCTTTCATATCCGCACATTTATACCAAGATTCTTACAACTATTAAAAAAAAGACCCTGTGGAAGGTCATATAACACTAAGAGCATGATGAAGTCGCTGCCCAACGCTTGGGCCTTAGTTAATTATAATTAAATAATGAAATAACAACACACGCGTATCGATGAATCACCATACGCTTCAATTAAGTCATAATTTCGAATAGAAAAACTATCGAGCAATATTGTTTCCATCCTAGAAGTAACAATCGTTCGTGAATCAGTCGCCACACCTCTGACGACTCACTCCGACGTTGAGATTATAATCTTGACCTCTCACCACGAAGCTTGGCGAAATGAACATGACATGACTTGCTATGGAGCAGTATATGACATGGACTGCCCACGACTTTGTCTGTTTATTGCCTTAATTTATTGCTTGAAGTTACCACAATCAGTCACTTCTGTAAAAAAACGATTAAAACATAAATGCTTACACATAAGTTCTTTCGATTTTGATACCTACTATAAAAAACGAAAACAGGAGAAACCTTCACATGGCAAAATTGTAATTAAAACAGGATGGTGGCAGACACTATTAAGATAACTTAATCTTTAAGTTAACTGAAGCTTTGTATTAAATCTGCAGCACGAGCCTTTTGGTCTTCATTTAAATAGCGTTTCGAGCACACAAATACTTCAGTATATACATAATCCGTACAAACTGACAAAATCTGGCTATTGTGACTATTATACAGACAGACAAATTGTGCCCTGTCAATATACAGTGAAGCTCACATTACACTAAGCTATGTTTACGACAGCACGTCGATGATCATACCTTCTCAGACCAACTTTAATTAATATTCAGTGACTAAGCAAAACATTTGACCACTAAATCAAGTCAATTGTGTTTGTTACAGTTTGATAATAAATTGAGATTTGTTTATTGGGTTGCATTATTATGTAATTAGTATTAACAATGTATTAAAGTTTAGGTAAGCGGTGAAATGTTTACGTATTGCGATCACGTGTCAAGTAATGTAATACAGTTTAAATAGAAGGAAGCTAGAATTTAGTAGCAGCAAAGAATTTAAAGCTCAGGTAGTAATGTCATCTGGCGTATAAAGAAATATGATTAAGAATTGATTCTTATGATTAATTGCGTAAAATTATTTATACTTTTAAGTGCATTTCTTGTTTTTGAATATAGTTTTTTTGAAGTCGGTTTTATTTTTATTCATGTTAGGTTAGATTAGTAGTGTGTATATAGGGTTGGCGTTAGGCAGGCGGCCGGCCGTAAAAACTGTGGCCTGAACCTATATATGAACCTATATGGACTACGGTCACAGTTTAAACAATCATCTGTGATTGTTAAACTGTGCTACGGCCATACTGTATCGACCCAACATACGAGGGAAAAGGGCAAGGAGATGATTATGAGATTAGAGCAGTATTAAGTAGATAATATCTTCTCGTTTAAGTAGAATTGCAGGGCGGGTGAAACCGCGAGGCACTGCTAGTATTAGTTATAATCGTTACCCAGAGCGATATGAAAGACGGATTTCAATTTTGCATGATCCTAATATATCTCTCATACTGAAACTATCACATACATAATCATATATCTTGTGTCATTTTTAATACTAAATTAAATGATGTAGTAAATATACCAAGTTTTCGTGTACCTAATTAACTACAGAATGTATTTTGACCGTATTCAATATCACCATCCATCAATATCACATTTAGGATAAGATCGGAAGCTGCTGTTCGCGTGTATTTACGATATTTATCTTTCGCCTGAGTGAGCGCCGAATTTGCGGGTAATTAAATTTCGCAAACACACTGCCGCAGCGGGCCCGGGCCCGATATTATCGCAGCTTGTAAACTGATCTTAAGGTATTGACCGTGCGAGTGTACTTTGTCTCATAAATTAATGTTCTCAATATATTATATATAACCGCTCACGCCCGTAACTCAGAGGGATAGGCCAATAATGTCGCACGTTGTTAAACATAAGCGACGTGAACGTATTATGATTTTTTTAAATATAGTTTATTAAATAATCACCAATCTATGAATAACACATTGTAATGTTTATAAATGAGTATTTATCATTACAAAACGCATAAAGAAAACGTGCACCTTTAAAGACAATAACAAAAAGAGCTATTCATTGTGATCGGTGTTAGGGAATCGTGAAGAGTCCATAAGGATATTTCTCGGAACATCGAAGGGGACACTAGAGAGTCGCGTCGCTGCGAGCCGGCGATCGAACGCCTCTCGAAACCTGTCGCCATCAATCCACCTCTTGTTGCTCGTCGAATAAAAACGTCTCTTAAAATACCATCCGAATGAGTCCGCTGACACTCGTCATTCCGGTCCACGATCCTTTATATTTGTCTTTGAAATGTGATGACAGTGGTACAAATTACGACTACAAATCTGTGCGTCGTTCATAACGCGCTATCGCCCGTGTGATGGATGCGCCGCGCGCCCGCCGCCGGATCAGCGCCTCGTAATTAATACGAGCGGCCCGCTCCATGGGAATCGCTGTCAGTCTTCGTCTCGTTCCGCTCCGTGGAGCACCGTGTAATGTTCTGTCAGACTTAAACTATACGACTTAAATCTTCGTCGACAAACAATTGGAAGTGTCCAATTTATAATGTCGATTCGACTCCGAAAGCGACGTAGGCCGCTTGTTTCTTCACCGACGCCGTAGCGAGACAGTAAACATAATTTTCATATAACGAGTGAATCGTAAAACTCTTGTAGTAAATAGGGTCTCGTGGCGTCGGTCCGCGGACGCGTGCTATTGTTGGCCGCAATTTACCGCCGCTTCAATCGCTGAAATATTTCGAGCAACGGGCATGTCCAATTGCTAACGAGCAGAGTGCGACGCACAAATGAATAAGAACCTCATCCATAGACTAAGTCATCTCAGTACACAATACATTCACAAATTTTAAACATCTGTTTTTCGTATAGTACGTCCCACTTAAGTGCCCTGTTTAAGAGATTAGAAAATGCAAAAAACATTTCTTTGATTGAAAATAAAGAACATTTATTATGAGAGTTAATTAACCTACTATTTATATTTTTCTAGAAGTTTTTTGATTCAACAAGAGGGGGAAGGAAGCGAATGACATGTTAGAATCCTGTAAAAAGGAAAATAGTCGCGAACATAATCGCTGCTGGTTTAATGTCGGTTAAGCACGTTTATCAATTATTTATTAGTTAGGCACCTACAGCTTTATACACGCGCAGAAAGATATCTTTACTCTACCAAATTATAGAATTTCTAATAAACAAACGAACAAAATAACACAGAAGCTAGTTGATTTTTCACGCCGATTTCTAATAAAGTAGTTTGAATACTCTAGAAATATTGTACTAGATGATATTTATATTGTACCTATTGTGACATCTATCGGTAAGTCGTCTATGGCGCGGGCGCAGGCTTGAGGAGCGGGAATTAACCGCACTTATCCCGTCTAATGGACGCACGTGTGCGTGCGCGGCGCCCATTGTGTTGCCAGATATCAAACCTAACTACGACTTGACCCTTACCGGTTTCCATTATTTATTATTAATTGAATCTATCTCACGTCTTGTGCTGGAAATTACATAATACGATAGTACTAATACTGGCATATACGTATGCCCGATTTAAGTCGATCGATATTTAGGATTTAATATTTAAAGTTAAGCAAAATATTTTGGCGCCGGTCTAATATTAGTTTACGAGGATACACGTATTAAAGTAAGCCGTGGCTTAAGCTCCGCTCTACGTTGTTATTTCTGTCATCGGAAGATCGCGCTTTTTTCCGGAAGATATTTAGAAATCCAATTACGACATCTAGTGTAATGTGAAAGAAATTTTAGGTCCCAGCAAGATTATGTATGATTGTAAAAAATTATCATCCATGGTCCTAGAGATGGCGCTCTAAAAATGTGTATTAAAAAGCCCATTTTTGCGGAAGTGACACCTACATAGGTAAATTTAAAATTATAAACAGTTTCTAAAACAACAATTCACTCAAACTGTTAAAGCCGTTTCCGAGAAATATAAATACAATATAATTTACATACATACAAACAAAAGCTTTTAATAAAGTTAGAAAAGGCACGAAAACACATGCGAATATTTGTGATTTCCTTGAAAAATATCATAAACATACATACATTTTGAAATCATTTTACGTAGATACTTATGGCGTATTGATTTTTCTTTTACATTAACTTAGCATTTGCAACATCGATCCTGTAGGAAATTTCGATTAGAAATACTTGAGAATAAATACAAACCCATGAAGAATAGTATGCCGAGAATATTTTAACAGGCGAGGCGTCACTAAGCCAAGCTGAGCGTAACAAAAAACAAAACGAAAAGTCCAAGCAATCTACCCGTGGCATAGAGCATGTGTGGAGTGTTTCCCATTCGAATGCCCATTCAGAATCGCCTCCGGGCACGTTCCCGCCCGTCACAGCTCTAACGCACTCGCTTTGTTTAGCCAACAATTATCTTCACGAGCAATCAACGTCTCAGTATTACAAATATTCTTTATCTTACACGCTGTAACAGATGAGTTTTCTTTTAACACGAAGGCTAATTGATTAGATTCAGTATATTAATTTAAAAAGTATTTTACTTCTGTATTTCACTGGTTAAAATATTTCCAAAGAGTTGGAGGTGCATAGCTCTTTGCTTCCAAAGGCCGAGAGTATGAGATCTCCCTATACCTACTGTGGTACGACGTCTTTTTATAACATGCTAAGTAAACTTTAACGCTCAGGTACTTACAGGTTTAGTTCAACGGTAAAATGTGTCGCAACTAAAAAGAGAAATCTAACAGCGGCTGTAAAAGTCTCTAATAGGGAAGTGATAACTGATATAACGAGGACACAGAAATTACTATTCCCTCGGCGAATACTCGAAACAACATTGCTGAGTATACCATCACATAAGTTACAAAAATTATCATCATCATCGCTCCAGCGCTCAGGTTTTACCTAATACAGATTTCTTAGGTTACTATGGATGCGATTCATGCAATGATTTTTTTTTTACTAGCTGTGCCCTGCGGTTTCACCCGCCCTGCAAGTTTACTTAAACGAAATGATATTACTTACGTAACAGTAATAATCTATGTAATAGTACTCTATTTTAAAGCATTTTTATAGAACAAATGTTTGACATGGTTCTTTAAATTGATGTAACTTTTTTGTTTATAAATCAATTGAGATAAAACAAACACTAAATGTTAAGTGAAGCCTACTACAACACCGCACCGCAAATCGGTTAAGCCGTTTCTGAGATTAGCGGTATCAAACGCACAGACAAACAGATAAACAGACAAAAATTCTGATAATGATTGTTTTCAAAATTTGAAGGTTTTGAAAAAAACTTGTCATTTTACATTTTTTTTACAACGCGATGAGTTGCAGATGTGTAACACTCTTTTAAAGGTCAGAGGATACATAGACCTCATCAAATTCTGTTCTCTTTCCAAAAGTGAGTGGCAGTGTTGGTAAGGGCCGCCCTAGGAAAACTTATATCGTTAAAATTAGTGTTCTACTAAAAAAGGGCGGTATAATGGGCACTCATTACCGACGAGCATGTATGCGTAGATGTATGAATGTAGAAGAAGCGAGAGAGGTGTGCCAAGATCGCGCCAAATGGAAATCAATAATCTCTGCCTACCCCTCTGGGTTACGGGCGTGAGCGCATATTTATATTTATTTATTTATTTCCAATCCTTTCCTAATTAGAACATCAGAATAGGAAATGTAGAATAACTAGAATTAGGCCTCCGGCACCTCACTTATCGGGCGAAACCCAGAAATACTTCTACTTCACGCCTGTCTGCTGTGAGGTCGTGGTATTTCACGGGTCGAGCCAGCCAATTCGTGCAACAGATGTGGTTGTTAAGGGCTCTGCCACTGTTAAACTATCTATACATTTAAATTAAAAAATAAAACTAATCTTATCCATACAAGTTCTCGTGGACATGACAAACCCCTGCGAACTCTACCACCCACTTTTCAACATAAATTTGTCACAATATTCGACCCATCCATCGAACCAACCAACCATCGAAGCATACCTTTCTCAATCCTAGTCACAACACGCACTTACGCGCGTAACATAGGATCGCATCTCAATGGCATTAACTGTACTAACATGTTTTTCCTTCCAAATCCAGCTCTCGCTTCCATAAAATGATGCAGTGACTAGTCGGGGTTATACGATCTTAAATTGTGTTTATTAAAATATTACGAAGATGTGGAATATATTTGACTATAGTGTAAATTATCCTTCGACCAATATATTGTATCACAAGAATTTTTAATCATTTTATTTGTTATTGTATTATTGTACTTTGTCTTTACATATAATAAACGGCGTAAAGAAAAACAATAGTGTTCCGTAACATTGGTACACTTTCTAATTCTAATAGTTCATAGCACCGCCTGGATGATCGCCTAAGGCATTAAGCACTAAGTAGGCGTTTTCTCTTGAGTAAGTAAAAGATGATCTTACGTTTACCGCTTACTTCCTTGTACTAAAATGTGAATAGAAACGTTCGTTGGCCAGTTTACTGTGCTTAAGATTAACGAGTGTACAATGCATAATCTTGAGTTAAATGAAGATGTTAAGTATACGAATAAATCGCTAAGGCCGGCCTAGTAGAATATAATCATAATATAACATCAAAAAATATATTTAAAAAAAAACGTAACGCTACTTTGATATTTGTCATCCCAGATGAGGCGGTAAGGGAACACTTATTTTAGTGGAGCCTCATTATACAATGTGACTTTAAAACAAGGTCCAATCCAACTCTGATATTTTAACTGTTATAATATTTATTACATTATACTGTACACATTGTTTTTATTCTTTATAATGAATTTTTAGAATAGAATTTTTTAATCAAGAACAACGACACCGACACCACATCACCACCAAAGCTACCACCATCACCACCAAAAACGCCCGTCACTATTACCACCACAATCACCACCACCAGTACCACGTCATCACCACCAAGGTTACCACCATCACCACTACCACCACTATTTTCACCACCACCGCCACTATCATCACCATCACCGTAACCATGCAAAATGTTTTTTTATTATTTTACTGCTTAAGGCAACCTTTGTGACATTGCAGGTAGCGGGCGGCGCTTTCGATACGGCGACGCGTACATTTTTTCCAGGGTTTTAAGCTTTATGCGCGGTACCCTGATTCTTTTGCTTAAATTAAATTAGCCTATTTCCTTACAATATTATCTATCTTCCAATAAAAGTCCCTTCAAATTGTTATTGTGTGGTTTAGTCGTTTCGGAGATTACCCGGAATAACCGGGCAGTCGGACGGACAGAAAAAAAAGTGTTTTTGTTATAAGTACCGTATATACATACATCATGTGTATTGAGTATAGAATTTTTATTTTGATATTACATACAGACACTTCAATTTTATTTATCTGTATAGTTTAATTGAATTTATATAAAAATAACGATGTGATGATGTTTAAAAACAAATAAATGCAATTGAAAATAAGTTTCGTTAAAGTATCTTACACGATGAATGATAATTCATTGTTTGTTGCAATTGGATCTCAACAGACGATTGCAATTCCGTTGTTTCGCAAGGCGACGGATTGACCTGTAACCCGTCTTATAGGACTGCGCCGCGACATCCCATTAAACTTGTCTGTTTTATTGTCTATAAAAATTTTATGTTCCGATCCCTGGGCGACAGATCCACCGACTGTTTTACGCAACACCTTCATATTGAATGCAGCCTCCATTTTACACTTTGATTTAGATTTTAGTGAACCGAACCACAGTAAATTGTTACAAAAAGATTGTAAACAGCGTCGAACTTTTCAAAAGTTTAATTTGAGCATACGCCACTGCTAACAAAACATAGAAGTGACAATGACATGTAAAATTTCTCAAATATCCGATTTATACGACTATCTTTGTGTCGAAATGACAGTATTCGAGTCGGTCCGTGTGTTTAGCTCGATGTGAGAACACGTGCGTGAAACCGAATCGTCGGTCGGAAGATTAAGAGGTGGTAATTTGACGTTGATTTAATAAAAGCTTTGCTGGCTTTCATCCATTGGATTGTCTTACCACGGAACTTATGTGATTTGATATTCTCTTGTAATTTAGGGGCCAAGTGTCCGTTTTCCCTGTATCGCTTTGTTAGTGACAGTCGTGACTTAATACTAACAAATGTACTAACTTCCACTCTAATGGCTTGAAATTCCTATGGTAATTACGAAAGTACAATACAAGATTGTTTTTTGTCGTGTACTATTAAACAAAATTCGAAAGTTTGCTTTAGTTGACATTTAACTTAAACATTTTGGATCTCTAAATTTTAGTCGTCGTTACAGATACAAAATGTTTTTTTAAGATCTTGTGATAATCATTTTGAGACTTAATATGTCTTCTTCATATCATTGACATTGAAACACATCCCTTGTAACAAATCGAAGTGAAGAAGAAGCCTATAATAAGCATGTTGTTGAATGGCTGCCACATACAGTCGACTCCCACAAGATGTGCCAACGATCCGGTCAAGGTCGCGGGAGTTCACTGGATGAGGACGCCAAGAGATTCATGAGGGAAGTTTTCTGTAGTATCATAGGAACAGGTACATTTTTGTACCATGTTTAACCTTCCGACAAGTACTTTTTTAATAAAAGTTTTTTACAGTGGTAGAGTCACAACAACATTCGTTGCACGAATAGGCTGGCTCGACCGATGAAATACCACCACCTCACAGAAGACAGGGGTGAGGTAGAAGTGTTCTGCATTCCGTCTGATGAGTGAGGTGCCGGATGCCTAAATCTAAGCCTCTTTCACTGCCATTTCTAATAAGGGAAGTTGGGAAGGGGAAAAGGTTTTAACGGGGGATACCCGGAAGTAGGAAAGTAAATATATTTTTTCTGTGTTTCCTCCTCTGTCCATTGATGGTAGGCAACGCATCTGAAACTCGTTAGCTTGTTGCAGTTGCCCATGGGTGGCGGTTGCTTGAAATAGGGAGGACCGCTTGCTCGTTTGCCACCAAATATTATACTAAGAAAAGTCGACCAAAATGGGAATGCATTGTAGATCGTTTTAAGAGATAAGCTGTACTAACTGTTACTATAATTAGTGCAATTCAAAAAACTTCCCTAGTCTTAAATATAACGAACAAAATATAGCAAGTGTGTAACTATGCAAGACATTTTAATCTCTATCGATTATTAATTTTATAAATTGCTTGTTTCGTTTTAAATATAATAATAGAACATATTGTTTCTGTGATCGAGTGCAGGCGCGTGCGCGGTCGCGCTTCCCCGCGGTAGCGGGCGCGGCACGCTGATGTCATCGCCGACTTAAATGTTATTTTCCGTCGCTTGAGTTTACGTGGGCGCGGCACCAGCTTTAAGGTCTGTTCATACTAGACACAGGCAAGGACAGACGATTTTCGTTAATATCCAATCTGCAACAATAGGAAAACTTGGAGTAGATATTCATGATAGTGAAAAACTGTTATCAAGTAAAGAATTGTCCTTGAGATTTCTTAAATATATAAATATGCGCTCACGCCCGTAACTTTATGGAGTAGACACAGATAATGGATTTTAATTTGGTACGATCGTAGCGCACCTCTTTCGCTTCTTCTACATCTATACATCGTCGGTAACGGGTACTCCTTATATCTCCCTTCTTTAGTATGTTACTAATCTGATCGATAAAAGTTCTCCTTGGACGTTTTGCAACATAAATTTGTTCCATAACTCTCTCATCCTTTCAACTTGCCCGATAACTTTCGAGCATAACTTTCTCAATTGTAGTGATCACATACACTTTTAAGCAACAATTTTTCCTTATAACGCTAACGAATCCTATTATTCAAACGCCCAACATACTTCTTAAGGATCGCATCTCAACGGCATTACCTCCACTAACATTATTTTCCTGCCAAAGCCAGCTCCCACATCTTGTTTTGGTCTTCACAATCCGACTCACATCATATACTCACTACACGGCTCTAGATAATACGCTAAAAAGTATCAATTTACTTTAAATTAATAAACACAATACTAAGTAATATTATATTCTTCAATTTAATATACCTATATACTTATATACGCTTTTTCTTAACGATAAGCTGATCATTATGAAATTAGGAGTACAGGAAATTACGTAGGGAATTACCTTTTATCCCAAAAATAAAACTGGTCTCGAGAGGTACAGGTTCATTGACATGGTAATTTTTGTCAATAACCACTTTATGATACATGTCAACTATAATTCGAAGTTACTATACGCGGAATCATCTTACAAAAATCTTCAGCGTACATAAGATACGAATGCGTCCGAAGCAGCGGGCATCAGCTAGTTTTATATAAACCAATAATTTAAGTTTTGTGTCTTCATTTAGATGGTTACAACTAATTTTAATTTAATAATAATAATTTTTATGAAATTGTCATTGCTAAAATTTGTCACGTAGCACATATAAAGTCAAAAGTAAGTAAAAATAGGACTTATATTATCCTGTTTTATGCTAATTGTTAAAGATATTTTAAAAGGTTACCTCTGACTTTATGGAGCCTCGGACTTTAAATTACATTCTATTTGATATAGTATAAAAATTAAAATGTTATCCGTATAGACACACCCTTAGACAGAGTTATGAATGGAGTAAAGTTTTGCAAGAGCGGATGTTGCGAGGTTGCTTGTGTCGAATTAGGTTTAGAGCCTTATGGAGCTTGATGAAT
>JWHW01032624.1:151991-168190 GCA_000931545.1 Papilio glaucus | reverse complement strand
CCTCCTTTCCTCCATATTAATTCGTGTCCTCCGTATTACTATCCTACCCTCTATTTTACGACTTTAACGGATACGACAAAAAATTGTGCTCTGTCCACACATAGGCACCGTATTACGTTAATCGTATTGTCGTTAATGGATGCGATGTTTACACAGCAAATTCGAGAGTATACCGCCGCTTCTCTACAAGGATGGACGTTGTCATGTTACATTGGTTCTTTCGTTAGCGATCTATCCACACATGGTTCAAAGGTTTTGTGAAGGTACTTACAGTTTACTCATGAATCAATTGCGAGGAGACTACTCAAAATGTTTCAATTACTTTCGAATATCGATGTCTACTTTCGATCAGCCTGTTACTAAACAACTACTGGAAAAAGATTTATAAAAGCAAGACACTCATTAGAGGAGTGGATACTTACTGTGTACGGGTACACAGTAAGTATCCACTAAAGTTGCACGGATACGTTTATTTTTAGTGTTCTGTCATCCAGTATTCGATGACAAAACGCAATGTCATTATTGGTAATTTTTACTGTATCATGTGTGAAGTCGCTCATACAACTGCATACGCTATCGATGAAAAAAAACGTATCTGATAAAACGGAGGACATGTGAACGGGCGATTAACATCATCCGAGGACAAGTATTTTAAATAACAATTCGAACATGCAGTAAAAATGACAGAGCGTCCTAATTGGATGCATGTGTGTATTATTAAATTAAATTACATTTCAACAAAATATTTACGAGTGTGGTCATTTTTCAAGAGAGACAAACGCCGGAGGGTGCGCCTACTTTCGCCTGCTTTGCATTCGCGAGCCGCCGTACTCACTTCAACCTGCATTCGCTAATTTTGTTATTCCAACAACTCTACGACTAAATCAAACTGCGCTATGCATAAAATAAGCCAATATAAAGCGCTATAAACTGCTGCGTAAATCAACGTAAAAGCGTTATAAAGTCGTTTAGCGAAATTGTTTATAGTAAAACAAGTATATTTATTACGGTAAAGTTTTAAAGTTGTAACAAATTATCTATCCTTAAAGACGCAAAAATTTTAAATATTACTAAGTAAATTAAGGACCCATAACTTGAATATTTTTGTTCATTCATAGATGCAAACGTGAACTTGGTTTGGTAAACCAAATACGAGTAAAATCCCAGCTAGATTCCTTCAGTTTGCTCGAACCTAACATCTACCGTTTCTTCTAAATAAAACTCTACCATAAAAGTGTTATTTAAAACAAGATAGTTTCAAGTATGCAACACTTAAACTAATTTTTTTTTTACTAAACTTAAACTTAAGATAGTTCACAAGCATATAAGACGAGAATTGATATCTAAGCATAATTTATAGCAAAAAGAAAACTTCCATCGTGCATCACATTTAGTTATTTTACATGCAGTAAAACTGAGAACAAAAATGAATGCTGTAAAGTGTAAGTTAAGATGGCTAGAGTAGACTGAGCCGAGGAAAGCTTAGCGTTGCTCTCTTAGCCCGGGGCCTTCGTAAGCAATAAGTACACAGAGATAAGTCAGCGTCGCCACGCACCGCATCTCTCAGCGCTGTGTCGAGATTGCTGCATGAAACTCACGACGAGTCATTAGCGTGCACAATCTCGCATCAATCCACTCCTTATAATTAAGACGTCCAAAGACTTTGTAATTTGTTAGTGAGCTATATTTAAATGTTGAACCTCAGCTTCCGTGCTCTTAGTGAGTAAAGTTTATAAACAGTGGTAAGATTAACGTTTAACGAATCACATTTTCTTTGCCTTAGAGAATAAGTGTGTAGTAGTAAAGTTTAATTAATACTAAAATTAATACTTTTAAAATGTGTACTCTACGAAACTATAATATACATCCATTGTGTTGTACATATACTCATGATTACCAAGTAAGAAAAGCTTTCTTTATTGTTTATTTTTAATCTATTTTTAGTTCACTAAGTGTGAGACTACAGGTAGTCTCGGAACCTTTAGCAGAATACCTCGTAGACAAATGTCAAGTATGATTTACCTGAAGCTCTTTAAGAGTAAATTAGCTAAAGGCCTTCAGCTAATTTACTCTTAAAGAGCTTAGAGAACTATTAACAGTTCTAAGAATTCATGTAGACTTAAATATTTTTCCCAGAATCTCTAGTAATTGTTAAAACCTACGTGCCATCGAGTAAAACAAAAAAAAATATTTTTCATTCAAACCTTTTTATTATATGTATGCATCATCATCATCTTCCTGCTCTTTTCCCGCTTTATGTGGGGTCGGCATAACAGGTTTTCGACTTCCACATCGCTCTATCATCCGTCCTTTCAGTTGTCACTCCCATCTTGATCATATCACGTTTTACGCAATCCATCCATCTTTTCATAGGCCTACCCCTACCGATATATCCCTCTACATTCATATCCAAAACTCTCTTTGTCACATGCCATTCTTCCCTTCTCATAACATGACCATACCATGCTAACCTTTTGCATCTTAACTTTTCCACTAACGGTGCTACTTTCAGGCTTCCTCTAATATACACGTTTCGTACCTTATCCATTTGTGTTACTCCACACATCCATCTCAACATTCGCATTTCTGCCGCATGCACTCTCTTTTCATCCGTTCCTTTAACAGCCCAGCACTCCGATCCATACATTATGTCAGGTCTTGTAATGGTTCTGTAAATTTTCCCCTTTATTTTAAGGGGAACTCGTGGGTCGCCTGTGTCAAGCCCGTGACCTGTCGCCATTTCATCCATACATTTATATCTAAAAAAATCATTTATATAACACTGGCACTGTTATGTTAGAGAGAGAGATTGATCCAATAGACTCCTAGATATTGAAATTTTGAGTTTGAGTTAAACTTGATAAACTTAGACTATGACTAATGAGAACTTTGACTTTCATAATGGAACTGGAAAATCGTTTACGTTCAGCAGTATCCGTTTCTTCTCTAAAGATGTCTAAGGAACTTAAACTTTTTATTAAATTGATATCAGATGATCGAACCACGTACTCATTAGAAAATCTAAACTAACTCTGTCTATTAAATGCTCAATCCAGCCATAAATTCGATAAAGGTAGCCAGGGCGCTGCGAGCGACGCATTCCACTGCCCCAACAGAATTGACATCTTTAATCTTATCGTTAATAAGGCTTATTTAGTAATTTTATTATAGCTTCATCGGCAATTACGAGTTAATTTCACCTCAACTAGATGTGCAGCAATAAAAGAAGTTCCCAATTTATGGTCAGTTGCGGTGTTAAGCGTGGATAGTATATTTATGTGTGGTGGTGCGGTTTGTTTATTTATGTGAGGAGGCCGCGGTGGCAGTGACGTGTCGCGATCGCATGTCGCAGGGGAATATATCAATCCGGCGGCAGAGTAATGGCTGCGTCGGCCGGCCTTCCCTCGCTAAATGAGCTGCCTACCGGCTACCGCTCGCGTACTTTCAGCTTGAATGTTAAGTAGTTTTAATTATTTCGCATGAGCCCTCAGGTTAAGTCTGCTCGCCGCTGCCGGAGACATTTATCAATGTAAATCGAGTGACTGCTTATTTACTGCGCCGGCGCACGGCCTCGACGATTATTATGATGTTGTTTTGCTAGTGATATATTGTATGCGGTTATCTAAACACCAATAAGTTAATAATTAGAATCGATTATAAACTATCATATTTTACTCTTGTATTTGCAATTATACAAACATAAAATTACGTTCGTAGTTCATAGAAACCTATTCTTTTACATCCATGTTTTTTTTATGAAAGGGGCAAATGAGTAAGCTATTCACCTGGCAATAAGTGACCGCTGCCCATAGACATCCGCAAGAAGCTAATGAGTTGCTGATGCGTTGCTTACCTTTAATAGTCCATTGATGAGGCAATGAGGCGATAAACAGAAGTAATGTTTTCTTTCCCTATCCATCCCCTCCCTTATCACATCCTCTTCCCCTTGCTATCCTTTCCTTACCAGAAAAGAGTAGGAAGGAGAAAAGGACTAGCAGGCCTCCGACACCTCTCAGACTAAGCGCGAAATACTTGATTCCTGCCTTCTGTGAGATCGTTGTTTCACCGTTCGAGCTGGCCCTTTGAAGCAAGAGATGTTGTTGCGTGCTCTACCACTGTTCACAGACGTGCTCTTTAGTGTCTGGTTCGCTTAATGTAGTGGGTTCTATCAATAGCTATCAAAATAAAGTGATAGATTGTAAGAAAAAAGAATTGTGAATTAGGATCGTTATGCAAGATGACGTGTGAACAGAAAGAAGACCAGAAATTCCTTGGCCGAAAATATGATGATTTAACTCTATTTGCCTAAGCATAGAAGATGATTCAAATTTTTATTGTATTACGAAGAGAAAAGTTTGGCAATTATGAATGAAAAATGATATCTGGCAAATGTCCACCACGACCACGCTGACAGATGTTGATTCTTTCATCAAAGTTTTTAATCTTTTTGGCAAAATGGCGGGTCTATTTCATTAATCACGTCACGGATTTTGAGTTTTAAGGCCGCCATCGATTCGATTGGCTCCGTATAGACTCTGTCCTTAACATAGCCCCACAAAAAATAATCCAGTGGTGTTAAATCACACGATCTGGCTGGCCATTTAACAGCTGAATTTCGTGAAATTATGCGATCGGGAAATTTGGTTTGCAATAAATTGATCATTTCGTTGGCTGTGTGACATGTGGCACCGTCCTGTTGAAACCAATGATGATTCAAATCTTCATCTCAACTCTTTGTTTTAGAAAACAAAGTTCTTGTTGAAAAACCCTTTATATGTATATACAAAGGCCAAGAAATTTATGGTCGTCCATTGTACACGTCACTTCCTGACACAAGGTAAGTTGACCTAATAGGATTTTTTTTTATTTGTCCATAGATATACGCACTGAAATGTGGGATATACACAAAGGTGTGCTACCGGCATCGACATATTATAGTTTTTTTTTTTTATGGACAAGGTGGCAAAGCGGATCGCCTGATGATAAGTGAGCACTACCCATAGATATCCGCAACAAGCAAATGTGTTGCAGATGCGTTGCCTACCTATAATGGACAGAGGAGGTAGGACAGGAATAAGGATATTTCCGTCTCCCTGTTAACCCCATCCCCGTCTTATCCTCTTCCCGTTTCCATCCTATCCTTATGCGGAAACGGTGGGAAGGGAAAGAGGACTGAAATTAGGCCTCCGGCACCACACTCATCAGACTAAACGTAGAGTACTTCTACCTCACGCCTGTTTTCAGTACAGATGTTGTTGTTGCGGGCTCTACCACTGTATAGTGTCGGCCACAAATTATAGTCTGCAGTGTAGTGTTTATGTCTTGCTTTGTCTAAATTCTTTGTACAGGCCTACTAAAGTTCGAACCAGTATTTATTACCTGGAAGTCTAATAAAAATCCTGGTGACCATAAAAAAGAATTATTAATGTACAGATACGCTTTACCAAATGTACTAGATATAATACAAAAAAATATAAAACGTGTAACTTTATTACATAAGATATTAAAAATTATTGAGCAATCTGTTTCGTAACAACAAACACAAAATTGAGTCCAGTCAATAAACCGGAGAATCTGAATCGTAACTTCATAAAGATTACATATTGTACCAAGAGCTACTCTTAAACCATCGAGTGCATAAGTCGATGTCAGATTAAACTCAAATATTTACATGTGTATAGAGGGAGAGATAAAAGTTTCACCTTTTACAAGCAATTTGAGGTTATTTATCATGTCCGACGGCGCGCCGCGGCGAACACCCGGCTCGATTTTGGTGCAGCTTCTTTATACAGAAGCCATTATAAGTATCAGTTTCAGATCATAGATCATAAAAGCGTTTATTTGAGCGGCGGTCGCCGGGATATGGGGGGTCCTGTCCCGTGAGCCTCACCATTCATTGTTGACTTTTTATTGTCCGACGTATGTCACAATCGCCTCGGACCGCGCACTAAACATATCGAAACATAAATACAACAGGAATGTTTCGAATCAAAAACTATTTACGTATTTGATCGCTACGAATGTATTAAATCATTTCTATGTACGACAAAGTAGTTCTAATCTTTATTTAATGAATGTCGTAAATTTCAATTTGATTTTAATAACTTATTTACTTTTTGTAACTCGTTGTATTTTGAAATCAATCTTCATAATCCTTTTAAGGCGTTAAGGAATATGATTTCTTTGCCCAAAATATTCTATCATTGTCTTGTAATGCTCGCTGTCGATTTAAAATAAATAAAAGCTTAGAAAGTTTGTTTTATAAATGTTGTGTTTATACGAGGACTTTGTTATTTTATATGTTGAAAGAACTTAAATATTAACTTTATTATTATGGGGTGGTTAAAATGTTGTCTCGGTCTGATTGGGTATAAAAATATACAATACATTACATGAAATAAATACATATAATTTATACAATATATAAATACACATATTATTATTACATACCATAAATTTAAAAAATACAAAAAGTTTTTTTTAACTCTTGTTTACTTATTAAAAACCCTTTACATAAGTTATAATATTAACTTAATGATTATTAAGCCCTGTAATGGTAATGGCATGCATTTAATTTAAGTTTAACGCCTTGTAACTGCTTTATTCGATAAAACATTTTCATTATTGAAATTTCCTTTCTCTTATTATTACATCATTGTGTCAGACGCATTGGTATTACAGTTTGTTCATTGCTAATGAATCTGATACACACAAGTTATGAATGACATTTGAATTATTCATATTAAAGCAGATTTTACTACAATGTATACATAGACTTTAATAAAGGGCTTTAAAGTTTACAGCAATCTTTTTTTTTAATTTCTCACATAATATTTAGGTACTTTCTTCAGACTATGAACACCTTTTAAATAAGGATATAGATACAGTTAGATCACAAAACAAAAAAAAGGGGCTACTTAGAATATACACATTAGGAATATTTTAAAATAACTAAACACATAAATAAAATACGCAAACAAATGTATATTCACTTGGATACCCAATAACTTCAAGATCGGATCCAATGTTTCGACAATTCGTTGATAAAAATACTTCGTTAGAATCCACATATAAAGCAGATATTACTTACACCCAGTCTGCACACGGCGTGTTGTAACCTAGAAATTTAAAATACGAATTCCTAGCCAATACCCCGGTCGCACTCTTCGCCTTGATACTTTAGATAGTCGTTCTTGTTAGGCTCATAAATTAATGACTTGTGTACTTCAAATACTTAAAAAACCAATACAATTCTACGTTAAATACATTGTTCACGTATAAATACCTATCTACATGTATAAAATAAGAAATTGACTGACTGGTATTTCAATGTACAGCCCATACTACTGGGCCAAGAGACTTGAAATTTTGCAGAGAGATTTCTGTTATTACGTAGGCGAGCAATAAGAAAAGAAAGTTTTATCTAAATTCGTGCCCCAATGACCTTAAGTATGGGATGAAATGTAGGAGCCGAGTATGTCCATGATGTCAATAGGGATAGGGACTGGCATAACCTCGTCTTATTGCCGTAAAAAGAGTTATGATAGTACTGTTTTTTACTCGCTGCACACTGGAGTCGTAAAACGCGGGAGCGATGCTGGGCGCTTCTCTTTCACTCATGAGTCTTAGAGGCGGATGCAGTGCTGCGCTTTATTGCTATCGACCAGATCGTGCACGTGCGGTGAGGTGCCATTTTGACTCAAATGTTTTTATCGATAAGGGCGTTGTGTCCACGCAACATGTTCACAGATCTAGCCATACTATGTTTTTTGAGCTAGTGTGCTGTGAGTGAAAAACATTACTATAAATACCTTCTGTAAATCACGATTGAACTAAGTATTACAGTTCACCTTAAATAGTGTAATAAAATGATACTATAATGTGTAAATCAAGATAACGTCAATAGTTAAGAGACTTGGACAGAACGAAATAGTCGGGCCGAGTGAGGCAACCGCCTCACGCATCGATGAGACATAACTCTTCGCGCCTTTCTTAAAGACGCCACGCGCTGCCATGCAAATGTACATTTAATTAACATCTTGAATATATTTTTTCCACATCCGGTGTATAAATAGATGACGAGCGCTGTCCTTTGGATTGATGGTTGGATATCTTTATTTCGATTTTTTATAATATTCACTTGTAATAATCTTGTGTATTTAGGAAATGTACGTTAGTACTTAATATGGAACTATATTAAAATAAAACTTTTAACCATTAAAAAAATATACAAGTACATCATTCACCTGCCCTATTCCTGGGGTCGGCACTACACGTTTCATTCTTTCACGCTTCTTCACAACCGTTATCTCAGTAGCCCTCTTTGCTCATGTCATCCTTTACGCAATCCATAGATCTTTTCTTGGGTCTACCAACACATCCCTCCACATTTATATCTAAACGTAATATGTATAACATATGCTAGGTATCAACCTGTGACCCGAAACATCGAGAACTTAAAGTATATGTAGCGTTTTTTTAAACTTATGTTAATAATTCATTTTATCGCTGCGAATAAAGATTACGAAATTTTAAGAACAAAATATTTTTTCAACTCCTTGTCAAGTTACTTAAAACTTATACACTTACACGATTCAATTAAATTTTAACAAAGCGAATTTATTCTTAGCCATAAAAGCAAAAAGTTTATTTGTATAGCATTGGCCTAGCAAGTTATTAGGGACCTGCGTTGACTTTGTACAGGATAAAGTCACATAAAAAGAAACCGGTTCACGCGAGCCACGGACGTGACCCGGCCGCGGTGTTCTTAAAATTACTGGTATTTCTACAAATAAAATGATAAGTATTATTAGGGTATTCAATTGAGCTGAAAGTAAGAGAATAAATAGTTCAGGCATATAATAACGATGATCAAATAATCAGATACCATGTTTGTTAGTAATTTCATTATAATTAATAAAACTGTGAAGTGTCCAATAGTTAATAGGAGAATAGTAATCATCTACATTTAATAGTAATATAATTGATGATGTGAAAATTATGACGATACATCATAAACATATTTTTCTCTAGATGAAACATTGATATGATTTAAGATGTAAATAAAGTCTTAATAGACTTTGGGTTTGTAAACGCAGACTAAATTTTAACTAGATATGTAAAAGAGTGACTGCAGGAAAAAGTATCCAGATTTGAATCAAAGAACCACTTGTCCACTTCAACTCAAGGAGGTTTCTATGACAAAATGAGTTGTTGATAATTTATTGAGTATAGATATCTGCCACGGGAATTACCAAGGATAAGGTGACTTCAACACCTTTAAGTGCTCCATTATAGATGTTAATTACTTCGAATTGAAAATTAAAAATGTTTTACTCTTCTGAACTAAGTCGCTACCTAATATCCATATGACTTGTGATTTTAGATAAAATCCAGACGTTTGTAGGTCCGTTTAACTGTGCAAGTGAGATATTTATATTCAAATATTTACTCGAATGTTCCATGACAGTATAAGAACACACGTTTTAATGTATATATTTATTAGAGTAATACTTATTCTGTCAATTCCAAGGCGATAGTATCACCATATAAGAAGATGAATAAAACAATGGCTCCGCTCTTGTCTCTCAAAGCCTCGGGGATTTTACAATCATTACCAAGTGTAATAAAGTTTTATGACGCATGTTTGACGTGACACTAGTGTGCGACATTATTTTTTAAAACGCGACCAAAGAGTTTCGAGTAATTTACTTAACTTTCTGGCGTAAATACGGATAGTAATAGCTTTATGCATTATGTCCCAATATAGTAGTACCATATATGTCAAAAGGTACAAAGTTTAACAAGTAATTTAGTTAGTACTGAAATCCTTGAAACAGAAAACCAATTATAAAAAAATGACGGGATTCGAACCCTCAATCTTAATGTCCTTAGTCGAACATTGACTTACGTCTTGTGTATATTTTGAAGTTTGAAATTTTACTTTGTGTTGTATACAGATAATAAAAATCTCACTCGCTATAAAATTGTAATCGACAATAAAAGAATCGGTCGATCGATATAATTTAAAATGTCGCGCGTAAATTTCGAAAGTCTCTTATCTCCGTGATAGGTGCATTTATTCAAATATACACATTAAATCACTCATGAATTTAAAACATTTTACTGTCATTTCTTAGTGAAAACAATATAAATGTATTTTATGTCGCAGCTGATTTATATTTTATAGGTGAGTTGTGATTTATTGTGGTCCGATTTAATATAATCTTGGTGCGAGTTTTGCGTCGCCGGCATTGAAATGGTCTTGACGTTACGAACGCCATAGGCGCCGCCACATATGCACCGATATGACGAATGGACGCGGCCCATACATTGTTGTTGTATGTCACACAGATATACATCGCACATAAATAATTAATACCTCTTTTTACTGCACCTAAAGTAAATACATCATGTATTAAAAGGAATTATTAATCAAACAATTCAAAGCGCTTAAGAACAAACTTATTAATATTACATGTTTTGTTCAAAGAGGGGTAACAACATGTAGTTCACTTGATAAAGTGATTTCTAGTATCCATAAATGGCATGTGCGTGGACAACTCTAGGAAAGTGAAAAGGGTACGCAGGGAAAAAGATAGTATGAAATAACTGAAATGGATTTGGACTGCATCATTTAGGAAAGTATTACTAAATAGTTATAATATACTCCGGTATTATAAATAATACTATGGCTCGTTTCAGTCCTTTTACATAAAAGCTGCTGACATAATCGTCGTCCTGTTGATAGATGATTGCCGAGATACACAGCGGTCTTGCGTCTGCCCTGATGTGTCTAAAGTTATGTGAGAACCGAAACCTGATAGGTATACGACAGCAGGAAATAAAGCCGGGACTGTGCGCGATCTTTCAACTCTTTTAAACTAAAATTCAATTAAAAACTCATCATCACACAAACATGGGGTCATAAAACATGAGTTTCCGTGCGTTCAGTTTCTCCTGCGGCATGGCGTACTGTGCGTGACCGCGGGCAGGCGTTTCAATTATTTGACGTATACGCGAATTAATCTATATCAAGATGTAATAAAATGCAAGGTCCGGAGCCCAACCGGCGCGGCATCACGCGCCGCCGGGTGGCCGCTACTTGTCTTACGATCAACTTATCTGTACAATCGATCCCTCCGATAAAAATAAACACCGCTGACCTCTCCCCGCGCACGTCCTGTGCCCCCCGATCCGTCCTCCCCAATGTCGAACGCTTGACGCGGTGCTAAGCAATAACATTTCGAATTTTATCGGACCGGCCATCCGCATTTGCATCTGTATAGGAACCAATACATTTTCTTAACGTATTATTAGCATTCCCGTCCGGGACGGGTCGTCTACGGGTGCGTTTATTTTATAGCGGTAAGAAGCGAATAGTTTATTTCTCAGATATTATGTCATATAACTACCATACGGATACGTCTGATAAATAATGTTTTAAAAGTAATTTGCATGTATTAACGTATAGAGTAGCATATGCGTTAATGCATGCAAATTACGCATAAATATTGTTTTATAAACAATTTGTTTCAAAAATATAAGATTTAAAAAAACTTAGAGTAATACAGTACAAATGACATAATTATGGTCTGTACTAATATTACAAAGAGAAAAGATTTTATTGTTTGTTTGGTCCGGATAAACTTAAAAACTATTCAACCTTTTTCAAAATTCTTACACCAATAGAAAGGTCTTTTATCAGCGAGTAAACTTATTTCTTTCTACTATTTTTTAATTGTTTATTTTTTACGCGTTGCTAGTATTAAATATAATTTATAAAATACACCACTTCCGATTTCAGGACCTTACAATACTATGAATGTAAGTAAAGAATGTAAATGATTGTGAATATTTGTCTTAATAATAAAAATTATTAATGATTTGATCCAAAAACAAACAAGCTTCATACAAACATATTGAGTAACCTTACACAAAGGCAATACAAAGGGTACACTAAATCAATATTTACCATTGCATCTCATTGTTCGCTCTAATCACGAAGCCCCAGAGACTACTCGATGTCATTTAGCCGGAGCAAAACTTCAATGTAAATAGAGAGAAATAATGGCGTATTGTATGAATGGACAGTAATGGTCCGCGGCGGCCGAGTTGTCCTACATGCGAGATGCGAGGAGTGTTGCGGGTCAATGGCTGCGCGCACGCAAATGTCAAGGCCCGTGACGCTCGACAACGCTTAAGGCTCACGTTTCAATTTGAATTACTTTCGTCATCTCCGTCCACTACAACATATAGAAGGCGTCCACAATGGAGTCCACAAAACTCAAAGCAACTGGAATTCCTGAATATTTCAAATAAGGATCATTGTTTTTTTTTGTAACTGACTCGTCACTGTTTGCCTGGAAGAGACAGAGCGCAGAAGGCACCTAGCCTAAACCTGTTTGAGAGTAACTTAGCTGGAGGGAGCCTAGGCTCGGACCGTTATATTAGTAGAATGGAGGAGAACATTTTTATCACTGGAGTGGTTTTGAGGAACGTATTCCCAACTTGGATTGATATATTTTGCAATTGATTGAAAAATGTCAAAGCTTGCAGGTGAAGTTCACATGCTTCGGTGAATAAGATCAATTACAGAAAACGAATTTAAAAAATAAAGAATGTATTTTGCTGTAATATACAAAAGTACAGAAATAAGTAGTACAGAAGCAAGCGGCACTGACTATAATTTTAACAATCATTATACTTACAGATGCCTTGCTAATATTTGTGTGCGATGGACGGGAGTACACAAAGAAAAGTAAATGAGAAAAGGATGGGAATGGATCGTGCCTACAGGGCCTTATTCATTAGAAGAAACGCAGAAATATAAATAGTACTTTACGGCCGCATTCTATGATATAAAATGAAATTGTCAAAATTTGGTCGCTTGCAAATAATATTTACTCAGTTTAACCTTTACAATTCTCCTCAAACGACAAGACTGTAACAATGGCCACGTGATTACCACTGACAAAACGACTGGTGTTTCCTTTAAAGTGCGTAATATACTTGCATCAAGCGAAGCATGTTCGTTTAAGTCTTTTATACCTATTGGCGATCGCAGCGGCGCCGTGGTGACCGGTGACAAGCACAGGGAGCGCTTGGCGTATTTGTGTCATTTTATTGAAACACTTGAATTATTTTTAGAGTAACCTTAAGAATCGAGTTTCATATATAAGCCAAGCCGGGGAATAAAAATTTAGGAGGATTGTTCGATACTAAGTTTAGGAATAAGTGGCAATGTAGTTAAATAATAACAGTTCGGTACTGCAGACACAGACCTTGACAGCATCCTTGACCTAACATCGAAATTAAAACAATTATACAATACACTAATAATACTATCATCTACAGAAGACAAGAAAATATAATGATAGTCGTCAACTTAATTTAAAATCGAACAGCATATAGTTTATGTTTTTACCTTTCGCGCGTGTTTCAATGTAACAGATAATAATATCAAAGTTCATCTGAATAATGTAAGAGCAGATTACGCATAGACGTTAGTTTGCATAAAGCTTTCGCGCGTAACAGTCTTGCTCAATGACAGGGCAAGAATGAATGTAGCAATCTCGACAGCACTAAATGTTATTTACAACGTTTCTCTTCCATAAAAGACGCGGCCGTTGAGGTCGTTAAGACGCGGCCGGCTTCTGTTCAACAATTAGGCAAAGACAGTGCACCGCATAAAGTTAGCTCCCACTTATCTCTACTCGGTAGTCGACGATCAAGTTAAAATCTCACGAAAACGTAATACCGGCCCGCACCTGTCATAAAACCGAGGTCATCGACCCGCCGTTTCAATTAGACACGGAACATAATATTAAAACATAGATAAGTAAACAAACGTGATCCTGAGGCTATTTGGTTATGGCGGACTGCCATCAATAACGCTTCGAAGGCGATAATATCGCGGACGCGTGTCCCGCGTAGAGGTACCTCCAACACCGTTATTAACCCCGCGATACTCATCGCGGCCGGGAGATCATTTAGTGATACGCTTTATATTAAATTACTCGGTCGTGCGTTGATAAAATATTCTACGTATTCTATTACCGAAAAGGAGATAATCACCGCTGGAGGTATTGAGTGTTAGTATTACTGGAATGGGCGTCGTCGAGAGTGCTGATTGCTGGAAATGGCTGCACGCGATAGGAAAAAACGACTTGTATCTATCATAATTACAAGGTTTATTTAAGTGAAAACTTCTGTAGCCGCGTTAGACGGTATTTGGTATGGAAAAATCTTAGACTTACGCGTCAGCAACATGCTTATTTAAACTTGGAGCAGTATCGACGACCTTTTTAAATTTAATTTTCGTGTATTCAATTTTGAATCTCATTGTTAAGAAAGTTAAAAAGGTTTCGTTTTGTTGATATTTGTTATTACAGTCGCTTCCCACCTGTCTTGAGTTTCTTCCACTTCTGTCGGAAGTCCTTATGATTGTGTTTTTTGTTTAGTCGTTGGTCATCTCACAATATGCATCACCAATGATAAGATACAAGTTTATTATATTATTTCAATATTAAAAATATATATTTACGAACGCGATATATTAAGATTTTATGTTCGATATTTAACTGCAACAAGCAATGGGCTGAAAGTGAATTACGATTTTAAAAAATTTACGAGTAAATAAGACATTTGTTTTTAACGATCAGGATTGTAGTCAGAGTACTCGATTTGTGAGTCCTGAAATCGATTCTCATGTTATAGAATGTTACTTATAGTTACTTTATTACATACCACAATACACATAAAAATCAAATAAAACAAAACGGTGTCGGACGGACACTTTTTTCTTCTAGCCCCAATCCATCAAATACGCAATAAGAAACGTAGTTTCAAAAAATAACCTAGCGTAAATACTTTAAATGTAGAGAAATGGTAATGAATGCATTAAGGACGCCATGCGTCAACTTGCGTGTCGATGTAGAACCGACTGTCTGATCGCCGACAGCCGGCGTCGCGTCGGTTAATCCTCGCGACTCTCTGCTCACTTTTTATACGGGGCAGCTCACGCCCCGTCGCTTGTTATTTAATGTCACATCAAGTTTAACGTAATAAATACAACTCTATCATGGCGCACGACGCCGCCGCGTGCGACTGTCAATGCCTATCAGTATGACGTTGCCAACTTATTAGGGTCGAAGCTGTTGACACTTTATTCCAACGTGTTCATATCAGTAAATATTATTTGATCAAAAATCTTTAAAATACTATGCACAGACGGAGAATATTTAACACTTTTTTCTGTATTAACATTACAACAGTATTAGTTAGTGATAATATTTTATTGCTTTTAACAGTGTACCGACATTGTCAAAACATATATTTCACGTATTCATTTTAATCGACAGTTTAAAAAAACAACTAACCGAGTCCTAACACGCTTCTATCGCTACTTACTGATCAATACTTCGTGTCGTGTTGTTACTTGCTTGTGATCCAAATTAAATACAAAATGTTAATCTTTGGCATCTGTTTCTCTGCGCCAAAGGCGTGAATGTTTATTTAATTATTCATTTTATTGTCAACATAAGTGTATCAGAGGCAGAGGACAGGCGGAAGCCGGCCGCCTCGCTCACGCTATTCAATCATTTAACGGTGTAACAGGGACACATTGTATAGTTTATGCCCTGCCGTATTGCGAGTATGCAATTTAAATACATTTCGATGTAATCAGAACTGAATGTATGCAGATAATTCCGAAATATGCAAATCATATGATCTTTAATTTATAATTTCAAATGAGCTGCGAATGCAACTCGTATTTACGTTACCAATATCAACTTGCAACTGAATAATTAATGTTAAATCACCATCTTGTATTGCTCGAGTGATATTCATACGTATTTATTAAATGTATGACCTATATACTAATCCAGGTATTGAACTAATTTGGCTAAAAGTTATATCGGAATTCATTCTCTTTTTACGACAACATTTTAATGACAACAGATTGTTTATTTGTTTATATTATACAAAAATAATAGGAACGTAAATACTTCAAGCACTGCTTACTGAGCATTCACAAAATGATGTCATTACCTTCTTTTTTTAGGGTTCCGTATCAAAAAGGTAAAACGGGACCATATTATTAAGACTCCGCTGTCCGTCCGTCCCTCTGCCACCTGGCTATTTCTCATGAATCGAGTTAGATAGTTGAAACGTTTGCAGATGATGTATTCCTGTTT
>JWHW01032624.1:139155-151958 GCA_000931545.1 Papilio glaucus | reverse complement strand
TTATTTTGCCGTTTTTATAGATAATGTTACGGAACGCTTCGTGCACGAGTCCAAGTCGCACTAGGCCGGCTTTTTTCTGCCTGCCCTTTTCCCACTTGTGTATAGGTTTTGGCTATATTTTTTTTACGACCGGTCGCCTACCTGAAGCCTCGATAATGATATGTAATGTTAGTAGATTATCAAAACCATTTACTAATATTTCTTTTTAACCATTTCCAACCAAGCTTAAACATGGTTGGTAAAGGTTCACGATAAGTAATAGTAGTAGTCGATCGGCGCATTCGAACCCACGACGATGTTGTGCATGCTACACAATCCGCACCATTAACCATCAGGATATAGGCACTTACACTCTTTAGAGAATTCTTACCTTTCATTAACTATTTATATTTAAACCTTAAATTACGCATGTACTTTTGATTACATACATTAAACAAAATCAACAACGATTTTTCTCATTAATGCATGCACGTATGCAACCATTACGACGAGTCGAAATTAAACGGCACTAAATGACTTCCATTAGGGCCTCATTAATTTTTTAATCCGCGCCCGGGGCACGCGCTGCGCCCTCTATCGGAATTTGATTTACAACAAGCGCGGGGAGAGCAGAGCGGCGGCCCAGCGACCAGCATAATTTACTCCTCGCCACAATACTTCTAATTAAGATCATTCGTGAGAGCAATGAAGTCCAGACTATGTACCCACTGCACAAACTGGACGCTATAAATAACTCAAATCGTAACTCATGCCTTTTTGAAGCTACTTTCGATGAGCCGCTCCGAGCATCCTTCACAATATCAACCCTAACATTATTATTTTAAGAATGAGAATGTTCGAATTCATAAGAGAGCGCGACTCGTTCACGCCGCAGTATTGTTACGAGAACAAATAAACTACAACCAACTACTTGTTGCTTCGGGGTGAGAAGACATAACTGAATATTTTCGTGAAATCTGGTAAGAGTAACTTATTACCTAGCCGGTGGTAAAGTGGTCGGGTTACACCGTTAAGACGCGAGAATTTCAAGTGTCCCTAAGTATATTTGTTTTACTGTTTCAACGTGTTTTAAGCTCTTCAAGTGGTACTGTTTTAATACGAGTTAAGCAAGTCACAACATGCTGTGAGACTCCGCATGGATATATGAGAATACGAGGCATATAATGTTTGCTCAGTGCTCATTTTTTATAGTGTAAGGGGATTCAGATCATTCCACACCGCTGGCGACAGAGCGTTTGTGCGAAGCAAGAAATTGCGCGAAAACTGCACGGTAGTGGACTATCAAGATGGTGTAGTACTTGGAGCTTAGAGCTTCCATATCATGTTATATTGAAATAATAACTATCATAAATGAACAAGATACGTTATTATAATATAAATTATATGATAGCATAAAACATAATATTGTTCAAAGTTGTACTATGACTGTAACCTCCCTGTGAAATGACAAATTTCACATGCATACAGAGAGAGCATCGGCTTAGGGTGTGGGTCAGTGATATCCAGCGTATGAATAAATCACAGTAACGAATGCTTAAGACAACACGGTATATGAAGGGAGAACTTTTTACATCTTATAGATAGTTTTTTAAATGTTTAGTTGATAAAATCAAAACACACATTTTCTTGTTACACTGGTGTCGACACTAACAACATCGTCGTCGAGGTAAGCACAACTAATAGTTATTTCAACGAAAGTAGTCGCACTGAAAATTTCAGAACATCATTAATAAATACATTTGATAAGTAAGGCTATATTTTCAAACTAGAGTTATATTTAAAATTAATTTTAATGTTGAAATAGGATCAATAATATGTCATCTTATTGATATTAGTAACCCCGTAATAAAAGCTCAATACAAGTTTATTAAGTCAGTATCAAACAAAATCTTCCGGTCATTATTATTTTCTTAAATGGATCTAAATCACTTCTAGTAAAGTTGTTCAGCCCTTAATATCATTTAAATTAAAGAAAAAATACCGAAACAAAGATATCAATTCCATGTTTACACATTGCTATGTTAATGAGCAACAAAGTTGGAATAAATCTGTAGAAGGACGTACATTCCTCGTGGAACCGTCAATAGAATCAATAGAGTACAATAAAATAGTTCCTTTCAATGCAGCGTAGTTAGGTCTAAATGAGGTTTGAGTAATGCCTCGGACACACGAGAGGATCGCGTGGTGCGACGCATTACTGTCCCCGGTCCTACGCAACATTTTCTACCATTTCTGCAATTATCTTTAAAAATTATTTACGATTTGTGATTTTATTTAAGTATCCGTGACAATTCGCTTTATCTGAGCAGCAACGGAGCCGCTATGACCAAGATTTATAGTTGACTTACGGTGAGTAAAATAAAAAAGCACCCCGCCCCAGCTGACCCCAATCAGATAGATATTTGCTGATAGAAGAGCTTTTATCCGTAATAAACAATCAAATATTGTACAATGTTAGTATAAATTACAGCAATTTGAATCAGTAATTAAGATTGTGTTGTTTTACCTGTGTGATCCATCAACATCCGCCACAATAACAGCAGTTGCAAATATGCTTAAAATACAGCCGTTTTGACATACATGCGTAAAATCCAAGAATTTTATGCATTTACGTAACAAAGGAAGGGACGGTGTTAGCCTTCTTAAGCGTGTCACTTTTCAGCTGCCGTTATTCGGAATTAAAGTAGTAGTTTATTTTATAATTGACAATCACCAACTTTATTGGTGCTAATTAGGATTTAGTCCGTAGTTTTCATTTTATTTCATTTTACACTTGAGTTCATCAGAAATGTACATAAATATAGATGCGTTGCCATTCCTCACATTGAATTAGTATAATGAAATCACTGATTTTAATCAAGTCTAATTCAGACCTTATTTTACATTGCAACCATAGTGTAGGTTATATTGTTGTTTACAAAACATTATTATCCATGTCTGTCGGTAATATACAGTACTTTATAATAATATTTAAATTTCTGATTAAAAGATTATTCATAGAAACAACTTCACCTTTAACGGAGACATAGTTATTTGTAACGAGTAACATATCACATACCATTTGTTACCACGTCTCGCTATCGGGCTTGACATGACAAAAGTCCGGAATGTCTCAATTAATGCTTAGCCTTAAGGGATACTGTAATGAGATTGTTAAATCTAGGAGCGCGTAAGCCGAGTGAGTGCGCCGATAGTGATTAATATGGCCAAGTGAACACATCTGTCACATTTATACCAAGGCCGGACCACACGTTCGAGTCCGCTCGACCGAAGCGACCTCTATGTCGATACCAATATTAATAGTCCAGAGACCTTTGATAAGATTTCACGTGAGAAGAGATTAACGCTTGCTTGTTTGCTTAATCTCTCACAAGTGAAATCCACTAACGGGAAATGAGAAGATTAATCTAATACCCGTTGACGATGTGAGACGTCGCCCGGACTCCGGACGTTGGATTTGATTTTAAAAGTGCGCAAGAAATTTAATTTCAATTTTATGTGTCTGTTTATCTAGTAAATACTTGTAGATAACATTAGCAATAATTCGGAGGTATGAATAACTTTAACAAAATATTTCAATGTATTTGAAATCAAAAACGCTTAATATATGGCTAACTTTGATATAAAATACCATGTTTAAAGACGATGCTCCGCTACCTCTTTGATCATACTGCGCGTATCGTTTGAATGTAACATAAAAGCATCGCTTTAAGTAAACAGTTAGTGTCGTTCGGGTCTTAAGTAAAGCCTTCAAATGGTTAACGAAATAGACAATAATAAATACCAACACCGACAATAATAAAAGTGTAAATATGGTGAAGTAAGCCTATTTGAGAATAAATAACACGGCATTAAACGAGGTCCGAGTTTGGTTATAATAAAATGGATCCCGGTTTCCCGCTACGGCAGCGGGGACTGTATCAATACACAATAAGTAACGTCAGTCGCACACTAGAAAAAGATGTTATCGAAGCGATTTACCGTCGATCGGAAACGCTTACGAGCGTTAGCTTTTCTCACTTCACTAATTTAGACGTTACCAAAGTAGCTCAACGTTAAACGGTGGATGACTGCCCGGTAAATACGGACGGTTTATAGGGCCGGCAAATAGTACGACGTGAACTGTACACAAGGTGAGTTTTTTTATTTATATAGTGGCCTGTTCGGGCTCAAATACCCGTGAGAATACTCGCGTCCTTCGCGGAGGTGGGATCTCGGGATGAGGAAATGGTGCAACTTTAATCTTGAATGACACAGTCCGGTGCAGTTCAATCACCTATCAGCACAGTCACGATGACAGCGAGTTTTGTCTTTATTATGAATTAATAGGTTTTGCACATACACTCATGTTCGTACGAATTCGTATGAAAGTTGAAAGCTAATTCCAAGGTTTGTATTAGAAGTAGTTATAAATATAGAATTTTAATGAGTTTGAAACGAGGATAATTAGAAAGAAAGTGTACCTATAATATGGTAAACCACGTGATTGTTATTTATCATAGGTACATAACACTTCGAAAAGTTTTTATAAACCATCAGCGATCTCCAGATTTAGAATTGTTAAACACTAAAATCCTTCGTTAGGAAGTTAGACTTAATTTTAAAAGGTACAATAATTATATTTATTATAAGCTAAGATTTATTTGGTATGCACAGCCGCTTACGTTCGCACGATTTTATCGTTCGCGAAATTTTATCCCTATAAAGATTATTTTATTATATTTGTGTACCAAAATACCAAATGAATACCAAAATGGATGGTGTTGATAGTTTAGAAGTGTACGTGATACGTAAAACAAAAAGCTTTTTCATAAAATCCCTTAGGATATGCATACACACAAAATCGAACGGCAACGGTGGTATATATAGCTAATCTATTTACTATGTATTATATATAAGATAGGAGTAACACTAAGAGGCCAACACTAAGGTAAGCTAATAAAATTTTCGCACGAACCCTTGAAATATCAATTGATTGACACCATTAAGTCAAGATTACGTGAAAATCCGACGAGTGAGAAATTTCCACAGAGTGTCATTTGAATATAAATTGTATCAGGCGGTGCGCTCGGCGTCGAGGGACCGAGTACTTCTCATTGTGCGTATAACAAGATCAGTATCGACTTAATGACAATATATTGGTAATAAAATTAGATTGTCCATACCGTCACCGGGCGAACATCACCGGCCGCGCTGCGGACGGCCCGACTCTCATATTTACTGCGAACTAACTAGAAACATTATCGAGTGACGGCTACAATCTGCTCCGGATAGCCCTTCCCTTCATAAATATTACAAACTCTCGATTTGAACCCTAAATCGATAGGATTAGCTTTCTTTTTGTAATGAATATTCCGATATAGAAAGCACGCTTAACTTTATGACGGTGGGTCATAAGAAAGCTAACTTATGGCATAAATATTATGACACTTTTATCTGTGAGTGCGGTTGAAAAGTAAATACAGGCGGCTTAAGGAGGCTGCGGGAAGATAGTATTTGCACATCCAAAGTTAGCGACGGTCACCATCACCGTATCTAGCGCTATTTATTGCTATTTGATTGCGTATTGTGAGGTCAGATTATTGTAAATGTCGTGTATAAGTCCGTTTATATTCCATACTTGTTCCACGAGGCGGTATCAGCGACGTTAATAAAATTGCAATATTGATAGGAAGCCTTCCGCGGTGGGGTAATGAAATATTAATTTGACGAGGTCGTTTTCTTGCATCGATCATTTCCGTGAAATATCGTCGAATATATGGGTACAAGTAAAATCCATTAGTAGTGGTATTAGTGGTAAGATATGGCGGGATATGTGGTGTTGGTATAACAATGCGGTGAGATTACCCGTCAGCGGCGGGTAGCGGGCGGTGCGAAGGCGCGCGTGTTTGACTTAGGGCCGAAGGGACGGCTGAAGGGTACACGCGATCACCAGCGATAGCGATCGGTGAGATTAACTGGACGCAGTGACACCGCGGCAATTACTCACACCGCGATTCTTATCGATCAACTTTATTGCTTTTTTGGAAATCTTTAATGATGGCATTTGTTGAAAATGATTACGAGAGGAATTCAACTATTTTATTGTCATAAAATATCACATTACTGTTGTATTTACCTCAAAATTAGTCAGGTTTAAGGAACCTTGTAGTATAACATCATATTGTAACGTAATTAAGAATTATTATGTACTTATTTAAATTAAAGTTAAAACGAATAAGTTGCAATGGGCTCTAACACATTGCTCGCAGAACGCATGGCAGATGAGGCCAAAAGCTTCTGGAATGGTAGCCACGTATAAGTCAACGCAGCGTAGATGGGTCTCCCGCACGATGGACCAATATACAATGGACTCCATTGCATGAGGTCGGAAGGGGGCCAATCTTTCTGGCGATCAATCGCCCTATTTGCAGAAGTTGTTAATACTCTAAGAATATAATATTAAGTATGGTAGCCGTTAACTAAAGAGCGAATACTTTTTTCCTTTTCTTTATTGTTAAACCATCCAGAGATAAGAGTTCACTTGACGAAAGGTTTGCGCTACGTCGATACGTCAACAAATGCTTGCGCCAAGTAATGTTAAAAGAATCCAGGGCTTATTTCTTATTTTAATTATAATGAACACTTTGCGTTGAAAGTATTAATAAATGTAAAAGCAACGGTATCAAGAATTTCTCCTTGTATAAAATAAATAAATTTTTCTTCCCGCGTCAAAGATATAACAAACTAAAAGATCGAAAACATTAAAAACCTTTTGAGCAACTTCTATCTTTATATCGTAAAGTCGAGCACGAAGATGGTTTTTCAATTGAAGCAATTAAGGTCACCCGGACGGTCATTGCTCCCGTCGCATCCAGCCGCTTCCTGAGATCAGTAAGAATTAAACAATTAACACAACATCTCTCGAAGTAGACCACAATTGCCTTAGGATTGCATTAGCACAATTAGTTATCAGTTTTTAAGAACGTTCTCAAGGGAAATCCAATGGCGTAAAAGGAAAATTGTAGTCATAATGTACTTCATTTCATTTGTGTCCCCTGATCACTGCATAACTTGAGAACGGCTTAATTTATCTTTTAATACGGAAAGAAAAATTAAAAATAATTAATTTAAAGACTGCTGTTTTATTTTTGTATATGTTTGCACATATAAAATTAATAATTCAAACGAAAGAAAACTAGGACATAATATTCACAATGCATATAATTTTCATAATGTTTTCATTAGTACACCCGTGCGAAACCGGGGCAAGTCACTAGTATGAAATAAAATGTACTATATAATTACTTGCATATTAGATCATTTTTCTGTGAGGTCGTGGTATTTCACCGGTCGAGCCGGCCCATTCGTGCAACAGATGTTGTTGTTGCGGACTTTACCACTGTTAAAAGTTTTACCAGTACCATTTAGTTACCATTTAAGTGGGAACTACAATTCTTCCTATTCTTGCCACCCAAATGTGTGTAAACATTCGCAGCATCACTAAACTGATGACAAGTGCAAATACGGTGTTCGTTCGTTCAGCTGTTTCAGACAATATTTGTCCGCTGCTATAAGTAGGCCTCCGCCATTGTTCTCCACAAAGATCGCTACCCTGCTTGTGATTTCTCGCCTTTCCTTCATGGTCTGAAAGCTTCTTGGATTATTCGTACGGTGAGTCCTGAAGACTTGAGAACCCACAGTCAGAACAACCACCAGTTAGTTAAACTGGTTCTGGAGTTCGAACTGCAAGCTTTCGGGATTTCGGATATGAATGGGCGCTGGCCGGAGCTTAGAACTTATCAGCTGACTTTGCTCGAACGTGACGGTGAGATTCAATGTGCCTTGGACTACTCATTGATCGCTTCCGGTTTTAACCGCATTGATCACTGAAACATCATTGAATATCTGCTTCTTTGTCTAGATGCTTAAGTCTATCTAATTTTTGT
This sequence comes from Papilio glaucus, assembly GCA_000931545.1. Classification (NCBI taxonomy): domain Eukaryota; kingdom Metazoa; phylum Arthropoda; class Insecta; order Lepidoptera; family Papilionidae; genus Papilio; species Papilio glaucus. The sequence continues at coordinate 144,030 of JWHW01032624.1, read as the reverse complement.
AGCACCATTAGAACAAATCCAAGAGCACGTCCTATGCTCTTGCTTCCTAATGAAGAAGTTTATCATATAGTGTCCCTCCCTCTCACTGAAGCCAGATGCGGCCAGAATTTGCTCCAGTGGTTCCGGTGTCCATATCCAAACTAGCCCACTCGCAGCTCGTCTACCCGTTTGTCTAGGTACGCGTTGAAGTCCCCCATGACAACGGTGTAGTAGGTTTAAGAACTATGTATGGCTCGTGCTTTATCCTCATACATAGATTCAACCTCGTCGTCGGAATGTGTCAAAGTCGGTGCGTAAACCTGTTTGCCCTTCAGCGAATACCGTTTCATAATTCTAGTAGGGAGTACTCTTCGGACTTCGGATAACCCTATAATGACCCATCGTATCCTCCCGTCTGTCAGCAGTGAGCGAGTAATGTATATGTATGTATATATATATAAACTATAGTTGTTTGTACTATAATAATGGAATATTGACAAGAAAATTAGTTACTATTTATGTCTTTCTATACTATTTCAACTAAAGATCTTATGTTTGTGGCAACTGAGGAGCAGAGTCTTCAGTTATAAATAACAACTCAGTGGTGATCGCACCAACACCAAGCAACCATAAATAAGCGTAAGAAAAATATCCGAATGAGAGGTCAATAAACTACGCTTAACAAAATCAGATCTCCGAAGAGTATAAGCTGTATGAAACAAATGAATACTAATGTAAGAAATGCAGCGGCGTAAATAACGCGTCTTGTACAGAAAGTTATTTAACTGGAAGAAGGGAATTAATATACTACGCCTTTCAACGAGAAACTAAACGAAAGCAACATAGCAGAAGGGCCAAGTTATAAGTAAGAATTTGGGACAGATCTGCGCTTTGAAGGCTTGTAATAAGTTCTAAATCCCTTGTAGTTCAAAAGGTTCTCTATGTGACAGTTGTTGAGACTGTCGCCCTCTACCGGTTATTTTCTCCGCATGCTATTTGCTTGTACGCTTAGGAATTGGAAAAACTGACTCTTTATTGTAACAAGAAATCTGATAGTCGAAACCGTAACCTACAGATTATAATTGATTGAGAGATTTTAATGTAACTTTCACGAACCTGCCCTCATCGGTTTTGAAATATAAACCTATCAATTATGGAATTTAATACGTGATTAGTATTTGATGCACATATTAGCTATTTATCCGGCAACAAAACAATTCGTGTAGACGTTTGTGTCCTGAACTTCTAGATCTTTTGATACGATTTAAATAAAAAGGGAATAAATACACTTAACAAAATGTGAGCCGTGGCTACGAAGAGCAGAGCTGTTCAAGCATTGTAATTATCGGGACCGTATCGCCGCTAACGTCTGCCCGATCGTCGGTTATCATTAACATTTATAATACGTCGAATCAGTTTAATTCATCAATTATTGTCTCCCGGTATAGAGTTCGTTTGGCTGCCGTTAGAGGAGCGGACATCTGTAGTCGTATTTAAGTTTTATCTAGTTCATTAATCTCGTGGCGCGCGTGCTGATGTACATAGATTAATGTGGTGGCCCGGCCGCGCCGCGTAGCTGCCGGGACTGATGGGGATCGCCGGCGCTAAGACGAACTGAAAACTTCTAGTACAATATACTTGTGGCCTCGACGTTATCAAACGGAAATACTGATGCTATCATTTGTTCCACTTTTGTGCTGTACGCACTATTAGATACGTCGCTACTGACATAGTAGTTCCATACTGGAAGAATTTATGTCACATCCACACGATAGAATAGAATCCAAGATATTAACTATTAAATATTAAAATAGAATCCAAGATATTAACAACAAGAAATACAGAAATACATATTCAATTTCTTTCCGTTACACAATTACAGGTCAAAAAACAAATTCTAAATTTAAAAACTGTATTTCTACACGTTAGATTTTTAGTGCGAACATTAGTGCGGTACCGAGAGCGGTATTATTGAAATTCAAATATTCAAGTAACTCAGAATGGCTTAATGTCTTTGTAAAGGCATAAAAACCTAAATTTGAACCTAAAGACTACAATAGCCGTGTTAGGCCATGTCATTTCTGCACTTAGCGTTTTGTTTGCATCATTAAGAGCTGTCTTCGACTAGAAAGGTCTAAGCGCCTCTAGCTCAAGAGTTCGACGTATTTGAAAACGACCATTAATTATCCAAATAATCGATTGCGGTCGCCGTGTGATTTATCTAGTGTCGATAAGATTTTAATGAAGTACTTTGATTGGGCGCACACGGACTGAGTTATCGGGGAGACGATACCGCGCGCGCCATTCACTCTCCTGTATCTATCGGTGTATTAAGTTATTAAATTAAAAATAAAATTCATAAAATCGCACGCGACACTAGACCTTAAGTTATAACGGTTTAGACGCGATTTACTATGCTGCATCTAATTAACGAGGTGGATCATTCAGATTAGAAATTGGAAGATATCGGCACGTCGTTCATTGTGAAAACTACTCACGATACTACAGAACGATAAGATAAATTGAGTTGGAAACTTTTAATGATAAGGACTGAACGGAGCTGGACGACGCGGGTGCGTGCCGTGCTCAGCGTCGCCACGCCACGCCACCGCCACGCCGCGGAAGATACCGATCGAGGTTTAATAAAACCATTGGACAATGTCGTGCCTTCATAGGGGACAATAAGGCATAATAAAAACAAAACTAGTTACGCTATACTTCGTTAATGATATTGAATAACGCTATTAAATAATGACACTTGTTACATTAAACTAATATTAGTTCTTACAAGAATGCCTAGCTTTAACAAGTGTGTTGTATAGTTTCGAAGAATTCAATTGAGTGCGAGTTTTATATTATTATTATCATCACCTAAACAATAAAAAGAAAGGCCGCCACCAAGAATCGCCACAAAGCTCGAAACCTTCCTGGTGCTGCCCTCGTCCACTCCAGTCATACTCAATACTTGGGCCAGATCCTCGGTCCAGCTTGCGAGAGACCTACTTACTCAATTTCGTTCTGGTGAAAATTTAGGGAAAGCAAGACACCTACGGATTGTGGGTGTTTCGTAAAAACTCTATCAGTGAGCGTCATTTTTGTTTGCTTCTGCCGCGCAAGTAGATTCGCAGAGACTTCCGAGTTGTAGTATTTCGTTTTATCACTCTCTTTAGCCAATCTGCGTAAGGTAAAACTGTGCCAATTTACTCTTGCAGCTTCGATTTCATGACAACCTTTCGTAAACTGATTCGGGAAGTCTTGGCATAAGTTATTGTAGGTTTATTATGAGACCACCCATTACTAACCTCATCTATCGATCACTATTTATTTGCTAATGAATATAAACTTATATTTAAATCAATTTATTTGATAGTATCAACTTATCTCAATATCTTTCGCGCTATCGCACCATCTTATGTATGTTGTAATGCACTTTATTTAACAGCAGTCGCGTGTGAATAATAAACGAGTCTCTTGCTGCCATAGTTTAGATCTCGGGATTAATTAACGAAAACTAACGTTAGTAGTACGTGTACAGACTAATGATCGGGAATAGGTTCATTTGCATTAAACAGTCGACGACGTCGCTCTTAATTACTGAGAAAATTACAAATTAAAGAAAAAAATTATGCGTTCCCGTTTCTGTCGGCACGATCACCTCGGAATTTATCATAGCATTCATATGCGTTTTGTATTGAACAACAATCGTAAAGATTACTCTTTGAATTTCGAAGAAAATAAAAATACATTCAAATGGATTGTTAAGTAAAATCACACTTGATCAGTCTCAGGAAATTTGACACAGAAATTAGACCTTCTCGAATAATATTAAGGCAGCAGAAATTTTTTGTCAATTATAAACGATTAGAAGATGAAGACCATTTATGGAACATGTCAAAAGGAGTATCAGGAAATTAAGAGGAAGACACAAGGCAAGAAGGACTGGAGATTACTGCACTGAAAAGAGCAAATGAGTTCTCCGCATGATGATAATAAACCGTTAATAATAATTGGTTTGAATATTGATTCATGTATAGATTTGTTATTATGTTCCAAAAACCGTCACGTGTTAGGTGCTGATCACTGTCCTTAGGGAAATGCTATTTATATCGCCTTGTAAAAGTAGATGAATATAATACATATCAAAAAGCAGAGGTCAAAGTATTTTACGGGAGAGCATAAACAAGTGGTCTTTAAGTAAACTGGGCTATAAAAATTCAACACAATTAAGCTTAAACACGAGCAGCAGCTAATAAAAAATAAACACTTCATTACTCAGCACTAATATAGAGTTGCAATTTGCGGTCATAACGAAAGCTCGTGAGCTTCATAACGCATAAAACACCGATCGCGCAGGGGCGCCACAAAGGGCCGACAGCCGCATAAGGGCTGCCGCGAAAGCTCCGTGACACGCACCCCTACCGCTTCAGTTCACTTCAAATACCTAAATAGCTTTTATAAATAGAACACTAATAAAGGCAAAAACGATCGTAAATATTGCTTTTCATGACATGTTGAAGCGTAGAAATGTTTATGTTGGTAATCATTATGTAATTGTGATAAAAATGTAATTTAACTTAATGTTGTTAACAAATAGTTATGTGTTTTAATAAAGAAAAGTAAGATACAAATTATAATTAATACGATACGGGCGATCCAACGCATTATCAAACGAATAGTATTATTTTCAAAGTTTCGTGTGTTTGTAACATATGTAATCTTTTTCACCCCTGTGTCTTTTTATCATGATATAATAATAATATCCTTTGACATTATTCACACACGGCATCTGATCCCAAACTAAGCAGTGCTTGTACTACGAAAACCAGAAAACTGATATATTACATACTAGCTGTTGCCCGCGACTTCGTCCGCGCAGAATCAAGTAAAACCTTTTAA
>JWHW01032624.1:127812-138496 GCA_000931545.1 Papilio glaucus | reverse complement strand
CATGAATGTCTGTCCTGTGTGGGAATCGAACCCACACCACACCTGCGGCGCAAAAGCAAATATCTTACTAACTACGCCAAACGCAGCAAACTATCAGCACACACACTGCTCACTACGACCGTACAGCCCGCAATGATGTGTCCAGAACTAAACACAATTGATGTTTTATTGTAAAATAACTGAGCTCATTAAAGCCAGTGTTACAAGCATTTGTATATGGTTCATTCGTCGAGATGTGAGAGAATACACAAAAAATATTACTGTGTAGTGTACAATATACCTATTTTTTATAACCAGTGTGATCAAAGACAATTGTAAAATTACTTGATTAATAATGTAAGTATGTAAATCTAGTTAGAAACCTTGTTGTAATTTGCACTAGTTTCTAGTTTCCATCTTGTCCATCCCTTGTTAATAAATGAGCTATTTGATAACGCACAGTGCCTTTACAACCTTCCTCCTCGCTGGTGACAGATTCAGATTTTTTCTTAGACATTGTATATTAAAAAAAAAATATTGACATACATAGGCATATCAAGTTACAATCTTCTTTTGGGATGTCATAGAGTAAAGCAAGTTTAACAATGACGTAATATTTAGTAACAATAAAAGCAGATAAGAATTATATTTTTAGTACAGGCACGCGGGACACAGATTTGATCCGATAATCCTATAAATCAATTTATCTTTGGATTAAATCGGTTTTAAGCCGGCTCTCGGATGAGAAATATTGTTCCGAGCCCATAAATTAATCATGTACGCTGTCGCTAAAATATCGCATTTCTAAAGTGAGGCTGAGGTGGCGCAGGCGCATCGTATCGGCGATAGAACAAGAACATTGCCCGCCGCAATAAAACCACGAGCGACGCCCTCTCGCGATCATTTCCTGGCGACAAAATCTACCGATAACATCGAGCTTCATGTCCCCCTAACGTACCCGCATAAATCAATAAAGAATGCTCGCTCAGCTACGTTCTACGTAGGCATCTATAGATATAGACTTAATTTAAAACAAGCCATCTCCTCGCCGCCGTTTAATGAACACGAGATTCCAATAAACCACGACAAAATAATAATAGCACACAACCAAAGCCACTTTAGAGACATCTCATTTGAATAAAGTAAATTACATTTCAATTCTTAAAAGATGCATGCTATTAATTCGATGGGCATTTCTTAATTATCTGTTTTAAAAGAATAGGATGATTTAATCGGAAAGTTTTAAACGGACACGCAAAATAATTAAGTGATCAATTAACAGTACACATCTTTATGTCCAGGGGCAATGTAATCGTGTGTAAGGTATCGTTATTTACTGCATGGAATATAAACAGATATATCTATTACTTAACATTAGAAAATTTTAGATTTTTATAGTACCCGTAATTATTCATTCAATAAAATTTGAACTGTACATAAAAAATGAAATTCCTTTTATATATGAAGAAAGACTTGGATACATCTGAATTAAAAAACTTTTGAACATTGAGTCAAGGGTTTATGCCCTTGACTTTGTCTTTCCGTTTTGACCTTAGCCATGAATTTTACGCGAATTATATTACAATCATAATCTGTAAATATGTAAAGTAAACTTGTTAAATCTGAGACTCGACGAGAAGGAAATACAAATACTCCGTCTTTAAATTCAAATTCAGTTATTTTTGATAACTCTTCTACGCATTTAAAATTCTATGAACTAATCGAGTCGGCAGTATATCTCTTTCTACTATTTAATTCTTTACCGTGATTGACGATGTACCGGAACGCCGACGTCCATTAATTGCATTATGCCCCGTGGCTTCAATTAACACTACAGGTAATTAAAATATCAAATCGCCTATAACTATTACCATACACATCTTTCGATATTTTAATGTCTACTTCTCGAAATCGAATTGTAAATAATCGATACTAAACGTCACTCGGCGGACATAATAGTAATTTGTAAATGAAGACGTCAAATAGCCACGGCCGGTGCTGAGCCACCCATGAGCGCTATAAAAATTGCCGAAATTATACGGCGCGTACGACATGTTGAGTTATCAATGTTATTAGCTTAATCGCTCGATGTGGTAATAGTCCCCGATAGTCGGCGACACACGAAGCCTCATGCGCGTGCTCCGAGTACCGCGGCTATCGACTCTCCATTGTCGTCATCAATAACGTCGGTGCGTTATTAATGCGATGCAAGGTCAAACGACTCATTTAGTTAAGTTACAGTTAACAAAAAGTTTCGTGATAACGCCGAGTCGTTTCGGAACTCTTTTTTTATTACATTGCTGTTGAGATTTTTAAACAATTTATTTGAACGATCAAACATTTGTCACAATTAATGGTTTAGTATCTTATGCTATGGTTTTTTTTTAAAATAATTATTTACAGAATAAATTGTGATTTTTTTGTTTTATAAATTTTAAACTAATTACCATAATAATTTTTCATCAGCAAATACTGAAGCAAATGTCCCTTGCAAATTTTGGGTTTGACTACAACACAACACTTTGGATCTAACCAGGATTTTCACATCAAAGCGCTGGGTAATTCTGAAGTGGATTTTATGGAAGATGGCAAACGAGCAAGCGGCTTACTCTATACTCGTATTAAGTGACAAAGACCCGATGTCAGTCCTCTTCTCTTTTTCACTTTCTATTCTCTCCTCTGTTCGTTAAAGGTAGACAACGTATCTGCAACATATTTGCTTGTTGTGAATGCCTATGAGTAGCGGTCATTTAACATCAGGTGAACCACTTGCTCGCTTGCCACCTATTTCCATAAAAAACCACTGCCTTAGGTACACACTCTTACTCTTGTGTCCGTGCTTGGCAAAGACATTAATAAACCTTTAAACGTTAATATTAAATAATAAACTAAATATTAATATTACAACATAACATTTTTAAATATCTCGCATCAATGTCGTTATGAATACAATCCATTCACAACGATAGTAAATAAATAAATAAGATGTATATCTCTACTTTAAAATATATTCTCACCAGAACAGAGTCAATATGTATATTTAAACAAATAGCTTAAGCGCTCTAATCATAGCCTCCGCACACCTGTTGCGCAAACAGCCCACATACATTATAAATAATCATAATTCAATAATAATAAAATTAACCCAGCATGACCTCAAACGATGCCTCACTCGCCTAACATATAATGACTTAAAAAAGATATTACTTTAACTATTAATTATGTCAATAATAGAGTTGTTTATCGTTCCCTTTCATTACCCATATCGTGCGTAATTGCACTAAGATATTCTGTTGTGCGAGTGCCGAGTAATACCTACGTCGTTGTTGGTCGTCATTACCAAACATGGATCTACGAAACTGTGAATCATTTGTTGCTCGGCTTCACTTGACTCTGTCTTATTATTCTTTAGGAAAAAACAGATAAACACAATTTTCTTGTAATCATACCTGTTTTCCTTTTTAATTATATAACGTCATAATAAATTGTAAAACAATGGTATTATTATTTTGTCTTTGTATTATCCATTTGAGAATAAAGTAATATTGAAAGATAAATGCAAGAACACAGAAGTAGCGCGGTATGTTTTATTTTAAAAAATAATACTAACATTCCGTGACTAAATAAAAATGCAGTTATTAATTTGATTAAAAGTAAATTAGTCGGGCAATATACGAAGAAGACACAGCCCGACGGCGAGACCGGTAGCTGCCCGCTGCGAAGGCTGTCGCCACACGACGCTAAATGCATAATAAACATCGTCCCGGCTGAAATCGAAGTCGATTTGATTTTGCGGCCTTCATTAGCGATCCGGTTCTTCATTTCAATATGCTTTTGAGCCTTAACGATTCCGCGGCAACAACGCTTTTATTCTGTTTAATGCGGCATTTAGGAAGCGGTGCTTTTGAGCTCCGTTCGACTTTAGTCCTTTACGTTGTTCGGATTCTGTTTAAGACGCCCGCGTTACATCAATAATGTCTAATTAAAGCGCACGCAATACTCCATTCGGAAGCTGAGCGACATTACTTATTTAACAAGGAAAAGGTAAACTCGATAGGTCTCAGTGAGAAGATATATGAGAGATCGCATGGAGAAGTCGGGTGGCGTGCGCGGCCGACCGCCGCCGAGAGATAGTGCCTATCCGGCCAATTAATATGCCTAATGCTAACATCATTATTACTAGGCAGAGCGCACTTAACATACTATATCCATTTACATTTTGATTTGTGTAGAGCTTTCTGCGATTAATCGCCGAGCGGTTTGCGCTCGCGTCGCTGATTTATGGACGGAGCGCGGAGTGCGCATGCGCCGGCGAATGCATTGCGCTGCGCGCGCTCCCTTCACACTTTAACTAATCAAAACACACATACTCAATACATCGATCACAAGTTCAATAACAGCATAAGTTATAGAAACTTTTTCGTATGGCATGACATTAAATATTATTTAAAACATAAATGCGTCTAATGAACTATATTAATACTCATGCTCACGACTCGTAGAAATAAGCAAGAATCGTACGAGGCCTATAAGCCTATACGTCCAAAATATAGGTGGATGTTATATTTACTTGATGTAACAATATGAGCACGAAGTGCTTTTCACAAAAATGAAATGAATAGGCGTAAGTATTAAAACTATAGAGCTAGAAATACTAGATTAGATCTATTTGTTTTACGCCTCCTATTTGCTCCATCTATTAAATAGAAATACAATTTCAAAATCGCTTTAAAACAATTACAAACAGTAACTATGTTGTATACATATGTGTAGTAGTATATGTATATAGTAATATAAAAATATATATTACTATGACATAGGCTTTTCGTACATAGATAAGAACGAAAATCAATCTTTATAAAAGCACCTGGGATTCGATCTCGCGACCACCGAATGAACTGCATCGTCCACAACCTCACCGACTATCACGGCCTCCTCTTATTTTTCAATATAAGTTTCATTAAGAAAGCAACATATGATCGTAGTCGTAAATAACTGTCGAGTAATCAGCTTATTAAAAAAACTACGGGCACTATCTACGGCTGTTAAATCAATTTCCATATTTTCGACATAATTTTTACACTTGACACTTCGTACATTAGTGAGCATGTGTTTTTAAATAAGTGATTTAAAATAAACAGTATGCGCTCACGCCCGTAAATCAGGGGGTGGGCAGACATTGCATATTATTAAATATTAACATATATTTAACATATTGGCATTGGTTCTCAATCATGTTTTTAGCAAATAAGTAAGTGCATGATCCGTATTAGCAAATTATCTTATTACCTGGGTATATTTAAACAATTGTTTTACAACACGAGGCATTCAGCGGAAGCTCCATGGAGTGACAGGACTCAAGGGCGACCGAGATGGGCCCTCCGCCTGGGCTGTCACTCATTACGCGTTTAGTTTTCCGATTCGAGGGTGCCCGAGAGGCCTGACCTCAACTCGATGGGTAGCTATTATCGGTTAACTCCTCGATGCGATATCTTCATCGGTTCCTCCAGAGTCTCAAACGACACTCGAGGATGATTCATAAAGGAGTGATTGGTCCGAAAAATATTAATTTGACAAAATATATAAATTTGACGAAATATATAAATTATAAAATATTAATTATCAAAAACATGATTGCTTTATATTTTTACTCCTTCAAGAGTTGTGACTACCACTGTTCGCATATTGCGTAACAAATTTTTTTATTGAATAAATTAGCGCTTGACCCCGATCCCATCTGATGTTAACATGGCGATGTGGTCGAAAGATGATACGCACTAGTATAGAGTAACAGCCTATTCACTTCACATTGAATGTACCAACGTCATAGTTGGACTGTGACGACGCGAAGCGATCGCTCACTTAGGAAGTCCTTTATCCACTCAATCGAACCAGGAGATATGCCATTGGCTGGAAGTTTGCTTAGTAGGATGCATGCCTTTCAAATGCCTTCGAGACATCAAGGGAGACTGCCTCCCCGTTCCGCCGAGCCGTTCTCTAGATTCCTCGAAACACAAGTGTGAGTGGCATACACTAGCAGGTCTCGTGTCGACCGAATTCGGCGAATTCGAAAATCGCTGAGGAGATCATTTTGTTCTAGGTAGTCAATGAGGCAGGAGTTCAATATACGTTCTATAGTCTTACACAGTAGAGAGGTTATTGAGATGGGTCGGTAATTTGCAGGGTCGGCACGACTGCCTTTTTGAGGCACGGGTTGCACGTTAGCTAACTTGCAGGATTTGGGCAATTTGCCAATTTCGAACGAGAAGCGATACAAACTTGTGATAATACGAGACAACTCGGCCGCGCACGATTTAAGATCAACAGCTGGTATCCCATCGGCTAACTAGGTATGGTTATTACGACATGTTTATGTTTTTGTCTAATCATATTTTATACATATTTCGATAAGAAACTATGAATTACATTTTTTACGAATAAATCAGGTATACTGATTGGTAACCATTCGTTGTATTGCTTTTCTAGCTCTTTACCTTAAAGTCATAAATGATGTATAAAGAAAATCAATAATCATTTACTTCAAGTAGCTTAAAACTCCCTTTCTCTCCTAGAATATAAACTAACTAGAACTAATTAAGCCACCATTACAGGTCGTAAAACTCTATAGCTGTAGTTAAAGAGGTAAATCTTGCTCATTGAGTTATTTGTAAATAAATGATCCTAATGAAGGTTATGGAGATTGAGTCGTCCGTTTGTCTATAATTTTCTGTGCAGAAACTAGTATCTTTAAACGTGCACTGAAAGTAAGTTGCCGGGAAATGGGTCCGATGGTGATATAATAACATTTTAATGTTGCATCATTAAGTATTGAAAGCTTTAACAAACAAGGTAATTTTATAACTTTACTTTTCTCCATTTTTTATTATGTCTATTCATTGTAATACTTTATGGTATACAATTTAAAGCAACTTATTTCAATTACTTATTTGAAATAATTTATATTCCAATTATTCACTATAGAGCGAAATATAATTTGACGAATACAAGACAAAGTGAAAGCAATATAACTTTAAACTTTCGTGGTTTTTACTCATACAAGGTTTGTAAGAAACGGGATTCTTACCACGATTAGCCTTTTTGTTCTCGCCACACACACTGGGAGCTCAAAAAAGCTAATCGTGGTAAGAATCCCGTTTCTTACAAACCTTGTAAAAGTGAAAGCAATTTTTCCCGGTTGACTTGTTGCATTAGTTTTATATCTATTACGATTTAATTTAATTTTATGGCATTTCCTGTTTTTTTTTTTTAAATAAAGTTCTAAGTAATAAAAATTAATAATATCTGTATTATAAATTGTCTTATATTTTAAATCGGTAAAAGCTTTATTGCTTTGATAGATGCAGCACTACACCAATTACCATGATCTCAACAACAACTGGCCGTTGTATAATATAATAAGCATTGTAAAACATTTTATAACAAGCATGTAATTTGGGTGCCATGAGTCAAGCAATCCGTTCTAACAACCTACTTGTACTGTAATACCCCTTTTGTTAGTATGAATTTATAAATTATCTATGATGTACCATAAATACGATCAGTTTATATACATATATGTGGTCTACATTTTTTACATTACAATACCACAGAGGTGAAAAGAAAACATAAAAGTAAACAACTTTCAAAGGTAATTTCTAATACTTGATAAATAACAGCTGTAGACCTTTAAGATTGTTTTCTTTGAACTTCATTATCACCATCATCATTCAAAAGATCCAATCCGAAGCCATCCCGTCGTCGACTCCCCCAACTTTGACCAGATCGTCGGCCCATATTGTACGTGGCCGCCATTCTAACAACCTTTTGGATCTATCGGCTATCCGCTCTACAAGGAATACGCCTTGTCCACTGCCACTTAAATTTAGAAATTCTAGTGTTAGTATTATAATGAGGCCGAATAGTCCTGTAGTGGCGGCCACTTGCAGGTTGACGCAACGTAGGTAGGCCTCCCACAATATGGGCAGATGATCTTGTCAAGGTTGTCTGAGTCCACTGGATCAGGGCGGCAGGGGACCAATCTTTGTGGCGATCTATGGGGGAGGCTTACATACTTTCAGCAGTGGACGACCTTCGGCTGAAAAGAGAGAGAAGAGAATAAAATTATTAATGTTGCGAGAACAGTAAGTTGTTTAAGTCCTTGTACAAATGTATATATTTTTAAATAACAAACATCACTATCTGGATGGTTCTTTAATGAATCTACGTAAGGTATACATATTTCGATGCACTGACATTGATTTATTGTTGCATAATTTACCATCAAAATATATTTAAGATATATCAAATACGCATTACGGGGATTAGAAGATACGAAACATCTAACAACTTCAAGTAGGTACTGTACGCTAGATTAGCAATGTACAAACCTTAAAATATCCTCTATAGTACCGATCTGACAGCTGACTAGGCGGGTGCAACATTAAATTAGCTATCAGATGATCAGGGACAGGTAAACGGTAGCAGTTATTTAGCATTGAGCCTGAAGCGAGCACCGCCCACTCGCGTGATTTACCCGATCGCTGTCTGTCTGTTCCCGAGGATTTACTGCCTGATGAAATATCAGCCGATCCGTGACGAAATATGCCACCATTCCGCCGAACAGGCTAGATACTTTGAAATATTCCGTTGATTTGTCAGGATTATACCCGACTAGTGGCCGAGCATGATTTGCAAATACATAATACAAAACTATAGCGTAGCCAAGTTGGTACACGAAATAATCTTGAAAATACTTCTTGTTTTTTTGGTAATGGCTGGGTTTGTAGAAATTCACGGAGTTCAAATTATACTTTCTATTCAAAAGTTAATCAAATAAAAAAATAGATTATTTTGAAAGTAAAAACTGTACAAATTAAGAGATTGACTATGTTCGTACCCTCGACCTCAATGCCCAATCGTAAATCAAGTAATCCACTTGAATTATTGCAACTCCTCGATACTGAAGTTAAAACATTTTTTGTTGGTCAGAAGTCGGTAAAATTGGATATACTTAATGTTATTTTGATGATCAAAATCAGAGATCTTACAGCAACATGGTGATTCATAAAAATGTGTATATTAGAATGTGAAATAACTATTTTAGATATTGTTTACTTATCGCTTTTTTAATAACGCTATATAATTTAATTTAATTTATTTATATTAGATAATACATCCATATTTGTTAATAATAATATACTTAAAACTAAGTTAGTACATCATCATCAATACATAAATAATATAATATATTAAGATAAGAAGTGGATTTATTATGTAAGATTTTTCTTAGGAGTTAAAGAGTAGGGGGACAGTAGCAATAAGAGAGAGGGGAAGGTATGAAAAGGGAATGGGGTCTACAGTACCTCATCCATCAGGTGAAACGCAGAAGTAAAAATTCCTCGTCGCTATTGGCGCGGTCGTGGAAGTCTGAGTTTAAGGCTACCCACTCATGCAACGTAAAAGACGTGAAAGCTCACGTATTTATCATATTGAGTACTTTAAAATATACACATCTCTAGCTAGAAGTAAAATCATGATATATTTCTTTGTTCAAATTAGATCTAAGTCTCTAAATGGTGTTAATAAATAAAGAGAAATATTTAGTTTGCATCTGCGTCGACGCGGAACTGAATCACAATGGCAAAAGTAGCTTAGAAGTTACCTTAACAGCCCAGCTTTCAGCCAGATCGTAGTTTCTGTCAGTTGGACTTGAAGAAAATAATTTAGTGAGTGGATAATGTGCCTCCAACATTACCATACTCGTCGTTTTATGAGCCCTTGTAGTGTTTAGGCGCCCACTCGAGAACTTAGCTCGGTAACCATTAAAATTTATCTCTTGTTTAGATTACTGTAGGTTCCTATTGCAGGTATAGATTGGACGCATCCGAATTGTGAGTAAAATAATGAAACTTTACTTATTATTTAAATAATTAATAATTACAGAATATATACATACAAGGGAGTCGGTGAAATAGAAGAGGCGTTAGAGCGTCATGCCGTTAGCCGTCACGCCATACTAGTCAATTTTACTGCTAAGGCGCACTAATAGATGTTTCACATCAAGGATGAAAACAACTACTTTAATTTAGTTATAAGTCACACCTACTGGCAATTTAAATTCCTTTGTTCATATACTACGAATATCATCTTTTAAAGAAGGCAACTTTTTTTTATTAAAAAAAAATAATACTTAAGTAGTAATGCACACTCAATGCGTGATCTCGAATCTCTAGAAAGCACATAACATCTTGAGGTATTATCTTTCAATAGAGTTGCGCGAGAGGCGACTTATCTGGCAATTAAATCGACATTCAGAAGTCGATGCAGCTTTAATACCGCCGTGCCACCGTCGTGCCTCCGCCGCGCGCTCCACAATGACTCGGATGCATGACAAATAACGTTTTGATTCTACGTTCGTCAAGCGAGCTACCGTATCTAAAACATATCCACAACACCTCGAAAGTAAACAAGCTCTTTCTTGATGATAACTGGATACATCACTTCTGTTAATTTTATTAAAGCATATTTATATCACAATTACTATCCGCTTATCATTGAGCTTAAGTACACAAATGTGACAGGGATGATCCCGTTCCCGTACCTGAATTAACGAAAATATTAGGTCCTTACATATGAAATTGGCATTTTGTATGGGAGGAACAAAAAGTCGAATATTTTTTAATATAATATATTTAATTAATCAAAG
>JWHW01032624.1:88825-119545 GCA_000931545.1 Papilio glaucus | reverse complement strand
ACGTTGATGTCGACTAAATGAGGCCCCGGCAAAGAAGGTAACTGATTGGCCAAATGCTTGCTAGATTATTGTTTAACAATGAGATGAACAAGATTTTTAATCGATACAGACGACTTTTACAAAATACAGAAAAAGTGATCTCATCATTGATTATATTGTGTGGAGTCCAGCTTGCCAGACAAATAAAAAATGCGTAATCAAAACATGTGTATTCATTTTATTGAATCATGTATTGTCATAATACAATAAAACGGACATTCAACAACCCTATTTAGTCGGTTGTATTATATTAATGTTAGTACGTGACGTACGGATAGCTAGAACAATATTTTTATATTTATGACATTTGATATTACGTGTAGACAACCTAAAGATTATACCTTTATACGTCATAAAAATATGATGTCGCACTGAGTCGACAAGTCGCTAGGTTAAGGGACATCGTTAAAGATATAGAGAACGGCCGCGGCCGCGGCGCCACTTGGCCCGAGTGGCGTCCCCTTGACTTATGGATCTTGTAATGTACAGCAATGCCTCTATCACTCATGAATATTTATCGAAAAAAAAATAACAACGTATTAATATACAATGTCGTTCGTGGCCTGATCGCACGAGGGCACACATTAAGGCAATAAATATATCACGGAGACCATTAAATTCTAAATATTACAGTGTAATTATTTTATTCTCTGTAAATAAAATGAGACGGACGGTCTAATAACCGCATTGGGGATGCCGTTAACGACATCGGAGAGAGCTCAAATGTATGTTAGTCGCTGCGGGCGAGGAATAATTTAAGTGACGATATTGAATAAACGGTGAAAATGTGCAATGCCCAGAACGCATTGTGAATACACTTAATTTAAAAATAACTTTTTTAGGCCTTGTGGCAGGAAAAAAATCTTCGACAGATAACAACTATTTAGTTTGTAGTGAAATATAAAACTAAAGTAGCATTTCAGTATTATTTAATTCTGTAATATTCTTAAGCCTGTTTTTCTTAGTAAATTAAAAGTATCCTATTCCTATGAATCGTCAAGTCTACTACCGGACGGAAACCTCTCTGAGTTTAATTGAAATGGTTTTAACAAATCTACGAAAGCCTGAAAGTAGCACCGATAGTAGAAAAATTAAGGAGCAAAAGTTAGCATGGTATGGGCATGTCACAAGGAGAGATATGGAAGGATATGTCATTAGGTTTAGGTCCAAGATAAGATGTATGGATTGCGTGAAAGCTCGATTTGGAAGTCGAAAACATGTTATGTCGACCCCACATAAAGCGGGAAAAGGACAGGAGAATTGGTTAGAACAAATTTCTTCCATTCGACATTTATTGCTATGTTTTTTTTATATTGAAAAAATAATTTTTATTTGAGATCAAATTATAATATAAAAGCTGAGCCACTCGGTTTCACCCGCCGTGCAATTTAATTTAACCGACGATTAAGCCTAAGTTGAACCATATCTGATATGATCGATCATATATCTATAGATCTGAGATCGATTTGCACGGGATTACAATTATTTCTCAATACAAATTTTCATCCCCTACTTTCAACCTCTATGGGACGAATTTAGAAAATTCCTTTCCTAATGCTGGCCTACGTAATAACAGAAATCTCTGTGCAAATTCTATAGGCCCAGTAGTTTGGGCTGTGCGTAAATCAGTCAGTTCGTTTCTTATTTTATACACATAGATAAGGAGATATGTCGTTACAATATACAAATTCGACAACACTCGGGCTTATTAATAGTCTACACTAAAAAGTATTTATTTGATGTTTAAAATTTATACGAAAATTCCTAGACATTTTAAATATGTTTCCACCTCATTAGTGTGTTGTTTGCTCTCAATTAATTTTGATGTAAAATAAAAATGTTTTAGAGGCAATAAAAGAAAATGTATGTGTAATTTTTTCAATGTGTATCAAACCTCAGCTCTCAGCTCCCCGTGTCTAATAAAATACATTCGGGATTGTCATTAAAAGAACATTTTATCGAGTTTTAAATATTTAGATAGTAATCTGGTGAAAGTTAAGTAGAATTTAGTTCATTACCTCAGTCGGCGTCGCAGTGAAATTACAGCCGTGGCGTAGCTATTAGCGGAGCCTACGAACCCAATACGTTACCGTTGTGTTGAAATCACTTAAGTCAATTAATAAACATTTCTCTATTAAACTGTCACTATTCAGCAGTAAAACGTATCGAACATTTTGTTCTTTTTATGATAGAGGAAAATGGAAATTTTTGTATGAAGATTCCGCGTATATTTACTTCGAGAAAAAGCTGATATTGCCAAAACATGACCATGACAACCGATATTGTTAATAAATGTGTTATGCGTCTCGGGAACAGTTTTATTTTCGGGATTATAGGTAAGTACCGCTTGTTATTTTCTTGAAAATGTTTGTCTAAAATTTCATAACGATCGGTTCAGTCGTCTAGGAGTTAATGCGTAACAAACAAGTGGGGACACGCAAAGTTTCAATTACTTTTACTGAATCCACTAGTTGCAACCGATGTATCAAACTGCGTGAAGGTTTCCAATCCAGGTCGCCTAAAATTCCCCAAAACCAAACAAAATTGCTTAGAAAATTTATTGATATTAATTTTGATTTTCAATTATTATATGTTGTGTCTCTAGTTCTTAGCTGCAAAATTTAATAATCACCTCAAAAAGGCTATAAAAACAATACCTGTCTACCGTTATACGTGTATGTATTTAAAACTAGCCCCAAAGTAATACGGACACATCAAAATCTCAAATAACTTTATGAATGAACGTGCCTCGGCGAAATGCAATTTAAGCGGTCAAACGTCCATTAAGGAAGTGTGTCCCGTGCCTAACGAGGTCGATATGTCTTCCCGTGTGTGAATTACGAGATCAAACGGGGGGTCAGAGCCATTTCATTATTAATTTACAAGCGTAGTCAATTAAATGCAATTTACATTTAGTACGACTGAAGACGATGGTGTTAATATTTTTGTTTATTTAAAAGTCACAACATTACATTTTGTGTGCAATTACGCAAATATTTTACGTGATTTTAAGTTATTTCACTATAAAACGTAGTTATGATAAACTGTTCCAATTACACAATTTTGGCTGAGACTACAACAGTATTCAATGAAATTATGTAAATGTGTATGGTGTGCAAAGGTTTGCATCAATAGGTCTGAGATAAATTGCTGAATATATCCATCCATATAAAAGTAACCAATACAATCTAACTTATTGTTACAGAGAAAAAAGAACAATGTATCGAGATTAGATATTACGACCTCCACAATGTTTCAAGTAGAATTACATTCTGTGCACAAAGGCGCTGGAGCTAGCTCGATTCTGTCATTACATGTACTCGGCAAGTTACATACATAGATCCCGGCGGTGATAAGATCCATAAGACAGCTTCGCATTTAATATCTCCAGCGTCTATCGGACGCGCTCATTGTAAAGAGCATCGCATCGTAGTACTAATTGCGGATCGGGAGATGTTCACATAAATTTAATCCGTTGTGAGTGGTCCCGCTCATTTGTAGTGCGGCCGACGGTTGTCATGTAGCCGTATTAATATCGATGAATAAGAAATTAGTTATGGATGGGCTACAAGGCTGGCTATTACACCGCGCTGCGCCGCTGCGCCGCCGGCCGCTCGCGGCGCGGTGTTACCGCTACCATCGCCTATCGATTCTAGTTTTCTGTCCGCATCCGTGCCGTATTGCGTACCGGCCATTACTCACCTTGTATGTTGTAATTCCTCTACCTCTTGATATTAAATATTAACTTTCTATAAATTGCAGAAAATCCGTGTGTAAAGTTAATGTTTTGTTCTTATAATTTAATGTATTAAATTTCCAATTCGTTTTCTTCCAAACTTTTCGCGTCTTGAATATTAGGGGGAGACCGGAATAAGAATTCCCTAGTCGATACACGTGCCGGTATGTGACAAGAGGTAATCCTATTACTATTACTATAAGAGAAGCGAGGACTATCGCCATGACTACACTTGACAAACACTTTTGAAACAGATGAACTAACAGGAACTTTGTGTAGTAGTTCACTTATAGAAGTTGATGGTATGTGCACAGGGATAGTGTAAAAGAGAGGGAAAGATAACAGACGATTATCGTAAAAGCAAAAGTACTTTTGATCACTTCGTGGTTTATTTTTTCACCATAGAAGGAGGAAAACGAGTTTTGGTAGATGTTATATGAGCTCCGACTTGTCTACAATGTCTTGCCAGCCTTGCCATTGAACAAAAAAAGGAGAAATAGACGAATATAGTTAAGAAGAGGATGGTGGGGTGGGAAGGGTAATATAAGCTTCTATTATCCACAAGCATAAGCCCCTAAATCAAATCTCAGAAGAACCTTATCGAAAAGTCGAAGTGCACAGCTAGTACGAATGCACCGAGAGATCGTGTCTGCAGCGCGCGGGGGGTCCGCCGCCGATCGATCACGAGCCGCCGAAACGACGCCAAACTATACCATTACTATATTCAATAATCGATGAGCATTAAGTGAAATTAATTATATTGGGTAATGGTTCGATTCGTGACGGCGCGCGCGCAGACTGCCCGTGTTAGTGGCGGGCGGGCTGCCCGCGTGACCGCCGCCGCGTCCTCCTCGCCTCGCCGGAACAATTCTCTCGCTTTACCAGCCCAATTAAAACTGATAATACATACATGCTTATAGCCACCTAATAAATCTATCTAAAGCTATGTTTTGTACAGTTAGTAAAAAAATAGATTTACAAAAAGGCTTAGCAAAAACCTATGTACAGGTTGGGCAATAAAGCGAATATGAGTAACCTCGATGAGGAGATAACGCACATACGCGTTATCTCCTCATCGAGTGGCTTACTTGCTCCTTTTGCTTTTTCCAATAAATGATAGTAGACAATGATAGTTGTTTAGGCCACCGTCATTTCAACATCCTTTAATCACTTTCCTAAAACGGCAAATGAAATAAATTAAATCAATCACTAAATCGACGACTGTCTCCGATTGTGTCATTAATGTAAAACAATAATGGAGGTGAAAATATACCTATAAATATATTTAAAGTGATATCATAATATTTGACCACGGAGAAAAAGTGATATCGAAATGAAATCTTTTCAAACATAAATCATCTTAAATAAGGTCTTTCAAAGTGCAATATCAAGATCTGTAGAGCGAGTTAATTAACTGCATAAGCGAGCTGACAGTTTCCTTATTCAAAACATGAATTTAAATCATTTCAACAACAAAAGCCACTGCGATGCTTGTCTCGGTTCCATCCGATGTCACGAACATGGCTGCCGAGTGCGGCCGTGGATCATTATGAAATAACCTTAATTGGTTTCCTACCGCTAGATAAATCAAGTAATGATGGTAGCAATGCCATTTATTCAATGTAAGCCTTACGTCATTTTCTTGCAGCGCCGAAGCGCCGCTGGGTACCTAGATAATGGTGATTCCATTTAAGTCTCCAACTGACCCAGTTCACCTATGGCACGGCGACCACTAACCAATCTCCGACCGCACAATACGCGGACGCGATAAAATAGATGATAAATGCCTTCCCAATGAAAACAATCCAATCTTTTAACAAAGTGGGGGCGTCGAATGCACAAAAAGAAACAAATGATACGTTCCAATTCATACATTTTTGTAGAAGGCGACTTGAAGTAACTCTTATCAAACAAAACAAATTCAAAAGAGTGAACAATGACGTGGTGCTGGTATCAGCTTCACCGGCCCCCGGTCGCCTCGGAGCCCATTTACAATACGCGCTCGCGTCACATCGATACCGAAGTACGCACGCGCGACAATATTTATAAGGTTCTGAGGTGTTTCTCAAAGAAACAAACTACCAACGAAATAAAAAAAGAAAAACAAAATGACAATTCAATTTGCCTTACCAATGACAAAAAAATAACGTAAGGAAATCGACAGTATAGAGTGATATTTAAGAATTATCTTTACCGACGAATTTGAATTATGCTTTAAAGATGTCAGGAAAAATAAAAATATTAATTCTGCTTATCATTTGATTTATTAAGATTGATTATTAAGATGTTTTCTTCCTCATACTTAATAAAAAAATATCCATAGAAGTAAAGGGGAAGTTTAATTTAAAAGAATTCTTGTTTAAGATCCCGATCATCCAATTAAGGAGCAGTGAAGAATTAATGAACCACCGACAGCGTATAAAGGACTTCCCATTACAAACGTTTAAACTTAGACGTATTGTTTTACAGCTCTATTAACATCGGTAGCATTCTTTTCTAAATAAGAAACAATTAACATTGAATGAGAAATGCTAAAATCGTCGGATGTAAAGAGGTCGGGAGTGACGCCGGCTATAAAGTGAGTGGCGCGCGAGAGGCGCGCGTGTGGCCACCGTTATTGTCGCACAACAATGCCCATTGATATAAAGAAAACATTTTTTATTTAAATTCCACAATAAGACGCAAAGGTTATTACATAACGGCGGATTTCGTTTCAGGCCATTCGCTGATGCGGCACAAGTAATGAGTCGTATTTTAAAGGATTAACTTAATTTATTAAACGTATTATAAGAAATTTGAGGACTTCCCTAAGAATACCGTTGCTTATAATATGTGAACCTTAAAATTCTCGACCCATATTTTTCTTATTATACAAGCTGTGTAATGGAATAGGTTTATGACAAATTGGTACAATTTTCTGACTGTACGAATTTAATAAATAAATGATATTTTGTCTACAATGTTATAAACACCGCGCAGATAAAACCTACACATATAAAATTATGTGCATTAATAAATAAAATATTCAGGTTCGCTCACGTTGATAGAATAAATGAAAAAGTGTCATGTGTGTATAGTTTGTTCCACTGCAAGGTAGAATTTTTGTAAACAAACGTCTCTTGCGGCGGCCATTACATTTTTTTACACATTCGTCGGAAATGTTGTGATTAATATAAGAAAAGTTGTTTTTCGAAATTCTTAATTAAAAGGTTAGGTACAGCAAAGCGGTTGGCTCTTGGTGGACAAAAATTGCATCGTGATGTGGAACAAACTGAGTGTGCAAACGTATGTTGGAAAAGTGAGCAGGCAGAATTGGTAGAGTACGCCCTACGCGAACTTATGTCGACCAAGTTATCAAGCATTGATTTCTGTGCCCTCAAGCCCTATGGGTTATAGGCATTACGGAAATTTGATTTATATATTAGCCTTTTTAATGTTATATACAAGTATACGACCGAGACGATACTATTAAATATGGTATATAATATAAAAATACGAGTTTAACTAAAAGATAACTAGTCCTATACAGAAAAAAAAACAATTTTAATCGATGGTGAGTCACTAAACGCCACTACCATACATGGCACGCCATTCGATAAAGCAAATGCTAAATCAAAATATATTTAATTAATTAATTACAACAATGACCGTTACCATAGAATACGGGTTTGATCACTTTAATTATTTTTTAAAGAATGTTGAGTTTATATGCAGAAGGTAGCATCTACTATTTTTCTATAGAAGGCGATGTATGTACTTATGGTCCTGATAGACTCCAAAACGGCTGGATCGATTTCGACGAAGTTTTCATGAAATGTTCAGATCGGCCTAGCGGGTCCTGTAAAGTTTATCGACATACTTAGTGTTAACCAGGCGGAGCCGGGGCCCAACACTAGTAGCTTTATGAATGAATATTGTTTTTTTTTGTGAATCTTTAAAATCCTGTGTTAAATAAGGAGAGAAGAGACTTTTAGTAAAAATCTGTGGTTATATTTCGAAATCTTTGGTTATATACCTATCGATAAATAATCTGTGTTATATGCTTAAATTTATTCAACGCTACCTGACGGGTCGAAAACGATCCTAAACTTTAAAGTGAAAGAAACCATATTATGTGCAAATACATTTGTAGAATTTCATTGAATTTAATTCGGCAGTTCGGAGATTAGCGGATTACCGTGTACGGAAATTGGTGTGATTTATACATTAAAATCAAATTAAAAAAAAAAAAAAAACTAAAAGGACGACACAGTTACGGCGTAAAATCAAAGAGTAGGTAGAAAGAATATCGCACATACATTGGACGAAACCTGGAGCCTGAACGGACAGAAGCCGTACATAAAATCATCTCATTAAGTCATTTTACATCTCATTTATATTGAACTATCTGTCTGTTTGTCTTTTGGGCTACGTCTTAGATGCTGTTGACCGTCACAAATTAATAATAAACATTAAAATGATACTCGATTTTCATCATATCGGATCAGTTTACTTATACATGTTTTAATTAGATAAATGATCACAGTTAAATACTCAAATGATTCTTGAACCATGAAAACGATAATTTACTAAACATTTAATAATGTTCCATCGAGAAATAAATTAATTTAAAATACGACGTCGAAACTGATATTGAATTTCCCGAGGCTCTGGTGCCGCGCGTTTCATAACAACAATTTGTTTATTTTTTGAAGTGGTAACACAGCAACAAATTTTAAAATTACTCACTATGTCTTTTCATACCTTTAGGGCATACCCTATACAAAGATAGCAAACTCTTGCGCTTTCACAAAATTTATTAATGTGATAGTAGTAAGGTGTGCTTACTGCTTGTTACATTGACAATCTAAAAAGGTCGATAAATATTATTCTTAAAAAGAAACGTCAAATATGTCATATTTCTTATATATTATAGAAACATAATATTTATGTCGGTTACTCGGGCGTCCGCTATCTAACGCCATCTATTTATCATTCGCAATCAAACCTTGTCGCAGTAGTTTGATTAAACGTTTGTACGAGCAGGAGAGACAGGCAGGTAGCTGTACGAGGTCTCACACACGCCGGCCGGCGGCCGACCCATCATTCATTACTCGATCTACTTGAACATTTATTTTTAAATTGAAATAATAGTTTATACGGGCGGTGTCGTCGTCGTTGTAAGTGTCAATGTTCCCTTAGCATACGCATGATCAGTAATTTTATTGTATGGTAGTGTAGCTGATCAGCTAAAGTTCTAAGTTAGAGTTAAACATAAGATTTAAAGTACTTAAATATATTTGACAGGTTATACAAACAATGCACAGTGCAGCTTCCAATCTTGTCTTCTTTTAAGTCGAAAAGCAAATTCGTCCGCCGAACACGATACGGGAACTTGCTGGAAATTACTAACATCCAGCCTGAATTATATACATGGTCATGAGTAAAGTTTTTTATCACCACATGTTTGTTTGCTGTGGAAAATCTCCACTACTAACCTAATCATAGGACCGTCCTATATTTTTCATAGAAAATAGCTTCGATCATAATTGAACTAAACGGTAGGCAAACTAAATAACTTAAGTTAAAATTTTTTTTTAGTTACAGACGATGTTTACTCTCAAAATATATATATATCTTTTAAAAGTTTAAAACAATGCCTAGTCATGGGATGAATAAAGGCAAACACTTATATTTAATCGTTTCTAGTAGGCCGCAATACAGTAACCAGTTATGAGCGTGTTATGCATTATCGATGCACGATCAGTTTGTGACGTGTCGGGTAATTATGAACGTCTTAGTTTTCTTCTCGGACGTTGTATTCGCTCGATCTAGACCTGTATTACGGAACGGGTAATAAACAACTTTGTGGAGCGACCGCGGAGCACCTGCAATCGAACGCCTGTCGCGGCCGCATTAATAGTGTCGCGCGACACTATCTGATAGTCCGCAGCGCTAGTCGCCCGGCAACTTCTCAGACTGCGTGCCATATAATTATCGCCACAAAACTTTCATAACTCCAGCCCGGCCCGTTCAAATAAGAATGAGAGATATTTCAGAGCGGGCTACGTTGTCGCTTAATTATACCCTACCGCGGCCCTGTTAATAGAATTTAATTGTGCCTTCGAATCAAACTTTACGGTGCTTTCCGAACAGGTTTCCTCGCGTACACTCAGTACTTATCTGAATCGAATTGTTGCTTTTACTTAAATGAAAATTTAACACAATTTGCCTATTCTGTACCGAGATAGTAATAAAGATATTTGTTAAATGGCCAATTTTAAGGCAGTTCCTATTGAATGCGTGCCGTGACAATAACGTTATCTTTTAAACCGACTCTCAATTCTATTCGTACGTCGTGAGTCAAGTAATTAACCGACTAAAAAGTAATTATATAGAACACTAACTCTTGCTTGCTACTTTAACCGCTTTTTAACCGTTAGCGCTGTCGAGTCTCCGTTAATCAGTATTTCAGCCTTTTCGCCCCATAACCAATTAACAGTGGTAGAGCCTTCAACAACAACATCTGTTGCACAAATGGGCCGGCTCGACCGGTGAAATACCACGACTTCACAGAAAACAGGTGTGAAGTAGAAATATTCTGCGTGTCGTGTGATGAGTGAGGTGCCGGAGGCCTAATTTCAGTCCTCTTCTCCTTCCCACCCTTTCCTCATAAGGATAGGATGGGGACGGGAAGAGGATTGGACCGGGAGGGGTAACGGGGAAAAGGAAATATCCTTATTCCTGTTTATGCCCTCCTCCGTCCATTAAAGGTAGGCAACGCATCTGCAACACATGTGCTTGTTGCGTAGAATTAACATTTCTATGGGTAGCGTTCACTTAACACCAGGTGATCCGCTGGCTCGTTTGGCACCTTATTCCAGAAGAAAAAAAACATCAAATTTCAAAAATGTTAGTGCTCGCCTACAATAGTTAGGAAGAGGTAATTTTGTATTTAAATAAGTTTGTTACAACAAAAATATAGAATACGCTTATTAACCGTTATTATTTGTTATAGATCCGTAAAATGAATTTCTAGGCATAATTTAAGTCCATGCAATGACTGCCTGATTTGATTAAATAAAGTTAGGCTTTATTTAATCAAATTATTTTATTCTTTATTGTTGACAAAAACAATCGCTATCCGTTGAAAAAGCGACTATCCGTGAACATTCGGAACAAAGTAATAAATTAACTATTTAAAAACCAATAAATCCGACTGGCCGTATGATTATTATCAGTCGTCCCAGCATCCTATTAGCTATGACTCTCCGGGGAGGAATCACATTTTAATTTACGAGGATCTAATGACCTCACTTATCAAAATTGGTCAAGACACTTTGGCTACAAGAGGTCACAATGAAACGGACATACATACTTACATACATACATACATACATACATACATACGTGCATGCGTGTTTGCGAGATGTTGTCAACTTTTCTCTAGGGAACTTTTAATCTTATTCATTGAGCATAACGCAGAAGTAAACTTGTACTTTACTTCGCTTTCTGTAAGGAGGTAGCCGGGCCAATAATGGACTGGCTGAGCGTGGGGGGGGGGCTCTACCACCGTTTTGATCTCAGCTTAATTATGTATTTTAACATTTCCTAAGTAAAAAACCGACGATAGAGTATGGAAAAAATAATGCAAGAACTTTTCTACTACCATAACAAACAAATGAACGAACTTATAAACAATACACACAGTGGTGTTTGTTGTAGTTGACTCAAGAATCTATATCTATCTAATCCATATTTACAAATTAAGAAATTATATAAGGCTAGGGAAAAATTTAAGCAATTCTATAAAAATGCATTTGTCGCAACCATACAGTAGTGTTGCCTGTTATCGCGCAGTTCAGCTATCGTTGATAAATTCTCTCAGAGATTGTCTCTATCGGGTAACATCGGCTACCGCGTAGATCGAAAACTGCTGACTTATAACATCGATCAAAGTGACTTACCCAGGTATAAGTTATTCGTTTAAGTCTATAACACATCGAAAGCTATTCCCGAACCGGGCGCTAGCTACATATCTTACGGACACGATTTAAAAAGCATTATGTTGTATTTTGTATTGCTCACGTCGTGTTGGCTCGTACACACCGACGGTTAATTTACAAGGTGATGTCTCTTTTAAACATGTTTGAGTAACTTGTGTAGTTTGTGACATATTTTTTTATGTAAAAGAAAACACAAAGTATTTTTAACTCAAAATCCTGATTTGTCGCCCTTATTTTGTTTACAAAGGTCTTAAAATTTATAAAAAAAAACACAGGCAGTTATAAGGACCGCCGACAGAAGTGAAACCTCAAAACAGGTAGGAAGGGGCGACAGTAGTTCAAACATATATAAATAACAAATAAATAATCAACAAAAATAAACCCTTGTTTTCCAACAATAAATGTCAAAATATAAACTAATGAAAAAAAGGTTATCGAAACTGTTCCAAATTCAAATAAGCATGTTGCTGAGGCATGTTGAGCATGTTGTTCACGCGAACCTACAACGACTAGGTATGCAGGCCACACACCGGGCAAACATATATGTTTCAATTTTTAACGAAAATACTAACAGATAGATAGGCGATTCGAAAAGTAAATCAAGGTTCTTGCCTCTTAAATTCATTTTAGTTGTTTTACATTTTTCTTGCATTCAATTTTGAATTTTATCGTTAAGATACAGGGGTTTATTTTTGTTGAATATTTATATATTTTTGAACTGTTCTGCCTTCGCACCTGTTTTGTATTTTCAGTACTGTAGGCAATCCATATAACTTGCTTTTGTTTTTTTTTAAATCATGAACTAATGGAAATCGAAGTATTTATTCATTTTAATTAAAACTAGAAATGTGAGTATTCATAAAATATGTATTTATGTAATTATATCATACTGGGTCACTTCATTTTATTATCACAACAGCTGTTAGACGTAAGGAGATCGGGTATTTTATTATATGGCTTAGAGCACGTTCATTTACAATAAAGGACAACAAGCTTACACGTATATTTTAAGCAGAGTTGAGGTTGAAGGTAGTTAGTAGGTAATAAATTATTCAGTATTGTTTAAAAATGTTGATTATAAAATAAAAACTACAGTAATCCCAGTAAATCGCGAAAGCCAGGAGTGCGTTGTTTAAATAGCGCGTTATTGGGGTGAATCTAATACAAAAATTAGGGTTAAGTTTGATTTAGTTTAAAAATATGTTTTTTATCGCGTCGGCATATAAAAACTCAAGCGCTTAAAATGCTAGTGTTGATTTACGAGTGTCTCTTTCAAAAAAAGAGTTTCCTTTTACAAGTATTATATGATCCATAGAACATCCATTGAAAAAAAAAGCAATAAATTTCGCAAGAAAAATAATAATAAAATTCTAACCTAAAAAACGAAAACACTATTTTCAATGTAGTACGGATGGATCTTCAGATTGAAAGGGGAGCGACGCACTTAAAAGGTTAAGAACCCCTGCTCTTGATAATAATAAATAGCAATATCGCAAAGGAGCATAGCCTTAACTAGTGTGAAGGTTTAAGTCTGTCTTGTCGCTGGCAGCCGTTCGGTGAACGCATACGAGCGGGCTTGTTACGAGCATTGTGCGGCGGCGGCCGATGATACATTATTTTTATAACAATAAATCGTTGTAAGTAAAGCACCGCCGCCGCGCCGGTGGTCCGAACGCAGCGCAGACGCCGTACCGCCCGCAACAACAAACAATCCCAACGAATTTATTTCAATTAATCTTTTTGCACTGTTCTTTTTGTCTATGAATTACATTAATGCTATTATAATGAACTTGTAGCATTATTTTTCTTAGAGCAACATAATGTGATGCAAAGATTTATTTATAAAAACATTACAATTTTTATAGTAGCAGGTGGAAAACTCGTAAGCGCCTCTCAACATGTTACGTGACCACGCAAACCCATCACCACATCCAGTCCACCACTGTTCGAAATTCTGATTACTGCGGACGGTGATAGGTTTCTGTGTGATGAAGAGTTACGGATGCATTGTAAGCCTTTTTGTAGGAAGGTGGGGAAAATAGATGAGGAAAAAGAATAGGAAAGAGTGAGAAGGGAATGGGGCTTGCGGAACCTCGCTCGTTGGACCAAAGGCATAAGCTTCTGCTTCACACATCGTACTACTTCTCCGGTCGAACCCTTTTATTATGTGCAAAATTATGTGCGCCAATTTTTCTAAGGTATTTGCATTGTCTATTGTTAGAGTGTTGTCAAAGATGATAACTTAATGATATTACATCATATTTTTGTTAGTGCATGACATTATCAAAAGACAACGCTGAGCCCAGCTCTTACACAACTAGTTAAAAGTAGTATAACCGTATTACATCTGCATTTATGTATCATTTATAAGTACTTATTTCGTAGATCTTCTTCAATAAAATGTCAGTTAATTTTGTAAAGGATTTGTTTATTTTTACTTCGTTCGTTTATTTAAAACTTAGTATTGGTGCAGACCAACTCTAACTCACGTCATCAATTTATAAACATGAACTCATGAAAATTCCAAACTACTTTAACAAGCAATATGTATTCTTTGCAGCCGTCCATTTATAGAAATACCATTCAGTTGTTTATTCTTATCTAACGTATGCGTACGTATTTTCAGGGAAGTCAGGTGCCAAGATATTTTCCACTTGGCACCTAATTTACCAGCAAAACATGTTTTTTATGTGTTTTGAATTGTTCAACCATTTTTACCCCCTGTATTTGTGGAGCATATTTTCGATGAACCGCTACATAGCTTTTCGTAATATGAAGTTTACGTCGTGTTTGGCCAAAGTATCATGTCCTGACTTGGAAGAGGCTTATTGAAAAATTAGATTTGTCCGACATCCTTCAAATAATTACCTTGAAATAAAAAAAAATAGTGGTGTAATTTTTGGAAAATATTTTTTACTGTCACAATACCATTTTCTAGCTTGTAACTATTAATTTATCCAACACCAAATCCACAGTGCATAACAGAAGCAATTTTATCATAAAAATTATATGCATACTCGTATATTGCTTCATTCGCTTAAACTAAACTAGTTTTTTTACGGTACGATTTTATGATATACTACATAAAATATGGGTATTCCTAATAAATTATGCGTACATAATAGGGAAGTATAGCTCACATATTTTAATCTAACCTTTTAACGTCAAGAAATAATTATACTTTAAGAAAGTGTTTATAACAAAAAAGTTATCCAACAAGTATCATCCTAAAGTAGAAAATTTTGGAAAAGTAAAAAATCAGTACTCAGTTTCAACGCAACACAAATTTCTATTTGCTAAACTCAATTCCAATAAATAGATTTCCTATTCTAATATAAGCAATATCAGGCAAAATGACCTCCTTTAAAGAATATTCGATTCGGACACAGGACATTATTTACGAGTCCCGAGCTATTCGAATGCGATAAGGGAAATCTGACTTTGTAATACTTAATTTATTATTTATTCAAGACAGATAGGATCTATTGATTGCGTACATAAAGATAAATAATTACGCCGCGACATGTAATATACATCGGCCAGATATTGATCGTAAAAGTTAATAGTTCTTGACACAAGGATTTTCAATTTGCTTTTTAATTAGAGGATAGTCAGAGGTACAGTCCGCTACCGAAGACTTAAGATGAGTGAGATAAGCGGCCGACGGAATCACTTATAAATTACCTCTAAAGATGTTTTTCAAGGCTTTAACGCTATGATATGTATATTCATTTTGATACCGTTTACTTTGTATAATACCACACACTAAATGTTTTGTTTGTTAACTAATATATAGTATTAGTTACACTACTTACCTACAATCAGTATATAATTGTATGGATATCAGGATTGATTTATGCAACAAAACGACTAATGTCGTATAAGGAGTAATATCCAGGTGCTTTAAGGTAGGGAATCAATCGACCGGAGTACAGCATTAACACAAAATTAATACAGCTAATAAGATAACACAATGTAAATAATTTCTAAGGCTAAACGAAGTTTGTCGGTTCAGTTAGTTTTGTATAAAAACTACGTACGGAAGTTTAATGCTCAGAAAAATAGCATGCATTGAATGAAAAACAGAAAATACTCAACAGTATACATATGTACATCTTCATGACATTCTTTCATTCTTGCATTCTTTGTGGTTTTAATACTTGTCCTGGTATCACATTTAATTAATCAAATCAACATGGTATTTTCTTTAAAAGATAAATTTAATTTCACCTGTCACTAAACAACTCGTCGTTCTATACTAGTTTATGATAAGTTAATAATACTCTTATAGTTGACGTTGTTTAAAGTTACTTACAATGTTCTTTACATATGAATTCAGCTGAGAGTGAGTTCAGAGGGAGTGTAAATAACTCAGAGAATACTCTACGACTTTTTAAATTAATTTAGGGTGGGCAGTGTTTGCGATTATTAATATATAATAATAATGAATCAGCCTTTTTTCGTATGTTATCGTATTTTATCGTATTTTCATATTTCTCCACTGCAGGGACGCAGACCTCCTGTCCGAGACGGGGGAAGGGCCCGTAATCCACCACCCAATGCGGGTTGGTTGATGTCACTTGTCTTCAAATTTGTTGGTTCTAAGACATACCACTTTCCTCATGATGTTTTCCTTTCTCGTTTTTGGAGCAATAAATTTGCACAAGTAAAGCGTCTGCCTGGGTTCGAACCCGGGTTCTACAGTCCGTAAGCCAGGGGTCTAAACCACTGTGTTTGTGTTTGCTTTTTGCATGTTACTGAGGTCACTACATACTGACCGTGATACCATCAGGTTCAAAATGAAAAAAGTCAAAAAATCGAGATCTCGAAATATTTGAGATATGCTATATGGATTTCCTTAGATTCCATTGGTCATTAAATAAATCGAGTTAGAGAAAATTAAGATAAGTGTTGATTGATTTAGTATTTGCCCTACCTTTGGCAATCTTTATGTACAGAGAAAAAAAGTTACAAGAGCCTTACCAGCTGTTCTACTTATTTACCTAAACAGTAGGTAATCAAGACATTCATTAATTATTCTTAATTAATTATATGCAGCAAATCGTCTTTGAATACGTGCACATTAGGAAGTTTCAATTTCAAGTCATTAATGAATTACTCACAAGTTAATCCAAGTATTTTGACTTTGACAAGAGACTTTGATTACATATATAATGTTAATGCGGCAAATCAATCAACTTTTAATTTCTAAATTATAACCTACAACGTCTCTGGAAAACCACAAGTTCTGTCTTTAACAAAAATACTATACAATAAGAGTCAATAATGAAAGTATTCCTTTAATCAAATGTCGGATTTAGACGATTTTTATATTAATGATACGGTCGCCGAGCTAATCCTGTTTGATAAATCACGTAGATTCCAAATTTAAATTTAAGGAAATGTGTGATTTTTTATCCTAGGGTTGTCAAATGTTGATCAACGTAAAATATGCAAGCAGCAGTAGCAGTGTCAACATCTTACAACTATTTCTAATTTATGAACGAGTTATTATATATTTACAGCGGTGCATATGTATTAATACTGCTGGCAACTTACGCGAACACTTAACATTAAACATTCACGTTAAATAACGTTTCTTACAGAACTAATCCGGGCAGAATATATCAATACTTCAAATCATTATCATTTCCGTCGGCCTGTTTCAGTCACTACTCTACGAAGACCTTATCTTAGCGAGTCCGGCATCATGTATTCTCTAAAAGTCATAACTTATAGAGCTGGAATAATGCAGAGTAGAGTTTTAAAAAGACAGTCTAGTGATATGCTCAATGCACTCTAGTAATTTAACATTGGCGGATCCAGATCCAGAGGCTTAATCCTCAACCTAAATTATCTGTTTTTTTTTTAAGTGTACATAATAACTTATATTAAAATTAATCATTTTAGCCAGCATTACACTACCTTGTACTGATTTAAACTTTGTTGCGTGCCTTGTTACTTATCTACCTTAAATCTAGCGTCAATAGAGTCGATCCCTAAAATGATAATCCTGGATCACTGTCATCTAATATTGATGATTATCATCTGCACTAAAGCAGGTTGAAGCTCTCAGTTCACCCGATATGCCATGCCTGCCTATTTAAATATTCAATAAGATATGTATGGAAGTATCAATCCTCAATGTATCATAATATTCAAACTGCATGGCAGCCCTATGTGAGTGGCAAGCATTTGCGTGTGTGCCCGCAGCCGCCGGTCGGCGCACGTGCCGCGCGGCGCTGCTATCTCTTCCTATCGCGAGCTGATTTACGATGCGCCGGCGCACGATACATTTCTCCGACGCACTAAAAATTACCAATGCTTGTTGCATTGGTAACAACAGATTTCAAACAATAAATGTCACTCAATAGTTTTTTCGTTTCACTTTCTACTATTAGAAAAACATTCAACGGTACACTAATAGTTTGTACAGATTATTCAGTTATTTCTATTTCTTCTCTTTATTCGCTTGTTTTCACTTCGCGAATATAAAAGTACAATTTTAAAACGTATAGTTTTATTACAGATACAAACTTTAACACGTATCCGCCATTTGGTTGTGGTTTTGGGAACTCAAGCTAGATCTTTCCAGAACGTTGTAACGGCTACTAATATACATATTTATTTATTTATTTTAACCTGACCAGGGTAGACAGTCCCCTGATCAGGTTAAAAAAGCACGGCGGTATTATATAAACTTATTTTTATTTATCCCCTTAGTTGGATTTTCAAAATAGAACAATCTTGGAAAATTTTACCGTCCTAATATGTAAAGTGAACACAAACAACTCTTAGTTGTTTAGCAAGTCAAGAGCGATAATATGACGCATTCAATAGTAGATCAACACCCAGGTAATTTTCCGAAGCGTAATTCATTAGTCGGCCATTGAGCAGACGGACGGCAGGCGTCGGGCCCTGGCGGCCCATTATTCGGGATGACGGCGCGCGTGCCCGCGGAAACTTCTCCACTTTCGTAAGAAGAACTTCCCCGCCCCCCGCGGCCCAGCAAGACCGAACGTCGTTGTAGCACGTCGTAACCCCATCGAGGGTCACGCGAAAATGGTAACGTAACACCCGACGTCGCCTTTAAATAGGAAACGACACGTTTATCCAATTAGAAATTCACCATATCTTTGTGATAGTTGAAGAGGAAATTTGAGCAATCAACTGGCAGAGCGCCTCGCCGTTCCTATCACAGTTTATTCAATTGAGCTCGTAATGAAGTTATGTGAGCTATGAACAGTATGAAATAAGCGCTCCATATTTAGGATGACCGATTCGTTCGATAATTTAATCTGTCCATTATTTCGTTTCACGGCCACTTTTTAAATTACTGTTATTTCTTTGTATTGTATTGGGTTTTCAACTAAACTAGAACCTCTTTTTATAAATGAAACCTTGTTTAGTCGTCGCTTGCGAAACTATAAACTCTTCCCCTACCAAATGTAGTCTATATTTGGTAGGGGAAGAGCTTATAGTTTCGCGAAAAGAACATGTTCAACATGCACCATTCGTCAGCAACGCGCGTCACATTTTCATTGATTTATTTTTTATTCTTTGAACTTTTGTCGCGCCTGTTTTGAGTTGTCACTTCTGCCGGTAGTCTTTAAGTGACTAGCTGTGGTCTATTACTTTTCTTTTACTTAGCTGTGTGCTTATGCAATTTAATTATAAGTAAATAAAACAAACCTTAGTTACCAAAGTAAAAAAGACAAAAGTATTTATTGCAACCAAGATCGACATTAATATTACAAACTATATTGCTACAAAGCTAATAAAGGAGAACATATTGTATTACACGAGGATTCTCGATTATCCATTTACTGCCAGCTCTCATTACGTATGTTATCTGAAAATACAAGGCTCGTTTATATAGGACAAACAAATATTACACCTTAAGTAACTGATACCGGCTTTAGACATGTTAATCTGCTTTCTACCTAGTACTGTGCTCGCGGTACGATTTCCCATAAAAATAATCATAACAATACACTTAAATCATTATTAAGAATGTCGTGAGCAACAGGTTATTGTATGAACGCTCGTTCTACTTTATAACTTTAATGATCAATATTAGTTTTAGAAATGTTTATTTATCACAGATTTGTAAGAAAATAAGAGTTTATTACGTTATAAATATAGAGATAAATATAAGAATTAGTTAATAACAGTTATAGCTTTATTATACATTTTTTTCCACGAGTTTGTGACTAGATAAGGTACAACGGGTTGTTTTTAAGGTTATAGCTAGGTAGCGTGTCATTAACGGATTGTGTTGTTTTGAAACGGCCGGTAAAGGTAAGGCTTAGTGGCTCTTTTATGATTTCACGGTTCTCAAACTGGTGTTGATTAGTAGGTAGCGAGTACGTGCAATGAGAGTGTGTCCAATATACAACCGGCGCGGCAGCCGCGAGGAGGAAACGAGCGCGTGGAGCGGCGTGCGCCCGGCGCGTGCCAAGCGAGACCGCACTCGCTTAGGCTCGCGATACACTTGCGACTTTACATTCAGTACATTTAAGACAGAAGTTTGAAGATGTCTTGAAGATGCACAGCGGTATCGTAATTAGACATGACGAGAAGAGGTATACAATCTTACAAATATAACGCCTTTAGTTAATGAAAAACAAAGGATTTCCTCTATAATTCTTAACAAAATAAGTCACTTAATAGTTTGTTTTCCTTAACTTTTTATTATATGGTTAACTTAGTAGTTAAATTAGGAGATTACTTTTCTTTCTTTTGATTTTGTATTTTCATTATAAAATACTACTATAGTGTGTTGAAACCCTTAAGCGACCACAGTCAAGATGCTGACCTCATTCATAAATTGTCGTTTAATCTTATTTTCAAAGAACAAGGGTCCCTCCAACTATAAAATA
Organism: Papilio glaucus; assembly: GCA_000931545.1. Classification (NCBI taxonomy): domain Eukaryota; kingdom Metazoa; phylum Arthropoda; class Insecta; order Lepidoptera; family Papilionidae; genus Papilio; species Papilio glaucus. Next base: position 98,903 of record JWHW01032624.1, on the reverse strand, counting down.
TGGTTAATCTTTAAATGTTACCTCTCTATATAGTGATTTAGATATCACAATTAAAACTTTCATCTTGAAATTGATGATTATGGTTAACTGCGGTCATGGAATGTAATTAAACCGCTTTTACGAATATTCGGAAATACTTACTTTCTGCTGAACGTTTTTCTGTGAAAGCTGAACGTAAAGATGCGTCGAGACGCTGATGAACACCAGTTAAAATTCCAACTAATAATTTCAAGCAAGCTTTAAGGAGTCCGGATTTTGTGCCAGCACAGCTCATACAACGCGGAGACGACTTTGGATCAAAAGATAAATAGAAAACATAATACCGACGTTGTTGTTGACGTTACAGTACAAGTACAAAAAAAACTTCAACAAGACGGTTTCTGCTTACCCTGGCACAGATAAAAAAGACGTCCCAATTCAGATAACACGATCATGTCACAATGGTCTCTCAATGGCTTCACAATTGTTGTGTTGGTTTGGTCCTAATTACTAAAATATCAGATCAGTTTATTTTAATTAAAGAAAAAACACATTGGCAGTCACCACTCCGAAACAAGTTTTCACTTCAAAAATAATTGAATGTCAGACAATGAACTGAGCGCATACCCTAACACGCCACATCACGCAACAAGCACTCCAAATTAATATATCCTGGCTCGCGCCGTGATTCCTAATATTATATTTAGACGTGACACGGGCTCGTTTGTATCAATTGGCCACGTCTGCCGCGCTGATATACGGCCGGCGTTACTTTAGAACAATGACGGCACAAATTGCGCGATTACTCGATTACTCGCTTAAGCACCGCCCTACGATCTAGCGACGTAGTCGTAGCGTGTGTATAACGCGAGCACGCGAAGCGAAACTTCTGGTCATTAAAAAAAAACACTTACTACTGTACTATTTGATAAACGTATGCCTATCTAAATGTCTGTCTCTATAGTTAAAGACAAAAGCTTTTCTTTCTTTGTCGTATACATATTACGGATTTTTTAATCAAATAAAATCACAAAACGGCAACATTCGAGCCACAAGCGACGACAAGTCAACAGTAGCAATTGATGCCCACATCACTGCAGACCATGGCTGTGTCAGCGACTGTTGACCGCAGCGCGCAGTAATATCTTCATGTGCGGCGCCGTCGGCTACAAATCAGCCTAATGAACTAATGAGTGCATCCCATGAGAGCCTTTTAATTCCCATTTCGTCCGAGCGGCGATATCCCACCGTTATTAATATAGACCGGAGCCGGTTGGCGGTCGCCGGTGGCGCTCCGCGCTGTCTCCACATACTGAGAGTATCGCGGACGCTCTCCTGGACTTATCTCACGCTATTAATTACCTCCAGATATGTCCCGGACAAGTTTTAATGCAACCGCTTCATTTGTTAGTCCGCTAAGAGTGCCATATCGGGAACGCTACCCGAGTGATAACTTTGTGCTTATGACAGCCGGTATGCCGCTTTGTGTGGAGCCTCTCGCTTGTTACCTATCGCTTGACTGATAGCTTCCCGGTCGCGCCGTGCTACACTTAACACCGATACGTATCTGGCATAAAGTTAGCCGGCCTTTTGCAAGTACCCATGCGGGTTCGTGCAATAACGCTAGCAGTTCGCAAAAGAAATCGAAACGCGAGCGGTCGATGCCGCGAGCTAGACCGCTGGTCATTATCGTGCCGGTGAATGCTGGCCACTGTTATGAATTGATGCCAGCTGCTATCTCAGTCTAGATTAATCCTAGTACTGCGTCATTTTACTAAATAAATGTGATTACTTTTCGGACTTCCGCCTACACAATTTTTTATAACGATGAATTGTGTCCGATATAGTATAGATGCAAAAAATCTAACATATTAAAGGTTTAAGACGTAGATATGTTTCATTTTAATGTTATTTTTTGTCTGCAGGTAATTTTGCTAAACTGTGAAAAATATAGTTAGTGTTGATCAGTGTTGACAAAGTACGTCCTAGGATGACTTATATTGTATACACTAAAGTCGAAATACTTTAAGTAAGTTGAGGTACAATGTGTTTGCAGCTTTGCTACCTGATGTCTTGGAAACTTACTGTGAACCAAATTTGAGAGCCGGAGATGGTTTTTTATCTGTTTTAGGGACTTACACAACTCAACTTCAGGTTTTTAAAAATAAAGGTCAGATCATCAGTCGCCGGTTCTTGTTCTAATGATCAAATTATTGACATACTATTATAAGCAGTACTCGTAACGGACGAGTAAGTTTGCAGATTTATATGGAATGTATGTAGTAAAAGCGAATTAATATAGTCACTCTGAAAATGATGTCTATAAATTTAATGTTAAGTTTATATTCAGAAAAAATAATGAAAGAAACCAAATACAATCAAATTTTTTGCAAAAATATTATACGCATCATAAATAATAATAAAAAACTCGTTATAGATCTCGCTAGGTTCTCTATATTCGATTTAATTCATTTTGTCATATATATCTCATATCTCTCATAAATTCGACCTTTTTATCTCTTAACAAAATAGGTATTATCCACAGTTAGATTTGAGTTTCTAGCTAGATTAATTGCAATGAAACATTGTATTCTTGTGAAATACTTTTTAAGACATTTCTTTAAATATATTCTTTAAAAAAAACGTAAAAGCTACAAGTCGGGGAATATCTAAGGAACTAATTGACGATAAGAACCAAAGTTTTAAAGTTAGTTTGTGAAGCGAAAGTTCAATTGATAACGCCAAGGCTTCACGATCATTTGAATTCGTAAAATATCACGCTCACGCATAATTAACTATGCGATATCTTAAACTCAATACAACCTATTCAAGTCCGAACCGCGCAAAGAAGGAAATGCTTATCTCAGAGTTAAAATGATTTATTTTATTGCATTGATATCCTATGCTGGGTAATAAACAAAATGGGCATGGCCCAAGTCTGTGACTTAATTATTATTCTGTCACTTGGGCGCTGCTAAATAAAATCGAGTCGGATTTATTGACAGTTGACAGTTCAGTAAAATTGCAACAGCGCAGAGGCATTCACCCATTTTATATGTGTGGAGTGTAATTTACATTTGGCTCAATGAGTTGTCCAGTCCTGGACCCGGCCCCTTGCTAACATAAAATAAACATTTACGACACTAGTTTAGGAGTTAGAACATCGTAAATTGAAATAATTTATGCGTGGAATAGTGAACTTAAGTCGAACTTTACCATGTGTACTTTACATACGTAGTGAATGTATAAATTATAATTTACTGAACGAAGATACGAAGTTGTCGGTAAGGATTATATTTGTTCTTATAGTATGTGTACTAAGTTCATCACAAGTATTTTTATTTTGTTTATTTATTTATTTTCATTTTACATTTGTACTAGAAACCCGCCCCAGTTTTGTCCGAGTAGATAAGCAAAAAAAATTTGGCCTTGATTGGAAGACCAGCTTTCTACTGGTAAAAAGAATTTTAAAAATCGATTTAGTGTAAAGTTTAGCCGGAACAAACAAACAATCAAATCATTTCTCTTTTTTATTTTAGTATAGATGAACACGGTGTTCTATTATATTACCAACTAGCTGATGCCCGCGACTTCAGCCGCGTAGAATCAATTAAAAAATATAAATCACTTTGCAGAATAAAAGGTTATAATTGTATTTTTTAAATTAATAATTTAGACGTAACATACATCTACAAAATAAAACTTAAGTATAAAAATTATATTTTGATATTACAAACGAGTAAAAAATTGGTAAAGTAATAACACACGTGTTCAAGACAAAACAGAAGGCTTTTTACGACCTCGTAAGCACCAAAAAAAGTATTAAGAATTTCCAACTGCTATTTTTAACTCTTATAATATTTATTATATTATATTGTACACACTGTTTATATTTTGTAATTAATATTAAGAATGGGAGTTTTTAATCAAGAACAACGACACCGAAACCGATACCGTCACCATCACCACCACCATGACTTCCGCCATCACCACTGCCACCAATACTTTCACCACCACCACTATCATCACCATCACCACCACCATCACCGTCGCGGAATTGTTTTTATTTTGTCAAAATATTTTTATTATTTTACTGCTTAAGACAACCCTTGTGACATTGCAGGTCAGCAGGCGGCGCTTTCGATACGGCGAAGCGTAATTTTTTCACAATTTCTAGGGTTTTTAACTTTTTGAAACCATAATTCTTTTGCTTAAATTAAATTAGCCTATTTGAATCCTTACAATATTACTTATCTTCCAATAAAAGTCCCATCCAAATAGGTTATCAAGGAGCTCGGTCGCGGTCATCACCGGTCGCACCAACTTATCAAGGTCTCCGACGGCTCTGTTGTAACCAGAGACATAGCGTATTCCCGAAGCCGCATCGTCTTCGCCATAACTCAACTCGATAACGCGCCTAGCCCCGCCGAGCTGTTAGCGACAAATAACACAGATAACTTAACGGCCGCCTAAACGACCCTATCTGACGTACGATAATATTTAATAATTATTTACATGTTACAATCAGATGCGGGGACGCGTGCAGGTCGTATCTACACCGTGTCGCACTGACAGACCCTTTTTTAATTATTTATGTCGACCTTTTACCCTTTAACCTATAAGTAACATATTATTGTTAAAATTACGAAACGTTTATTCCTACAGATTAAAAATGTTGTCAATGGACAGGGACAGGTTAATATTGTTTTTATTGTATTGTGTTGTTTAATTATTTCCAAAAAAATCCACTAAACACCACAAACGTAGTAAGAGAAATAACAATTTTTCTGACAGGGGTAGAGCCCGCAACAATAACAATGGGTCGGCTCGACCGGTGAAATACCACAACCTCACAGAAAGCAGGCTAATAATTAGCTAATTACGTAAAACTAGACACGACATTTAAGATTGACCTTATAAAATGGAATGCGTTCCATCCTGTATCTCATTACCTTCGATCGATATAATGAGTGACTTTCTAAAGTGTTATAATACGTCTTATATTTTATTATATACCGAGTCGGCGGTATCCTGTTCCAATGCAGTGATCAGAAGCACTGCCCGACCTAAATGAACTGTGAATTAAATATAAATTTGATCACATTACACCTTTAACCTCAGCTACTTTAATCTAATACCATTAACTATTAACTGAACTAGAATATTCTGACAACTAACCTTGCCTCTGCTTAGTCACAAATAATGTTGTAGCTGCAACGTGGAAACGTAACATTAAATACAAAATGAGGATAAATTTTAGTCAATTCTTGAATTAATTTGTGTGTTTATTGTAGTCTAGCTGCACCCGTCATGCGATGCAATGCTTATGTATTGTAAAAAAATATATTTGACTAGATATTCTGTCTCTGTTATATATTGAAGTCTCTTCAAATATGTCAAAATAATATCATAGCATTGTGCAAAGATATTCATTAAAATATATTTTTTATTATCTATACATTTTTGAGCCACAAACACGTCCGTTGCGTCGACGGAACATTAGGGACACGTAAAGGACAAACAAACGTACTAAGATTGATTTTTATTTTATATATTTACCAACATTTTAAGTAAACAGTGTTTATGCAGTGTTTATGATGGCCAATGGCAATTTATTTACATGCAAATCTACGATCATATCCGAGAAAAGGATCGAGGAAAGAGTAACTTAGGTATAGTATTAACTGTTTGTCGTTATTCATCAATGTCAATAACAAGAGAAGAAGCAGATAAGATGGTTTTAATAAGAAAAATGAGGAGATAAATAAGGAAAAAGGTGTGGAAGAACACGCTCGTTAATTGCACTTCCAGTGAGAAAAGGGCAGCTTTCCGCTACTACCACGTTAGTATTATCTTAGTTTGTTTATCGCGTCACAATTAACAGTCAAAAGTACACGCACTGTTTCTAGCATTGTTGAACGCTACTCGTTTGGTATTTTATTCGGCAAACACAAGAGAAACAATTATGCAGCAGCATAAGGACAGGTCACAGGAAATCGCGAGGGGAACGGATTGGGCGACGGAACCAAAAAGTCGATTTTTGAAAAAAGTGCTGTCTAAAATGAGAAATTTGTCAACGGTGAGGTGGGACAAGTTAAATGTTTTTATTTGACAGTTGCCAAAATGTAGGTAAAGCTTCTTAAATATTAGAATCGAATATTAGTGATTAAAACCCCTCTTTTTAAATATGATGTCACTCGATCCCAAAAACAGCTATTTATTAAAATAGTTTTTGACTGAATAAACGAGAGCTCTTTCTCAAAAATCGCTCAATAATGCGGGGGGACCGATCTTCCTGGCAATATTTTGAAAAAAGGAAGTTCATAACTTGTGGTTGAAGATAACGATGATGATTATAATTAAAAATACGTAATACTCATGACAGGTAATGATAGAATTGAGAAAGGTATGCTTCGGTGGTTTGGACATGTTGAAAGGACAAATGAAGTGAGAACAACGAAACAAATTTATGTTGCAAAAGTGAGTGACAATGTTGGTAGGGGACGCCCTAGGACAAATTATATCCAATACAAATCTTCCCATCGCCAATAGCCAACATAATATGATTTCAAGATTTTTCTCCTAGTGCCCTTATTCCCACTAATGTAGAGTCGGCACAGTACGACCGTAATTCATACTATTATAGGTTTAGGCTACAGATTTTTACGAGCGGCCATATGTCTAACGCCAACCTTTCTCGGTCATATAATATATGAAATATAAGTAGGTTACCGTAACAATTTATTAAAACTTATAACGTTTTCTTATAACCATGTTATTTCGCAATGTTTCGCGTGTTTCGCAATATGTACCCTTAACCATTAGGCTATTGGCGCCTGGCACCATATTAAGTTAATTAACGTTATGCAACGATATACTTCAACTAATAAAACAAAACATTTCAATAGAACCAAAACAATCCGACAATTAAAACGCACACTAATAAACTATATGATCATATTCATTGGTAGCAATTAAAGCACACCAACGCCTTGCACCTACTGGCCGTGTCATAACATCTGACAGGGGACACGGTCTGCTCTATCACTGTCGATCGGACAAGTGGTTTTATTGCGCGCAGACGGCAGCAGGTTACAAAGCCGCCAGCGACCCGAGGCGCCCAACGCCGCTCACTACCGGCACAATGAATACGCAATTACTCCACACTGGTTATTTATGCGCCTAGTGACAGCCGGCCACTGTCAAAACCGCTTGACGAACCTTTCTGTTAAGTGCTCGCCGATTATTAACTTATATTGTGTTTGAGTATACCGATATATTAATATATGAAAAATTATATTCAATACCTGAATATAATTTTGTGTTACGACAGCTTAATTTGCAATTAAAAAGAAACTATTGTAAAAAGAACAATAACCATCGTTATTTTAACTCTTCTCGAGGGATATTAAATTCATATCTCGTTAAAACAGAGCTTATTACATCTCAAATGCGTGAGTCATTAAACACTGAATATGAACAAGGTTCAAAAGTATATTGTTTAAATAAAAGATCACACATTTTGTTTCTTTCTGATAATAATACTCTTCGGAGTAAAGACTGATTATTGTCATAAAACAATATAATAAGTTTCGTAAAATCTGTTTAAAATCTATTTGGTAAAATAATTACATAAATATTTGCAACTGTTTTACTTTATCAGCAACTCGCAGTGTACCGGTGCGCATTACCTGTAACAGCAGTTGTAGCTGTCAATTACAGCGGCCATTGTAAAACAACGAACGTAATGACGCGGTACAAAACGCGCCATCGACGTTACGATATCCATTTATGACGGCTACCTTCTGCTAGTTGCCCTCGCGGCTCCTCGGTTACACATCCTAAGAATTTTGATCAGTTAACTTGGAATTAGTTTTGAAAAACAATTTTATGTTATATTCCGTTGTGGTGGTTAATAATATTTTCTTTCCATTTGAGGGAAAAATTGTGTGAAGTTATTTAATTTCAATATTCGATATTATCTTTTTATGTATCTGTTGTACTTTACATTCAGTGTAATGCGGCTGGATAAATTATATTCATATAAAAACTATACTTTTTATTACTATACTACAATTTATAGTATAATAATTTACTAATACACTAACGACTCTGTTGCTCAGGAGAAAAATTACGAAATTTTATACAAGAAATATAGATATTCAATCGCTATCAAAATTCACAGGATCACCCTAATACATACTTGTACTCCCAACTATGTTCCTGAACATTCTATTGCATATATTTCGGTTGGAGAACCGTAAGTTCAAAAATAAAACGTAACCTCCCTTGTTCACAGGACCCTAGCGGTCAAATGCGTTTTCAATGTCATAAATAACTTTGTCAATCCGCTAACTTAATAGCATAATTTATCCGTCGCCGGACAACATAACGAGCACAGCGGATAATAAAGCACAAAAGCACGAGGTGATAATAGCTGTCCGTAAATAATGATTCCTGATTGCCGGTGCACGCGGCGCAGAGGTCGCTGCGAAAATAATACCGTTGGTCAGACCGAACCTTGCTTTTTGATTCTTCTTCAATTTGAATAACATTTTTTTGTCGCGGCCATTCCTTCAACTTCTCTTTTGTCCACCTTCCGCTCTTGTAAGTTTGAATTTTACTCTCCTAGGAGAGGAAGAAGCTTTGAGCGGAGTTGGCGTAAAAAAGTACTATAGGTATGTGCGAGAGAAGGTCCGCCGTCAGATGGCCCAGGAGGACTGTTTAAAGTTTTACTTAGTGCAACGTTAGGCTTAGTTAGGGTAGGAATACTGTTGGTTCTCTTCCACTTCCCAACGTTTTTTAATAAGACAGGATGCGTCGGGGTAGAGGATTTGACGGAGGAGGGGATGAATATATTTTTCTTTGTTCTCCCTTCCTCTAATGGTAGGCAGGCCATCTGCAACTCCTTAGCCCGGTGCAGATGCCTATGGTTGGCGGTCACTTTATATAAGGTGAACAGCTTGGCTTGTTTGTTTTCTTCTTTATGAAAAAAACTGCAAAACCCTCACCATAAGAGTGGGCATCCTCCTTCCTTTAGTCCTTACATAAATGATACTTATTAATAAAAATGAAAGGAATGCCGTTAACCCTAAACACTTAAGAAAGAAGAGCGAAAGTTCTATTATTTAATCCATAGAATGCTTGTTCAAACAAAACGTTTTATTATAAAAGCTGATGTAACGCCGCATCCGTCTTTGAAAGCAGACCTAAAGGGAGTTCAATTAAAGCCAAGACAGCTACACGTCGACGAGGATGTTCTAATTACGTCGACTCGCAACTTGCAGTTAAGGTGAAATAACCATGTGTCTAAAAACACACGAAAGTTTCTCTAGGAGTTATTATAAGGTATATTGCTAATATTTGTTGTAGTGTATGAAACAAATTCTTAAAAAGAACTAATCCCGTTCTTTTACCTCTGTAATACGATAATGTGGGTTAGGTTAGGTTTTTTGCAGATCCCCCCGACCGGGTTCCTTGTCCTTGTCGTTGCGGTGGTGCTCAGTAGCCGTGGTTGGGGTCCCACGGTGAAGCTAAGAGGAACCCACGGCCGGTCCGTGAGGAAGGACCGTCCAGAGGGGCCGCTCGAGCGAGCCAGTGGCTGCGGGGACAGGTCCCCGCATCGAGTGAGGGTGAGTCGCAGAGGGAGAGGAGTGCTGGTATTGCGGTATGCCACTCGCCCTGCCTTCCGCGACTCAGCGGGGTCGCAGGTGGTCCGCAATGTCTTCAAATTTATTCTTAGACGAGATGATCCGGCGAACTTTGCACTACCTTAATAATTTGACGTTGTAATAACTCTGCCATAGCGATTATTAATCCTATGCATTCTTCCACCCATTTTTCAATGATATCGATAATATTGGCTGCATTGTGAACGGCTAAAGTTTCATTTGTGAAAAAATGATTTAAATGAACTTTATAATTTCCTACTTATAAAATAAAATAATCGGGTAAATAAACAAAGATCAGACCCACGAACATTTTTCACAGCAGCTCATTCTCATTTAAAGTGACTGCCGAAGTTGTAGGTAGGTAGGCCTTCCAAAAGATAGATAGACGATCTGGTCAAGGTTGCAGAAGTACGCTGGATGAGGGTGAC
>JWHW01032624.1:63395-87561 GCA_000931545.1 Papilio glaucus | reverse complement strand
TTTATTACCGGCAAGTTGTGAGTCTATGCTACGGCGAGGATAACAAACAAATAAAATGTCTATATTATAACTATAGTTATAACTTATACAGAACATGCTACTCATTATCGCTTCTAGAACATGCGAGGTTACTATAGCTTGGGCAGTTATCCAATGTTCTAACTACTAACAAGTATTAGTTTAATAGATATTTAAACGTAAAATATTAACGCAAAATGTTATCGCTTCATTACAATAGACGATCCAACACATTCACAATCTAGATCATTTTTACCACTTTGAAATAATGATTCCTGTTTAATCAATGGATTATGAGGAAATACTATAGCAGTAGATGTTTCACGAATGTATCAATTCGACCTCACAGGTTATGACGTGAACTAGAGAAATATAGATTTATTGTCTATTAAATAATTAGGTGCAGAGGACGCCTATCCTAAGCCCAATTAAAAGTAACTAATATTGAAGGCTCTCTCGGAGTAACCGCTCGGACCGTTACTATATACATAGTATCCCGATTGGGAGGCCACCAAACTCTTAGGTCGCTTTGGCAGATGCTCCATTGAGTGACTGGGCTTAAGGGCCCCCGAAAGGGAACCTCGGCATAGGCTGTCACTCAATACACGTTTAGCATTCCGATTCGAGGGTGCCCGAGACGATTAATTAATTAATTGCATCGTCACGATCTGTAGGTATTATATGATTACAAAAATGTATCCAGCTAACATTACTACAACTTCGGAAAGCGTTAGCTCTGGGAGAAGAAGTGGGGGAAAAAGTTAGTAATGCTTCTTATAGATCAGCATCGGAAATATTTATATTTCTGTATCGTCTCAAGAGTCAGGTGCCGCAGGCTTGGTGTTCTTCATATCCTTTGCTTTTCTTCTTTTTCCTTATCCACTCATCTCTCTTACCTATAGAAGGCTGGCAACGGAACCGTAACCCTTTCGATAGTTTATTTACTTACAATTTGTATAAACACAATGTTAAAATATGTTATATTGTCAATCAATACAACTCTTACGTAGCAAATACATACTCACTGCGAAATTTAACTATGCATAAATGTCTGTGTAAATTGTTTAACAATAATTCTAAAAATACATAATGAAGGTAAGATAAAACATGACAAAGCCGGCTGTAATTGCCTTCGGTATCGGCTAAGTAATTCCGTTCGATAATCCATTGGAAATGGATTTAATGTTACTTAACGCTATTTGCGTATACAAAACTGTGGTATCAGTAAACGTCGGTGCTGGGACTGGAGAGGCGGGCATGTCTCGGCCTCATGAGGTCGGTATCGAGCGAGGCGATATGGCGCAATGAAATCCAACACCGCGACGAATCGAACGCTGTCCCGTCGCCTTTGAAATTTGTGCAATATTTCGCCCTTTTCACGCAGATATCCCTGGACCGTGTCCGAGCGCCGGACGTGAAATGCAATATCTCCGACTGAACTCCATAAATTATACGCGCTCGAACCGGCTCCGGCGCGATTTATATGTCAGCCCGAATGAAATTTTAGATTACTGTCTATCATTTCTATTGCGAATCACATCGACGATAGATCATGTTTATTCAATAAAATTTCAACCTGTATTTATTTGTCTCTTGTACCTGTTTCATAATCTATGTCTCATCAATTTGGTTTGCATTTCGCTAAATGATCAAAATAATAATCGATAACGGTCAATTATTTGTAGAAATGTAGATTTAAAATTAATTTGTAGCTTGAATATATTATTACTTTATTCATGACAGCCCATTGGATCTTATGCTCAGACGTTCGGGAGTTCGTTGCCAAGTCGGTTTGTACCAATAATCGCAGCGGAAACTTATCGGTACACACATGGTCTACCAATTGAGTTATACATTCAGTCAATGCATTTTAAATGTAGCTTTTAAATTAAAAAAACAAACAGCAATATATTCTTGATTTCGATAGGAAGAAAAAAGCAAAACTTCATTTCGAAATCGCTTCGAAATTATCAATTTTAAAGTAAAACTTCATTTTTACTTCACACATATTTTCGCCAACAGCGAACAAAACAGATTACTATCACGTAAGATCCGAAAATACAGTATGTATGTAGTTTAGAGGAAAGAACCGGCGACTGCGCAATTACTGAGGCGTCGCATTCCTGCGGCGACGCGTCGCGGCCGTTTACTTTAAATAGATTCAAACGACTGCATGCGATTAGCGAACTAGCGCACACCGGCCATTATCTCTAGCTAAAAATGACAAATAATGTGGTACCACTGTTTAGGAATTTTATTAACATTTCTACGTTCTTTTAGTGGAATAAGGTACTCAGCGCTACCCATCAGCTTCTGTAACTTTTACGAGTCACAGATGCCCTGCCAGGATTTTTAGAACGGGAATAAGGAAATTGAGAAGAGAAAGGACTAGGGGATATGAGGCACTCACTCATAACACGAAACGCACAAGTACAAGTCTCTTCGTCACGCCTTACATCTGAGATATCCTGGTACTTTCCAACTGAAGCTAGCCTGTTGAATTCAAATTGACATATTCGACCTCTTTGGTAATGGAGGCTGTTAAATACTACTAAAGAGATCGAACTGGCGACGTTGATCAAGAACACTATTAAAAAAGATGAATAAAATGAGTCTTAATGAAACTTTAGAAGATTTAATAATATCATTTTGGCTACCGTAATGTATGATTAGAATTTATCCACAACCTGTCCGTATTACTGTAGCTGTCATTGCTGGCTTTACCACTGTTAAAATTTTCTGGAGTCTGACTGTAGGACTGTTTTTGGTTTGCAAGTATTCAACACAATTACCACTAAAATATTCTTTACGTGCAACAGGTTCTAACAGTGGTAGAGCCTGCATCCCACGAGCACTAATGGGCCGGATCGACCAGTGAAATACCACGACCTCACTGAAGACAGGCATGGAGCAGAAGTATTTTATACTTCTGCTTTTATCCTGATGAGCGAGGTGCCGGAGGCCCGGTGTCAGTCTTCTTTCCCTTCCCATCGTTTCCTACAAAGGATAGGATGGGAAGGGGAAGAGAATTTGACGGGGGAGGGAATGAATAGGAGAAGGAAATATCCTTCATCGGTCTCTGTCTCCTCTATCCGTTAAAGGTAGGTAACACATCTGCAACTCATTTGCTTGTTGCGGATCGGTCTACGCGTAGCGGTCACTTAACTTCAGGTGAACCGCTTGTTCGTTTGCGCCACCTTCTTCCATAAAAAAGGTTACAAAGTAAAATATATTTCTATTCCTCGTAGCTTCGGACTTATGAAATCACAAATAAAGCAAATACCAATAATTATAGAGCAGTCATAACCTCAAAATGCAGGCACGACATTGACAGTCTCGTCAATCAAACAGCAGGAAGCAGACAACTTTTATAGTCGTCTTTTGTGACACCGAAACATTGCGGTATCTAATAAAATAAAAATTGTGACATCTTTTCTTCCTATGTCATTTTTTACAATATCTAGTTTCGATAAAAATAATTGGATCTTAAGAATCTTGCTTACTTGTTCATGGATTTAAAATTTAAAGTAGAAATGATGAAGACTGAACAGGTACTGGAGTTGCATGTTTCTGAGAATAATTTTACCTCAATATATTTTTATGATTATGTTACTCTTTTCTTGTAGATATTTTTTCAATGTTAAAAGTGGAGTATAAATTACTGATCTATCATTAGTTCGCTGTCATTCTGTATTCATCAGGACAATCGCAAAAAAATCAGATATGGTCAATACAAAAGATGATGTAGCCAAAGATGCATGCTTTTTTTATCCACGACTAGCTGTGCCCAGCGGTTACACCCGCCCTGCAATTTTACCTAAACGCAATGATATTACATACTTAGTACTCTAATTTATAGTAGTCTATATGATAGGACTCTATTTTATAGCATTTTTATCAAAAAAATGTTTGACATGGTTCTTTAAATTGACATAATTTCAGAGATAGCGCTGTATGTGAAAAATAATTTTCCGTTTTCCTGCTTTTCTCCTGAAATTTTCTTTGCTATAAACCTCACGGAGCCTGAGACCTTTCCAACGAATGCAAAACCGTGGAAATCGGTTCGTGCGTTCTGGAGTTATAGCGTCAGGAAGGAAAACCCGACTTATTTTTATATTATAGATGTCGTGAACTTCACCAAGTATACAAACTGTTCAAATAATAATACAAATTCGTCTCTTGTTTTTTGAAGAATTTTAGTTGTAATCTGCCATTATTTTTTTTTGTACAGCCTTGTTTTTCAAGAGCAAGTTTTACGTACTTGCTTCGTATAAAAATCCCAAATGAATATGAATTATAATTATAGGAAGTTGCAATAATAAGCGTGTAATTTTCGGAGTTTGTATTGCGTCTTTCGTCGCACCAAATGCTTTAGCCAGTAGCTTGTTACCTACAAGCCTTGAGCGACAAGCACTATCAATTGAAGATCAAGTTTACTAGGAAGACAAGTCATTTTAATTTTGCTCCCATCAAATAACATTATAAATTTTGCAGCTCTAGCTTGTCTTCCTCTATTCTCAGTCAGAGAGTCGTTAGAGATTATACATCAAACTGATTCACGATTTACTCAAACAAAAAACATAAACAGTCGTAAGAACAGTAACTGAAGTGAAAACTCAAAACTGGGGGAAAGACGCGACAATAGTTAAAAAATAAATAAATAATCAACAAAAATTCAGTTCAAAATTGCATACAAGAAAAATTTATGGAAAAAATTTCGTCGAGTCTGTTCACAATTCAAATAAGCATGTTGAGCTATTTGTGCATACGAACCTAACATTTTCCCCTACTAAATATCGTCTAACGCGGCTAAAGTTTTCACTTTGCAATAATACTTGACTCTTTGACTAAAAGAAACTGCTCACCTGATCTAAAGTGATCACCGTCGCTCATTAACGCTAATAACATCAAGGTACCAGTAGGTGCTTTACCGCCGTTAAAGGAACGACTGCGCTGGGTTTTTGCAGGACGTCCTTTTTGTTTATCTATGTAGGTAAACAACACTTGTGAACGTACAGCAACGTTTAAGATTTTTGACAATACATTTATTTTAATTCGAAGCGGATGTCAATACGTCGTCTAACTTGCAGCAGATAACGGGCAATCAATCTAGTGGACAAGCCACATTGTGCTGCGACAGCGGAGACACTGCCGCAACCATCCATCAGACTCTGCCGGTTCATTAACAACCGTCACTAACGCCAGTAATAATTGTGTTGATCTTACTGTTGCTTTGTTATATTGAAATACAACTCTAGTAAGCTTCCTTAAAATGCCTTTTAACTTTGAGGATCAAATTCATTCGTAGATACATAACGAATGGTTACGGTATTGTGATCATTACCTTCATCGTTATCGCTTGTTTTTTAATTGGCTACTATTGTTCATCATCACAAAAACTATTGGCTCTAAATGAAAAGATTCCCGTCGCTAATTTTATTTTAATAGAAGATAATCTTGGAGTAAATCTTATTTTACGGATTTTATCGCGTTTATTTTTCGTTTTTTGATTCCCGACGTTTCGAGTACTTTATAGCGCTCATGGTCACGGGAGACTTAGGTGTCAGACATCCCAATGTAAAAAGAGTTGCTTAGAGTTGTCAAAAGATACAGTGAGCTTATTCTGCATAGTTCGGAGCAGAAATAATTAATAGAAAATAAGTGGGTACTTCGCCAGCAACTTTTGACATTGGAACGTCTGACACCTCAGTTGACCATGAGCGCTATAAATTACTCGAAACGTCGGGAATCCAAAATCGAAAAATAAACGCGATAAAATCCGTAAAATTAGTTTTATTCCAATGTGTAGTATACGCGTAAATATAAGAAATCTGTATTATAAGATAATCTTCTCTGAATCTTATTATATAGTATTATCTTGTAATTAAAGAAAAATAAATTATGAAGATATGGCTTTTAAAGTTAATTAAAATACTACGCACAATTAGAGCTGGAATGAACATAAAAAAGCTCTACAACTAATTATACAAATTATTTTTATATTGCAAAGAACATTTAAAAATACTGCTCTAACCTAAACTACAAAGAGATTATTAGATAACTAAAAATGTCAAAGCGTCTACAAAGCACAGTGGCTCTCGTCCAACAAAAACTTATTAAGACACGTTAAATAATTGTTTTATTTTGAACCAGTACACATTTAAAACGAAATTTAAAAAAAAAATCTTTTATTATTTAAAAACAATATATAATTTTCGTCCATTTTAAGCTGTTTGTTTTTATTTCATAATTTTCAGTTAAAATATTTACACACATTTAATAGAGCATTTTCCCCACGACTGACATTCCGATGTTTTAATTACATTGTACTAAACTTTAGATTGCAATTTTATATGGCGAAGTCATCAGCTTACATATTGGTAATTTCATCACAGCTTATTTTTAGTCTCCGAGAAAACCTCCTTCCATCTGGAATGTTCCATCTGAACCCTTGACCCCGTGAAGACAGCTGAAAAGGAAGAATGCAGTGAACGGTGGACCACACACGCATTGATGCGTAATATAGGCTATTAATGATTATCACGTTGTTAGTGGAACTTTTAAATTCGTTAATGCTACAAGTTGAGTAACAGAATCACAATGACATGAGTAAGACTTGGTTGGTGGTGCCAGTGTTATTATTTTGTTGCCAAACAAACATTACTGATTTTTGATAAAGATACTTTTAGTATCGCTGGAAACCAATTGCATTCTTCATATAATCCACTTCTTCAAATCGCTACGAGATTGCGATGAAGCAACACCTATAATAGAAAAAAATATATCTTTGTAGTGTTTGCATTTTATCTTTTTTCTTATGGTTTAGGAATTCCAGGCTCGTACAAAGACGGTGGTCGACGCTCGGAGCGATTTATGCATCGAGCAATGTAATGGGCATATTAATGGAAATTGACACGGAGACCGCTGGGCTCGCTCGTGAGAGAACCCTGGCCATTCCCGTTTAGGGAAATATAATATGAACGGCAATCATGATGTAATAATGTCGTCCTCACACGTCGAACCCGCTCGCCCGAGCGTCGATCATCACGCTAAATGACAATAATTAATTCGTCGACAACACCGCGGTGTTCTATTACCAGTTTTATATCTTACAATCTTGTTTTATCGTCGTTTAAAAATATAGCACTAGTATCGGTTTTTATGTACTACGCTGAAAGATGCTGTTTATGTTCTATTCCGTAAGATATTAATGCCGTACGGACCGCATTCCCCTCTCCATTTTACTATTTATAAAACTAAGTCTACCAAATTAAGTTGGTGTTCCATTTAAAGATACCTTCAAATGTTAACTAGTTTAAAATTATCTTATTTCAACTCTTAAAAAACAAAAAAAAGTAACAAAGAAATAATACCGAGCTTAGACATGAGAGAAAGTGAATTCAGTTAACCCAAAAAAGTACAACTCATATAAGATAACTTTAAGATCACTGCTAAGAGCTAACAACTGAGCTAAAACAGATCAAAAATAGTTAATTAATGAGTGCCCCCTGTGTATTTCTTTCTGATACCCAGAATTTATAAAAAAAATGTGTCTACAGGCGCTTTAATAATATTTTCATTGGTGTTTTACTAATTCATTGTTAGTTAAACGCACTTCAAATTGAAATTATCTTTAAGTGACATTATTTATGTTTGTTCTATAAGTATCCTATAATTCTATTACGGGCAACTATTACTTTAAGCTGCGATAAAGTCAGATTATGGATGGATAGCCTAAGTGTCCCCCGCGCATTATTTATTGGCGAATAATGGCTTCTAATGGGCGCTATTGAATCTGCCACCTGGATATCCTTTATTCCCCGATCCGCGAGGGGCGGGACCGGCGTCTCGGTGGATGTGAATATTCATAACAGCAAATGTTTCGATTCAACTCGTGATTTAATCGATACCAGCCCGTCGAGGTACACAAGCGCACCAACAAACAAAACATAATTGCTCGTTAAGCTTCGACTCTCAATTGTTTCTCGGTAATAAAAAAAAAACAATTTGCGGACCAAGCAAATGAAAAAAGCTTTGGCATACGACTAACGCTTTGCTCATTGCTTAAACAAAAAAGACGTATTGATTTTGATTCTAAATAATCAATCTTTAAAGTATATGTCGCAATATGGCTTCTTTTGACTTTTACATTTGTGCAAATAACTTGTTCAAATAGCTTGACCTGTTGTCATTTCCTATCTTCCTCTTTTAATTGTTCAAAAACGAACCAAAAAAGAACCTATTATAATATTTTTTTTTTTATTTTGATCGTTTTATATCAGTACTTTTGCGATGGATGGGTCGAAGTTAAAATGTTATGCATCGATTATTATCTGATATAATCCTGCGAGATTCGAGACAGCTGTTTAACCTAGCGTAGAATAAAAAAGATAGTAGTTTGTAAATTTTGTATGATAAATAAAAAGTTAAATACTTAAATAAACTACATACTAATACAAATACTTCAAATTAATACCTAGACAATTTTTAAAGAGAACAAAAGCGGTAACACTTTAAAAGTATTCTAAAATGTAATAAGGAAATTAAATAAAAAAAAATGAATAAATAGCTTAGCACTGTCGCCCTTGGATTTAGAACGGAAAGCGAAAACAATAAAATTAACAAAAAAACCCTCTTGACTCGAATCAATGTCGTTATACTTTTGATCTTGACAGTACACAAATACTGAGCACCAGCGGTACACGGTCAGCCCAACATTCTAGCTGCACGGCATACCGTAGAAAATCGCTTACAAAATCGATACATGTAGATGCTCATCAAAAACGAACAACAAACGCGTGAACATACGAATTTATTTGGTCCGTCCGTCGATAACAGGCCGTACCGACTGGCGAGTGGCGAGAGTTCAGTCTTTTGTTTTCACAGCGCGACGGCTTTGAAATTTATTGGTTGTGAACTCGATAACCAGTAGAGGCGTCCCACGCGGCGCGGGCAACAATGATCACAGCCCAGCGTTGCCAGTATCGCGCCCTTCGGAAGGCATCGCTGGCACTATGCTAAATACGCTCCATAAATAGCGAAGGTTATAGTGTCGTAAAAACAAAGTCAAGCTGCGTGAACACCCCGCGCGCCTATAAACTACACGCGTCATCGCGCCGCCGCTCTGTCCCCGACCTCTCCGCTCATAAGGCCCGTGTTGCCGCTGCACTAAAACGAAGACCCTCGTGCGATATCTCAGCGCGGACATAGCGCGCCTAGATTATCTCATCAAATAAGTCACAGGATAATTCTAGATGCTCGTAAGATAATAAGACAATTCCCCTGACGATTCAATAAACATCAACAAAATAATTATAGAATTTAATAATAAATATAAAAGCAACATCGTTTATACGTAAAATATATTACCGAGTATATATTTTAATTAAGTCCCAAGAATAGGATTCTTGTTCTTTGAGTACCCACCCCAATAGTATGAATACCAGAATTCTTTTCTTACCAAATCAAAATTGTCTTTAACAAAATTATAAATGTATCTCCTAGAACTGATTCTAAAAATATAATCTTCTAATTCAACTAATATTTTATTACTATTAAATAGTATTACTTGTTAGCTTTTACATTTATAATAAGAGATATGGGAACTGCAGGACTCTTGAATATGTTCTATTATTACATTGCACAAGTGCGTTAGCCAAGTTTACAAAGACAAATCGTCTTCCACTTCTACACTTACTTGTACACCCTCCTCATTCGGTTACTGGTACCACTCGGACTGTCATCATTCATCTGGAGCTTTTAACCGATCTGGTAGATATAAATCTGTATTGGACATCCTCTAGGCCTCTCCATCCTCTTTTATTCACACTATTTATTACTATAATAATACTATAAATGCGAAAGTTTGTAAATATGTTCTATTATTACATTGCACAAGTGCGTTAGCCAAGTTTACAAAGACAAATCGTCTTCCACTTCTACACTTACTTGTACACCCTCCTCATTCGGTTACTGGTACCACTCGGACTGTCGTCATTCATCTGGAGCTTTTAACCGATCTGGTAGATATAAATCTGTATTGGACATCCTCTAGGCCTCTCCATCCTCTTTTATTCACACTATTTATTACTATAATAATACTATAAATGCGAAAGTTTGTAAATATGCATGGATGGATGTTTGTTACTCTTTCACGCAAAACCTGCTGAATGGATTTTAATGAAACAATAATATAGCTTATACATGAGAATAACACGTAAGCTATAATTTATTAAGATATTGTGTGAATTGTTCAAAATATAACGATAAGTGTCAACTAAGGATGAAAAAATTCTGCGATATGCTAGCTATTCTGGTGTGCGCTGCAAACACCGTTAGAGTTACACGTATGTAATGTATAATGGAAATATTTACCTTAAATAGTCCTACAAAAAGGCCCACGACAGCATATATATTTCTTATCGCCAAAATTTTAAATCATTTATTAATTATAGAGCGGAACTAAGTTTGCCGGGCCGGCTAGTTAAACATAAGAATCAATTCTTAATCATATTTATTTTTTAAGTCGGTGTCAGCCAAGATATTTAAGGTCTGTAACTAGAGGTACTGTCGACGCGAGTTCTCGGCGAGAGGATAGGAAGGGAGCAGTCGAATGCGATTTTCATATATAAGTAGTCTATCTATATATCTAAAAGGCGATGTATGTATGTTCCCTATAGACGGAGAGACTGCGAAACTGCTAGACCGATTTCAATGAGATTTATAGGAAAGTGCAGATTGGCACATCGGGTGTTCCTGTGAATGTAAATTTGATAGCGATCGGAGCAACATAATTAGTGGTACCCGGGCGAAGCTGGGGAGGGTCGCTAGTGCTCCAGCTAGCCTATCTCTCCGAAGAAACATCTTGACTTTGCTAGCGATCTCGATGAGCCGAGAGATTGAACCCCGGGCATCCTCTAACCAAAGATTTAATTAGTAAAATTTGATGTAAGTTGTCTAGTGTAGAAACATATTTTCCAAAAATCTATGAAATAACTGAGCTTTAAAACAATAAAAACTCACTTAAATATACATACGGTGTTTAAATAAACATCAATTATTTATGCCGTATTATAATTGTATAAGCGCTTTTAAAAGCTCTTCGTACTTAGATCGTATATGTCACAATACTGTGAGAAAATACGTTAGTAAGTTTCATTGCCATATGAAAATAAATGTTACCATGTAATCGTCGGTGCCGCGATAAAATGTGTAAACTAATGTTCTGTTTGGACATTATATTAAATTCTCAATGATTAAATATTGTAATTTAAATTTGAACTCGACTCTCGAGCCATTTGAAATCGATACGAAAAACAAATAAGAGGTGACAGTTTACAAGTGGAAGATTCAACGTAGAGCCTGCGTTATTGGCGTCGCCTACAGAGAGAGAACACATCGCGGCACACTTTGAGGTGTCATTTACATTTTAGTCACCAAAGCAATCTAAGCACGCTGCGCCGGCCCGAGGTGCGGTGTCCCAGGGCGCTGTTGAATGGCATCATAAGTACCTGTCGGATATGTTTGTGTCCACGAGAGTGCGATTTCATAGCTGGAGTCAAATTTAACATCTTTGAATTTGTATGATGTTAAAAATGCGTTATTAAATACATTATTAAGTAAAAGGCACAGCTTAATCTCTCTATTTATCTTATGACATTTTAATAAAAGCACACATGCCATTAAAACTAATCGGAATAGACCAGGATAGCAATGACCATTAGCCCTGTTACCAAGCCTTTACATTCTCAAATACATGATGACATCAAATGCAGGAGGTTTACCTTCTGCATTTGATTACGTAACGTTGAACACTGAAATAAATTTTATGGTGGTAATTTTATATGATGAAATTTTTAAGCACGTATAGAAGGCATCACTTGGTATTAGAAATCCAGATTTGAGTGTGTTCTTTAGATCACATACCCAGAAACTGCATGCTGCTGACTGATTTTGAAATTTGGAATACATAATAATGGTCGAAACCTTGATCAGATCATTAGTCCATCTAGTGGAAAACCTATCGACTTTTGGTTCTTCTATACGTGACTGCCGATCTAGAACTATTAAGCCATTCGTTTACAATCAGTGTCGGCCCTTGCCTTTGCCACTGAAGTTTAACAATTCAATCCAATTCGCACATTATACAAATATTTAGTTCTATAAAATAAACAAAAATGTCAATAGGATAATAACAAAAATTTTGCAGTTTAACGTAATTAAGAAAAATATTTTGCAGTTTAACGTAATTAAGAAAAATATTTTGCAGTTTAACGTAATTAAGAAAAATATTTTTTCATTATTTAATTTCAATTCAAATCAAATCAATCTCAAAAAAGCATATTCGCTCTTTACATCCTTATTTATTTAACACCATAATAAATATTGCGTTTTTAAAATCGCGCATCGACCATTAAATATTTAAAGGAATTTACAACATGCGACTGTTCATTGATTATTTTAGTAGAGAGAAATTAAATTAAATCGCAGACAGTTTTAATCGTCATCTTTAGGGCACCTTGGCACCAGAGTCCCCTCACCCGGTACTAAAGTCTGCAAGCGCGCTACAATGTTATGTTTTACAATAATTGTATGATAAATATTCCCTTTCACTACGTAGAGACAATTCTCACACGGCGGAGATAATTTTGCAATGCGAGAATAAATGGTGGAATAGTAACAACTCACCTTTATTAACTCTGACCAAACAAACTTAAAACATTGCGGACATCACAAATACAAAACGAAAAAAACGCATCTGCACTTTCACATTTCCCAAATATAATGCCAATTAATCATTTTAAAAGTAAATAATCATTCAATATTTATTTTACTCTTCGACAATTGTGCAGGAGTAAAAGTTTAGCATGGTTACACGTTATGAGGATAAGATAATGCCATGTGACGGGAAGAGTTTTAGATATGAACGTTCAGGTAAATGTAGGAGTAGGCCCAAGAAATGATGGATGGATTGCGCTAAGAATGACATGAGCGAGAAAGAAGTGACTACTGACATGGATGTTGATACAAAGGCGTGAGAATTAGAAACATGTCGTGCTGAACCCACTTGAAGTGGGAACTGGGCAGGTGAATGATGACTGTTCGACAATTGTTACAGTGGTAGAGCCACACAACAAACATCATCTACACAACATCTGTTGCACGAATGGGCCGGCTTGACCAGTGAAATATCACGACCTCACAGAAAACAGGCGTGAAGTAGAAGTATTCTGCGTTTCGTCTGATGAGTGAGGTGCCGGAGGCATAATTTCAGTCTTCTTCCCCTTCCCACCCTTTCCTCATAAGGATAGGATGGGAACGGGAAGAGGATTGAACGAGGAGGGGTTAGCGGGGAAAAGTAAATATACTTATTCCTGTCTATCCCCCTCCTCTGGCCTATAAAGGTAAGCAACGCATCTGCAACACATGTGTTTGTCGCGGATGTCTATGGGAAGCGTTCACTTAACGTCATGTGATCCGCTTGCTCGTTTGCCATCTTATTCCATAAAAAAATAGCTTGTTGACTTTTTGACTTGGTGCTAAATAATAAATTCCAAGCTTATACTATACCTGGTCAGGGTTGTCGTGGTTAACTTAACCTAAAAAAACGACGATAAAAAAGGGAATGGGAGAGGAATAAGCGCCCGCAGTAACTCACTCATTAGAAAAAAAACCCAGAACGATAAAAATCTCTAATTTGTACCATATACCAGTATTGTATGAAGTCGTGGTACGTCTCCACTCAAATGGCCCTTTCAGTCATACATCTGATATTGTTACAGACGCTATTTATTTTGGTCACAGTTTTAGAACGTCCTCGCGGGTCCAAATAATATACCAAGCATATAAATACCGAAAATAAAATAAAAATATTATACTAGTTTCTTCATCCATACGAAGTCGTGCGGCTGGCGGTCACCTAGGAACACAATTACAACGTGGCCGCGGGCTAGGCTTGCGTGTGCAGCGCGCCGACGCCCGACCTGACCTCTGCCTCCAATGTATCACTGGACCCGCACATACTCGTTTACGTCTTCGCTATTGAATCTAGTGCAGAATCGAAGGTGTATGCAACACATACCTAAGAGCGGGAAACAAATGAACAAAATGCTCGTTTATACACGAATTAAGTAGTTTGATTTGTCTTGTTATCGCTTAAAGTATGCAATAAATGAATTTATTATATAAAGGTTAAAGCATTTTATAATTATTTAGGGCGAACTTTAAAAAGGTGAATATCAAACAACATGACAGAGGAAATTTTCTTTATTCTTTATGTGAAACAGAAACGTTGAACAGACAGAAACAGAAAGGTGACTGACATGCTTTCTATTAATAGCTATTATTCTACTCAGAAAAAAAACAAAAAGCGATAAGGTAGACCGCGTCTTTGCTACTATAAAAGTATTTATAATTATTTTAATATTACTGGAGATAATAGTCACTAGCTATGTGGACCGAGCTTCGCTCCGCCTTGTTTTTTTTATTTTATTCTTTGCCTGAAGCACAGATAAAACTACATTTTCATGAAAATCACTGGAGCCGTTTCCGAGATTCAGATTATATTTATAGACTTATCAATTAGTAAGGGGTAAATCTTAAACAAGAAACCCTGCTTCTTGGGAAAATAGAGAATTATTAGAGGTTTCACTCACTAAAACCCCCTCGATGCCCATCCTCAAGTGCGATAGGCGGGGACTCCGGGAATTGCAGAGGTACCTATTGGTACCTCGAAATTACGTGAGATGGCCCTTTTTGACATTTTCTGAATACTTAATGTATTTTTGGAATAAACACAGCTCAAAAAAATACGAGTAAAACGTCAAACGAAGCTTGTTCAATCAGGTATTATTAGTGATTAGTGAATTGTAGTCTTTGGTGTTTCATGAGTTTCATTCACCAGCAAGGAAAAATAAAAAACACAACCTAAACATAGCGATTTATGTTTCCCGAAAATTATGATAAAGTGCTATGCTTCTTTTTTCCTTATGTATACAAGAAAGAAAAAAATGATTTACAATTATAATGTTTACGGATTTTACAATACCTTCTTTCTTTAACAATTTCATTTTAACTACTACATTTTTTCACTTCTGTATATGAGTATAAAAAATATAACCATTCTAAGAGTTTCTCCACACATTCGCGCTATCAGACGTGTCTAATAGACTTCCGTTCAATTTAATTTTAACTAAGAACTGTCGGGCTTGTTAAATTCTTTAAACAACCGCGTCGTTATTACGCCATAAAGTCCAATTTTGGCCTAATTGAAAAGGAAAAAGCGGGGCCCGGTCACAAATTACTGACACTATATCAAGTGTTAAGCGGCACTTATCGACGCCGAAACAGCGAGAGATCATTGACGATGAAAAATACACAATTTGAGTCGATAAATCAACGTCGCAGCGGATTGCAGCCGACCGCAGCCGACGGCGGCCGACCGCAGCGCGTCACTCGCTACCGGCTCGATGCTTTACTTTATTATTTACAACCAATAACCTGATACATTTAAGAAAGGTGAACTTTAATTACAGGGCTATCAGGTGCAGCGCTCGTTGCAGCCGATAGAATTATTACTAATAGTCAACAATGAATATACAGTTTTTTAAATAGTGATTATACTAGCGCTTGAAGCCGATCCCAAGTTAGGTGGTGATGTGGTCAAAAGATGGTACGCACTAGTTTAGTAACGGTTTATTCACTTTTCTCTTGAAGATACCCACGTCATAGTTTCACGGAAACACTGATGCTGGCCACTTGTTCCAATCCTTTTCCGTACGCAAGATGAACGAAGATTCGAATCGCTTCATACGAACGCGCGGTATATCCACTATAAAAGGATGGAGACAAGCCGTATGTCTGTCGTCCGATGGTAAAATGGAGATGGGGGAATTGACTCGCGTAATTCTTGCGCACACTCCCCAAAATGCATTCTGTAACACCGAGAGGCTAGTGACATGACTGCTGAGCTCAAGACTGAGTAAATTCAGGTCTTGATGACCGATCAACCACCTGGCCCGCCTTTACACCGAATCTAATGCGTAAGGCATTAGATCCACATTTCATTCCATACACTATCGGATCTGTACTTTTTAGAGTCAAAAGCTGCCACGGTGTGAAGTATCGCCGTACCTTTGAAAGGCTCCGAGCTTTCTAGCAGGTTCTCCTGAAATTCGATGAACCGTCTGAAGTTAAGATTCGCTGAAATCTCGAATCCTAGTAATTGCAGACAGTCGGTGAATTCCAGGGATACATTCTGAAAAGTCGGCGCTGAGGTGAACTGGCTCCTTTTGGCGGTGAATAAACACGTTTGCGTTTTAGTGACGTTGAATCTCACACATTGCCCCAACAGGAGACTACATCGAGTGTGTCATTTAGACTGCAACTGCAACTGGTAGTTACCTTTCTACAACTGTGATGTGCATACCCATAGATTGCAAACACACAAACAGGGAGATTTTGTATTTGTGTGGCGGGAATCAAAAGACTGAACGGTATTTTACGAAGTCGCCACTTTGTTAATAGTTTACTTTTACATTACCGTTCGGCGAATTGACAATTTAAGATGTTTTCACTTTTGGGTTCAGATTATCCATCAGGGAGTATATAACATGCTTGATTATATTTATCTACAGAAGCCATTGTAACATAACAGAAGCTTTGTACGAACTACTGAAATCATCTATTTATATACATATGTGCATTGATATCAATTGCCGAATGTATATGTCGCGCATAACTTCATAACGGCTACACCTATTTAGCTTTTGTCCTTGTAATTGTAAAAAATATCCCTACAAAAAATCTCACCTTCATTTAAAAATCGTCTGCCATGGTAATGATATAAGGTTGCTACGCATCTACGTATAATGTTTTCACGATAACATCTTTTTGACATAATATATCAATAATACGCGACATCAAGTTACAAAAATTACAAGCGAGGAAAATAAGAAACGAAACCGCGGGCAACAGCTAGTAGGTAAATATATTTACAAAATAATACAACAATCTTAAACGCGGACATAAAACAAAGGAACATATAAAATGGCCGTGTAGTTATGTAAACGGTTCTTGCATTTGCCTTTGCCGTGCAACTTGTCTCAAGCGACCTACACATGAAGGTACGAACACCATTACCTCAAACGATTTTTTTTTGTAAATCTATAGATTTCTTTTAAAAGAAGACCAGCGAGTTACAGGTTCGTTGCCAGAATTAAAGTTAACAAACACAATAAAGATTTAAAGGGAAATAGAATGAGAGATATCGGAGCATCTGAATATCTTCATCATCATCGATTCAAACAGAACACTAAATTATCCCAGGTTATTCTGTTAACTACGTCAACTGCACTTACAAATTGATTTGCCTTCTTCGATCGAGCAAAGCGCGTTCGTAGTTCCGTGGCTGCACGCGTCTTGTCCCTTATTTGTATTCAATTCGCACACTCTAATACGGCTCACAATCTATCGACAACTCGGCGATTTATCTCACTTAAGAATCTGTTTCACAACGGGGCTGGCTCGGTCGGTGATCGGCCGCGACCTCACAGAAGACTGTGTGAATTAGATTTATTCTGCATTTTGAGTGAGGTACCAGAGATCTAATTCTGGTCCTCTTCCCCTTCCCCTATCCAACCCTTTCTAATAAGGAAAGGATAGGAAGGAGAAAAGGATTAAACGAGGGAGTGGATGTATAGGAAAAGGAAATATCCTTTTTTCTGTTCATCCCTTCTTCTGTCCATTAAAATTGGGTAACGTATCTGCAACACCTTATAACAGATGCCAATGGGCAGCGGTCACTTAATATCAGGTAAACCGCTTACTCGTTTTCTATAAATAAAAAACTAATGATATTCTACTTCAAGAAACTTGATAACCCATTTAATAAACAAAATCGTACGAAAATAATTCTTAAGAAGGATTAAAAAGGCGACTTTATTTTATCTAACAAATTCTGCTTGCTCATGCAAGGTAGAGGTATGAAGATGAATGTCGACAAAACAAAAGTAACGATGTTTGAAAGAGAACAAAGTATCGATATAAATGTTAATGGCAAAGAAGTAAAACTGGTGGAAGAGTGGGCATTAAGGATTTACGTTTAGTAGAGATGGTAGACACTAACACTATGCCCCGAGGTAACGTTATATATTTAACTACTAAACGTAAATATACTAAAGCACAGTTTCTGCATAAAGCTGAAGTAACAAATTACCAGTCTTTGTTGTTACAAACAACAAAGTTGTTATTTATTTACTACAAATATTATGCATTATTTTAGATTTTCGTGATCGATTATCTTCTGTTGAAAACCAGTATTTAAAATAAAATATTTATTTTACAAATTATATAAAATAACATAAAAATTTCACACATTATCAAAATAATTCTCAGACTTTTCACCACGATATTTTTCTTCGTTGTCAAGGATGTGAACACCTAAACATGTAGTTTAAAATATTTAATGGGAAATTAGCTCACATACTATGTTCCGACGTCATTCTGTGCTGTAAGGAAGTCGAAACATCGGCAGCAAAAATATTAAATAATCGCGATATAAATACGTAAAATTAGTCTACTTTCAATGTGTAGTAGTCGTGTAATTATTATAAATCTTTGTCTCCTATCTTGTTCTAGCACGTTAAAGTTAAATATTTAGATAATTATATTTCTTCCTGTCACCCGCAGGAGATGACGGAGTAAAGAAGAATCGTGTACATTCGTCCATGTGTTCGGTAAGGACGAGTTTACGAACGCGCATGTAAATGTCACTGTAACAAATAGCTGTTATTCACAAGTACCTGCGTGACTTATCATAACCGCTCTCTTAGTTAATTACCTCGGTTGTTTAATTAAATGAGCTCTGAGAACGCCATGCCTAAACGCCGTAATGAACCGCGTTAATCATATTCATGTGTGTATGAATTTGTCTACAATTAATGTTACACGTAGATAGAATTTTAATTCAACATGTGTTAATTTTTGTTTAATATGAGTAGACTAGCGCTTGACCACGATTCCACCTGATGCTAAGTGACGATGTGGTCGAAACATGATACGCACTGGTTCAGAGCAACAGCCTATTTACTCTTCTCTGGAAGGTACCCACGTCGTAGTTGGACGCTGGCAACTTGTTTATCCTTTGCCGTGCGCACTATGAATGAGGATTCGAATCGCATTGTACGAACGCGCGGTATATCCACTATAAAAGGATGAAGACTAGTCGTGTGCCTAAAGGTCCGATGGTAAAATGGAGATTGGGAGATCAACTCGTGTAATTCTTGCGCACACTCCCCAAAATGCATTCTGTAAAACACCGAGAGTCTAGCCACTTTGCGTCTGCGCTCAAGACTGACTAAATTCAGGTCTTGATCATCGATCAACCTCCTGGCACCTCTCTACACCGAATTCAATGTCGTACTCACGTACGTAAAAATGAGTTAATGTTTTGGTATTTGTAGCATATTGTGCGACGGGTTGATATTAAATTATATCGCAAAATCCATTGCAACCTCATAACAAGTTGCTTTAGGCCCTAACACCTAAAGGTTTAGGAATACAAAAAAAACAGAGACAGTCGAAGTATAAGGACTGCTGACAGAAATGAAAGTTCAAACCAGGCGGGAAGGAACAACAATAGTACAAAAATAAATAAATAATAAACAAAATAAACGCTTGTGTCTTAATAAATAATAAACTGTTCCAAATTCAAATATGCATGTTGCTGACGCATGTTGCGCATGTTGTTCACGCGAACCTATAAAATTTCCTAAGATCTAATTCTAGAAATTCTAAGAATGCTAGAGACCATAAGGGCATGGCCACCTATACGCCCTTTATTGATATAAGCAATATCTCTATTCACTTAAGAGTGCTTTAAATACCATGATAACTAAATCGCCGTCTACCAACGAATATAATTATTAACAGCAATAAATCGCTTTTAACTATAATTGTTTTTAAATTATAAAGCATAATCAAATCAAAAACATTGCGCGAACTCTCAATCAGATATTGTAAATCATACGTTCGTTTTGGTACATTCGATATATGCGCCGAACTTATTAATGTGAGGATGTGGGTGTTGAATCTCAACAATATAACCTTAAAAGTACAGGCAATCGAGTATGTTTTTTATCCAAAAGCTAAACAAGTGATAGGCTAATCGGGTGGTGACGCTATAGCCCGCGCCGAAGCCTTATAAGTAAATGTTCCTACTCGCCCCCGCACTCGCTCGTCCTAATCACGGAACCTTCGCAGCGAACCGATTTTTTTCCACACCGGCCTTATTCATGTGCAAATGTGACAAAATTATTGATATCTGAAATTATTGTAATAAGCCGTTAAGGTGTTAGTGTGGCTTAAAAGAGGATGTTGTGACTAGAATTGAGAAAAGTATGCTTCGGTGGTTCGCGCATGTAGAAAGGATGAATAAACGGAGAGTAACGAAAGAAATTCATGTTGCAAAAGTGAGTGACGGCGTTGGTAGGGGACGTCCTAGGAGAGCTTATATCAATCAGATCGAATGAGATGGGCGATGTAAGGAATACCCGTAACTACTACTACCACTAACCGTACTAGTTATAACACATACTTTGCGCGATTTGTCGTTCATGCTAGGTGCTTCCATCAGTTACTATGGGAAACGGTGAACTTGGATAGATGTGTCGTTCATCCCAAACGCTCCAGTCACATATTGTGGAGAATGTGACGTTAATTAATTAATATATTTATAAGCGCAGAAGACGGAACTTATTAGCGACTGACAGAACAACAGCAATAACTATATTCATCAGCGCCAATGTGCCAAAAATGGCTAATTGGATTCATTAAATCGGCAGTCGTCGACGTCGCTGTCGCTAACGAATTACGAATAGCGTCAACGAATACGTCATCCCATGGCAATATCGATGGGCTATTTCCGTACTGGCATTCAATATTTATTTATCAGGCCCTTATTATCTAAATGATAGGTTACGAAACGTCCGCGTCATTGTATAAGGGACGTTCCGCTGACGGAAGCATGGTGTAGCAG
Organism: Papilio glaucus; assembly: GCA_000931545.1. NCBI lineage: Eukaryota > Metazoa > Arthropoda > Insecta > Lepidoptera > Papilionidae > Papilio > Papilio glaucus. The sequence goes on along the minus strand of JWHW01032624.1, from coordinate 66,509 downwards.
TGCGTCACTTCAGCGCACCGCGCCCGCTCCGCTCGCACCCCGATCATCGAAACATATATCATTATTACTTCATTATCTAATTGTTTTCATTCCACTTTGAACTTATTCATCGGTTTGCTTTCATTCACAATTTAAAATTTCAGTGCTATCCTGTTAAATTTCCGTTAAAAATATTGGCATAGAAGAATAAGAATGGACGAGAAAACGTTACCAATTACATTCAAATCAAAATATAAGTACCAACTCTGAAAACAACGATGATGGTAATGCGATAACATTTTTATTAGATACTTGAAAGAGTGATTCACACATAGGTCAGCAAATATTTAGAGGATAACACTATTTTACCATCTCTTCAATCAGGTTTTAAAAGCACCGCCACTGCATTACTAAATGTCTCTGATAATATTTTAGCTGCACGGGATGATGATATGGTTACAGCACTAGCGCTCCTTGATTTCGCGAACTTTTCACTCTTTAAGTATTCCCCTTTTGCTATCTAAATTGACATATTACGGTTTTGACTCAAACTTAATTAAGTGGTTTGATTGACAGGGCGTACGCAGACGGTATTGATAACAAGTAGTAAGATGTATCTAAACATTACTCCAATGCTAATCCTATTCTACGTGGTTCAGGGGTCGATTCTCGGCCCGCTGCTTTTCATTTTGTATACTTCCGATATGACAAAGATTATCCATGACGGCAAATATGACATCCGTCATTACAGAACAACATATACGAACTTAAATTGTGTGAATCGTTAATTTTGTCTAAGCTCAATTATAGAAATTGTGTTTATGGCCCGTGTCTTAGATCTAACTCGCTGCATTGCTTTTGCTTGTGACCGTTATTGCTACACTATCCTGCCGCGAAGTCATATTACACTTACTTTGGTTTATTGAACATGTCAATGCGACGAGAGTTAGATTGCAACCTTAACATTTGACATCTTAAAAAGTAAAAACCTGAGTACTTACTTAGCAAACTTAAGCAGATTAAGCTTGATTTTAGGCCTTATTTATTAAACGAATGAGTCGTTTAATAAATAAGGCCTAAAATCAAGCTTAATCTGCTCATATATAAGCACAAATCTACAGCTTTTAGGGGCAGCTTCTGCTATGCGGTAACTAAATGCTGGAACAACATATCACCCCCAATTAAATTGGTTCTATCCAGATACGTTTTTTATTCCTTTATTGTTGGATAGCATAGGACCGTAGTGAAAGCTGTGTATACAAAAATACTACTAGATACTCTTGGTACACAATTCGATTTCAAGAATATTGCGCATATGCGCACTTATTAATTTGTTGTACATAAACCATTGTAATTTACATCGAATAAAGAAATCTATCTAACATATTATCAGAATTTATTGTGTATGCATTTAGGTGTTTTCATGCATATTTCTATATGGATGTAAATGTAAATAATAGATTGTATAACTTTTATTTTCTTTTAATATTTGTACATATCTAGTGATATATAACATATCTATATATTAAATTGCGGTCGAGGCCCTGTCTGTTAAGACAAACAGCGCTTCTTCTGAAGCTTTAGGCTAAGGACGCTATTTGTCGCCATTATATGCTTAAAATTGTTTTGTTTTATTAACCTAATGTAGCTCTAAACATATATATATGTAATATAGTGTAACGTAGTGAAGTGTAAAGCCAAGAATGAAGTTTTTTTCTTTATTTCTTTCTTTCAAATTTCTCTTCGAGCTTTCTGACTCAACAGAAACATTAATGATTCCGTTCCCAGGGAAAGAAAAATTTGTCACACAATTTTTGTTGCAGCTAGATTAGAACCCTGGCCCGCCTTATGAAAGCTTTATATTATAATCGCTATGCCACCGGGTCGTCAGTTTAAAGCGACGGAGAATATTTATACTGAGAGTATTACGGTGGAATTGGTAGTTGATTTCAATTTAAACGAAGTACGTTTTTATATTATCAACTATCAGAGAAATCTTGTGCAAAACAGTTGTTGGGCTGAGGTCCTTTGCCTTTAAAAGTAATTCCCCGTAGACGTAAGCATGCATGCCTCGATCGTTAGAATATTTTAAAATTCCCACTGACCTGATGATGACATATCGCTTTCATTTATGTCGACTCCTTATATTTTAGTATTATATATATTATGGCTTAAACGTGGATATTGTAACTAGAATTGAGAAAGGTATGCTTCGGTGGTTCGGGCATGTTGAAAGGATGAATGAAGAGAGAATAACGAAACAAATTTATGTAGCGAAAGTGAGTGGCAGTGTTGGTAGAGGACGCCCTAGGAGAACTTATATCGATCAGATTAGTGACCTACTAAAAAAGGGCGATATAAGGAGCACCCATAACCGACGAGCATGTATGCGTAGATGTATGAATCTATCACTATCGACTGCAATAATCAAACTCAATATAACAAATATTTTTATTAAACATCCATTTATATTTCATACAACCTTATAAAGAGAATTTATTCGTTAACTTTGACCTTTACATTTTTAGAACGAAAATCTACAGATGGTTGGTTGCCATGGCAATGCCCGAACGGTTTTCCGCTTTCCTTTATTTTATAAAGCTGTGTATTGTAGATTTCTATCTACAAAGAGGCTAATCTACTTACTAATTTTTAAAGGATCTTTTGATTATATACCTATTTATTTTGACCTATTAAATATGTAAAAGAAGAAAGTATTAAATTCTCCATCGGATAATTTTGTCCCGCTTTCTGCCTAGCCTGACGATAAATATGACCTCGAATAGCCCAGACCAAAACACACTATTGACCTTATGACAAAATTGTTTTTATAAAATAACTCAGTCTATCAATATTATATCGTAGCCTCTCAACTCATTACGTCTTCTCATGACCAGATGTTTATTTTTAGTGGGAACGAATGATTTACATCCGACATACGTAACTCGACAACTATCCCGAGCGCCGACGTCACGGGAACGCGTGGCGTGCGGCTAATTGTGGCACCACCAAAACGGTCTCCGCCGGCCGGTCAGAGTAAAAGCGGAGCGTGATTCAGCGCGGAGAAAGCGGACGGCAGGCTCGCGATCTGCCGAGCCTCCGCGCCCGCGCCGCGCCGGCCGTGCAAGCCGCGCT
>JWHW01032624.1:33855-62782 GCA_000931545.1 Papilio glaucus | reverse complement strand
GCACCCTATGCCCAGCCGCAGCCCCACTCCGCCTCCACCGCATCCACCGCCTCCACCTCCGTCGACGACCTCTTCGCGCTGTACTTCACACCTGCGACACAGGGTATGTATATAAGCTATTAAACTCACGCATCACTTCGAATCAGAGGGGTATCTAAGTGCTGCTACGCATCGTGAATTAATGTTTTAGAATAAACAGTTATTTTCAAACCGTACATATAATATTGAGATGACGTAACGCATGGGTTACAAAAACTTACATATATAGGTATAAATTAATAAAAACATTTCCATGACAGTTCAGCGGACTTGTATTAACTTTACCCATTTAAGACTTAACATAGCCGTTTCAGTATAAATTAAAAAAAATGTGACAATTACATCTTTCCTATAGATCGTAATAGTAATCAATTCGAATTGCGGACTTAAATAATGTGCAACATCAACTTTGTAGTTCGGTCCAGAACATGTACTATACTTACTTACGTTCAAATTTGACTTGTATAGACGGGGACAGGGACACGAAGGTGCTAATAGGAAGAGATACGACCTTCACTCATCTGTTTACCGGGTGAAATTCATATTTTAAGTATGTTTGTGAGTGCACAAATAGAGTTGCCATAAAAAGTATGATCAGGAGTAAAATTATAAAATATATTTTATTTTTTTTAAATTGCACTGACTTGCTCGCCAAACGTATGGAAAGTATACAACAAACAAAATATGCAGCCGTTAGGTTGTTGTTGTTGTTGTTGATCTCTATGACCTGGTCGTAGCGAACAAATAGTAAGTTGGTGGCAGTAATTGCACTCTTTTGCTTGCCACGTGAAAATTATATCAATATTAAGGCAACTTTATCGCCAATCCAGTAGTATAGGGTTGATTTAGCAAATTCAGTCATAAATAACAGTTACCCGGCTTTTTAATTTAAAATTTTTAAGCCATTAAAAAGAGCAAAGATATGACAGATAAGTATTGGGAGTACTATTTGATGTGATAGAGGAGGACGTAGTATATCAGCTGCGCGCGGCAAGTCCGTAAAATGAAAGAGCATTCCGTTGCCGAGACAGTCAAATGTCGCGAGGACTGCTATTGGTCGCGCATCCCTTCTCTTCGGGTTCGTCATTAGCTGATCGGCATTCATCTCTTCTGTGATAATAATCCCGCGATAATTTCCATTCCTGTAGACCCAGCGCCCCCCTCTGTCTTAATAGTGGTAGAGCTCGCAACAACAACATCTGATGCACGAATGGGCCGGCTCGACCGGTGAAATACCACGACCCCACAGAAAACAGGCGTGAAGCAGAAGTATTCTGCGTTTCGTCTGACGAGTGAGGTGCCGGAGGCCTAATTTCAGTCCTCTTCCCCTTCCCACCCTTTCCTCATAGGGATAGGATGGGAACGAGAACAGGATTGGACGGGGAGGGGGTTAACGGGGAAAAGGAAATATCCTTATTCCTGTCTATGCCCTCTTCTGTCCATTAAAGGTAGGCAACGCATCTGCAACACATTTGCTTGTTGCGGATGTCTATGGGTAGCGCTCACTTAACATCAGGTGATCCGCTTGCTCGTTTGCCACCTTGTTCCATAAAAAAAAATTAAATCTCTTCTGTGTCGTAATACATCACGTGCTTACCTCTTGTGCTTACCAATAAGAACAGTTTTATTTATTTTTACTTTACTTAATGGCTCGTCAGCAAATGTACATACGTTAACTTAGAAACGAAAACACAATAACACGTGATACATAGTCGGCAATGCGCAATCACTTTTACAAACAAAGATAAACCATAAACATAATATATTTACAATCAGGTTTACCGATATGTGTTACCTATATCTGCATAGGTACTTCTAAACAGTTACAACTATCTTTTCCGGTCTACTCAATTTCTGACACAACAAACCATTATCTCTCCGTTTCGTCTCCCTGTTACAATTTTGTGCGATATTTTATAAGTATTAAGCTCGATGCCTATACCTATAATCATTGCCTAGCATTGATATCATCTCTCTTTACGGAATTAACAGTACAAATACGTAAATTCGAAAGCCCTATTTATTGTCCTATGAGCATCATTAAACCGGCGACGCCAGAACACTTGTTGCAGATTAATTGAATTCTGGGAACCAGTTCCTGCAAACGCGTGCCTAAGGTTGCAAGATCAGAAGCGGTGATTCTGTTGTCTGCCATGAACATTCTAGTATCGCCTGCCGCGTGCGAACGCTGCACCGCTGAATTAAGCCAATAACTAAACGGTTGATACGGAGAACGATTCGTATTGTCTAATATTATTTAACACGCATCTCTCTGTTTTGAAACTCGGTTGTGTCGTTTGTTTATTTTACGGCGGTATGATGGTCGATCCCAAACATACAAGTATATCGTTAGCATCGGAGTTTAGATGTTTTTCTTCGATCTAGAGTCGATACTGTAACATTTGACATTTTCATTACATTGAATAAAATTGATAGAATACAGATAAGCGACATGTTGTCGCCTAGGATTCAGGGTGCCAAGTTAAGAATTTTGCTGTAAGATGAGCATAGCATTTCAAGTCAATACCTAAGCTTTATTCACGACTGTCCGGTCGCGTCTGATGATGCGTTAGCATATGAGAGAAGAAAATCTCCGCTTTATATCGCTATATCGTTTCTACCTGACCCTAGCTAATCGGACCTAGTAGGTACAACTGTACCACTGCTAGGGTACAGCAATGTTGGACTAGACATTTCTCATGTAAACAATTCATATCTTACTAGTTGAGTGTCAAGTTCAGGCATCCACTAATTAGTTGAGTGCTTCAAAGCCATAAAACATAACAACAAATAATGATTCAAATTTCTACAATAAACAACTTAATCATAGAAAATGTAATCCCGTCTGTATGTAAAAAAATTAAATTTCCATACTCAATACACATGATGTATATACGGTACTTATAACAAAATTGTTGTTTTTTTTATTTTTGTCTGTTTGTCTGCCCGAATGTTACGGGTAATCTCCGAATAATCGGCGACTGAACCGATTTTGATGCTAATTTTACTGGAAGATAGTTAAAATTTAAAGGAATAACATAAGGTAATTTAATTTTAGAATAAGATTGTTTCGCAAAAAGGTAAAAACCCTCGGAATTGTGAATAAAATATACGCGTCGCCGTATCGACAGCGCCTCAGCTACTTGCAATGTCACACAGGTTGATTTAGGCAGTAAAATAATAAACAGATTTTGCTTGCATACTTTATTGATGTGAAAACATCTTTAGCCGCGTTAGACGATTCTTGGTAGGGATGTGGTGGTGGTGATAGTGATGGTGGTGGGGGTGGTGATGGCGTTAGTGGTGGTGATGGTGGCTGTGTCAGTATCGGTATGAATTACTACGTGAAAACTAGAAGGTGAGGGTGGCAAATACTGCGGGTGGTCACCGAAGGGGTTAAAAAATGCAAATGGATCACGTAGAATGCGTACGTTCCATAAAAATAAAACTCATATTTTTTCAAGCACATGTTAATACCTAAAATTGTGAATTTGGTTGTTCCTCTTTGTTCACTCTATGTAACGAAACCCCTCTATAAGGATAAAAAAACTTCCTACCCCTTGAATTTTTTGTTCGGTCTACTCGAAAATAAGATTAACCTTCGTATGAGTATATGTACGAAAAAACATTTTTATTGATTCCCACGCGGAAATCGCGGGAACAGCTAGTTAGGACAATATAAATATTGGATAGCCGTAATCGTTGAGCATGTATGCATATATGTTGAAGAAGCGACAGAAGTGTACCAGGATCGTTAATGAAGTAAATCTTTAACCCTACCTGCCTTCCAACGAGAGCGGTGATGAACGTAATATTTTATTCTCATGCAACTTTTATCGTTTTATATCGAGCGCACATATTAGCAAGTGAGATATCGAAGCAGTATTTCCAGCCGGGCCACCGCCTTCAATTATACAAGGCGCAAGTTCGGCCCCACATGGAATACTGATCGCATCTCTGGGCGGGAGCACCCCAATGCTAGCTTCTTCCATTTGACCGCATACAACGGCCAGCGACTCGAATCGTCAACGACCGACCTCTTACCGATCGGCTTGATACTTTGGCCTTGCGGAGGGACGTTAGTTCCCTCTGTATTTTATACCGTATTTACCACGAGGAGTTTTCGGAAGAACTGTTTGGAACGATTCCTTGCGCCGAGTTTCGTCAACGGACGACACGACAGACCGCCAGGTATCATCCACACCACCTGGATGGCTAGCATTCCTCCATAGTGCGGTTCTCGCGAAATCTCCAAACCATTACGACTTAGGGTCTTTCAAGAAGCGAGCTTATATCTTTTTCTTAAAGGCCGGCAACGCATTTGCAGTTCCTCTGGTGTTGCAGGTGTCCATGGGCGGCGTAGATTACCTGAGTGTTCTCGCCGCTCGTTTGCCCCCTTCTCTTATAAAAAAAAAGAGTTTGTTATACATGACGGCAAGGATTTTCGAATTAATTGTTTCAGGTAAGAACTCCAAACCCGGACCGACATCTCTAAAGCTAAAGCGATTAGAAACTTAAGCAAGTTAGTCATAAAAATTGAAATATGCTGACCGTTAAATAACCTTAAAACGAAATGTCACGCATGGATATCAAGTAAATTCTTAACACGCTTATAACATTATCATAGATTAATAAAAAACAATGAACACGTCAATACTACGAAGCGTTGCTCAACGCACTACTATTCGAACATCTGTTAATGCGACAATATTCCAATTTACGACTACTTTATATCAATATCTCCAATTAATGCTGTTTATAATGGCCACGAAGCAATTAGATATGCAAAGTGGTCGCTCGAGCCTGCTTCAAACAGAAAAATGTGTCGCATAGTCATCCACGTGCAGTTCCACAGAGCCCGCTCAATGCTCGTCGTAGTATCGAGCCGCGGCGTCAGCTCCCTTCGTAATAATCGGGATCAGCGTTCCGTATAATGTTATCTGGCCCGGATGCTGCTAATCGACTGAGTATGGCCAACAAATGTTATCATGTCCACCCAACAGACCACAAACATTGTGCAAAAATAAACAATCTGTCACGTCTTTTTAAATAACATCAGGATAGACAGAAATATAAATCGCTCTCCGCTCATGTTCTGCAAATTGGAAAATATAAAAATTTAAATAATAAAAATAATATATTAAATTATAAAAAAAGAGAAATAAAAAAAATTATCCTATAATACGAAACCGAAACAATATTTTAATAATAAAGGAAATGAGGCCGTCACTGAAAAAGATGGGCATAAATTAAGAATATTTGTATTTTTTAATGAATGCATTTTATATTTTTTTGTAATATCTACTAAGCTTCAGTTCACATGGTAAGTTATATCCATTTCTGACCCTGTGAAACACAAAAACCTGTCACATGTGAATGTGAAAAAGTGTTTTTTTTTTAACCTTGAAAATGGTGAGATATTTTATGTTTTCAATAAATTTTCAAGACACACATTACACTTAATTTTTTTTAAGCGGGGGTTATTGCTTAATTCTTGAGAATTTAGTCTACATCTATATTTTTTTATGAAAGAAGCTGGCCAACGAGCAAGCGGATCACCTGACGTTAAGCAAGCGCTCTCTGATTGGACGTTACCAGATCAAAGGCGTTGGTTGGTTAATTTTCCAATTCTGGGAAAAATAATAATTGCATTATTCTCTCGAAGCAACTCATGGGCGTTTCTTCGGTAGTACAAAATAATCAGCTTATAAGCTTGAAGCTAAAAAAAGCATTCGCATTAGCAAAGCAATTCATTTTTAAGTAGAATCTTAATATAAAATCATTTTACCAAATATAATATAATCATATCTTAACTTCGTTCGTGTTGTCAAAATCAACATTCACATTTACACAAATTATTGTTTCTTATCTTATATTCTTACCTGATACCTTATGGGCACATTGTTATTAGTATGATAGACATCTACGAGGTTTAGAACCCATTTAAGATTTTCCCCGCCTTTTACATCTAACAGCTTATACCTGTAGAGGACTTCATTGCCGCTCCAGTGGACTGCCACAATCTTAAATAAATCATTTATCTTCTGGAGTATCTATGCTGCGACGTCGTCCAACCACACCCACCGGCCGTACGTAGCCGTTATTCTAGGAACTTTTTGGCCACATCGGGCACCTGGTCGAGCAATGTGCCGTGGCAAATGCCACCTAAATTAACAATTCTTCGCGAGCCATATTGACTACATCACAGCACTCCTAATTTGAGTTCACAGGCTTCGTGCATTTTATACATAGAATCCTTATTCTATGTATAAAATGCAAGAAGTCTGTCACAAGCGGGTCACCTGATGCCACGGGACAACATGGCACAGTGCTAGACTGTTAAGTTTACAATAAGAATGAATAGATTAGAATGATTTTGTCTTCAGTAACCTCTCCCACTATAGTGTATACAAAGTGCAAAATTGTTCTCTACGTTTTGACGTATTTGATAATTTGAAGTCGTTGCAGTCTTTGTTCGTCGACTTTCGTCGATCACCCCCACTCATTCATTCACCAACAGAATATCAGAGTAAAAAGCGACTGTTGCATACTAACATTATGTAAAAGTGTATGCGACGATTTAGACTAAAACAGATTCGATGTACGTGTGAACAATCTTGTCAGTCGCACGGGTCTCTGTTCACTCAAATGTTTTGCAATAACTTTCAAACTCTCAAACTTAGTTGTTATTAAAGAAATATAAAAATGAAATGTGCTTCACATGCCAAAAAATCAGTCTGTATTGAAGCCAAGTGGCCATACATGGCACCTAAATCCTCTGATAAAACTATCAAATATATCTGAGCTACCGGTAATGCGTGCCGATACTGTCAAAAGGTGCATCCCACGCCGTACGCGTCACATGAAGACATCGGCTCGTCAGAGGTGCCCACACTAGGGGCCATTACACCTCGCCGTTCCCAGATGTGCGATAGCCACGTCTTTGTATGGCCGCGGCCAGGGGCCACGCACGTGCTTTTGTGCCGGGCCGCGCCGTCTCACGTCACCATACATAAATCGACAATCTAGTCCTTACCAGAGAAAAGCCAGCCATGTTGCCGCTGATTTGCATCTCGAAGTTGAGTCGCCGGATGCCGGTATCCATGTATCTGTTTAGGGTTTCATACTTCATAGATAATGAATATAAACCGACATACAAGTACCATGTACTACAATATCTACTACTACTACTACTACTAGACTAACCAGTAGGACTGGTACACATCTTGCGAATTTGGAGTAACGATTTAAAGATGTTCGCTCCGGAGTACTTCTGTGGACCCTTTATTTTATATTCTCTATCTCATTCTTATATAAAAGTAAGCAACCCTTCCTGGGGCAGGTTGATATCTAATGCAACCCAATTCTTTTTATCCATTCTAGCTGAAGATTTATACATATGCAAATGCTTTTGTGTCATTTTAGGCGTATGCACAACAATTCACCGACTCTTTGTATAAAAATAAGTAGTTTCAAGTGCAACAATTTAAGCCAATTCGAACATCAATTGTGCCAGGAGGAAACTACCCGGCGCACCTGCGACCAATGATGGAGAACAATTGCTGTCATTAGCGACCATCGTCGTCCGTCGGGGCCGCACACTAAACATATTCAAATAGTCTCAACTACAATGCGACTTAATTTTAAAGTCAATAAATTATCGCTAATGCTCAATTTGCGTCGACCGGTTAACAATGCCCGTTCCCGCAATTACTTAAACGCATGTAACAGAACGATACGATCTGAGTTCGGTCGTCCGGCATCATTGTCTCACCCGATACGAACGCACGGTCCGCAATTACACCGTATCGAGTGCCACTGATTCACGGCCGCGATACGACCGATTGACTGCGCCGTAAAACATCGCTCTCGGTCACCGTAATTAGCGTTGCACTAAAACTACATCCTGAAACAGACGAAAACGTTGCCTCTACACGTCCATACAGCTCACCACGTCCACCCGGACATTGAGGGATCAGTTGTTTTGTACACAATTTTCGATAAAATATGCTGTAGTGAATAAGCTCGCAGCTTCAAATTTTTTCTTTCCCCTTTTTTCATATATGTAGTATATGAAACTTGATATTTAATTGGTATATTTAAAAGTGTGATGTAATAATAATAATGATAACAGCGATTTTTGTGCATGTGTGTTAACCGATCATGAAATCTTGCACACACATTGTCACAGGTACCTTTTATCCAGAAAATGAAAGTATTCCCGAAGTACATAAAACCTTCATTAGCAATATCGGTGGCCATGGTAATATTTAATGTTTTGACAGTAACAACTTTTTGACGCATGGTACTATTGGGGCCGGTGGTGGCATGCCACCTTAAAAGAGACAATCGTTTGAACTTTTCGTGCGCCTTGAGACAACGCGGAAATAGTGAACTATTGTATTTCCGCGTTGGATGGAGGGAGCTTTTAAATGTTTTTGTACGAAAAATGGTTGGTCTATGTTCTAACAATCGAGTATTCAGAAATAATGATATCGTATGAATAACAGAGGTAGTTAAACTTAAGAACGGACAACTAAGACAGTGGTAATAGAAACAGGGATGCAGAGCAGCAGACGACTGATTGCTTTTTACTATTATCCCGTTGTTATCCCGGAATTATATAACAAAAAATTCCCACATAGACAATGAGAAACGAATGCGAAAGACAACAGACTTTTAAAATAAAATTTATAATAAAACTTTTCCGTTGTATTGTTGCTATTACTGATTTAAAAAACGAGCGTGACGTGATGGTAAGAGCATAACTACCCACGGGATTAAGGAATTATTTTATTTGCTTACGGCATCGCTGAGATTGGAACGCAGTAACTGATTACTGTTTGAAGACGAAAAAGGGCGCGGCGATGGTTGCCTGGGAGACAGCGTCCTTTGGAGATATCGGGTCAACGTACGTCGATGAATCATTTGTCATCTTAATTTGACTACTGTCGCATGGTTGAGAGCTTATTTGCATTGTATGTACTTACAATGTTCATTTTAACAACTGACATCGTCAGTACAACGTGGTGTTGCAAACACAATAATAAAACATGGAAACATTCTTGTACGCAAGCAGAATTATGTTATAGCTTGCATACGATGAGCTTTAGTAACAATAACTAATGTTGTATTCAGGTGACGTAGTACGGTCAGCTTCTGGTAACAATGAAGTGCGTAATAACACGTTCATGTCAGTCCGATATCGCGACCGGAACATGTTGCCGTAATGCTTTAAAATAAATTACAAACGTTTAACATCGTTGATAAATATTTTATATTTAACCTCTCAATAATATTCATACGTACTCCGATCCGATCATCTCGCTTTTATAGAGGAGTAAAAACTGTAATATATAACTCAATAGAACTTTATTATTTATTTATAAGAAAACGACAATAGATGTTAAATAACCATTGTTACCGAAATAAACACAAAATAGATCTAGCCTTCGTGTAAGAAAAGGAAGGGAATAAATAATAAAAAATAGACATAGATGGGAAGAATAGGCGGTGCTTATGTCCCTCAGTAAGAAACTAAAAGCAAGTTTAAATACCTTAACGCAATGCAGAGCACGTGGCACTTATCAAGGACCTATGGGAATGTAATAATTGAAGTAGTTTGTCCTATTACATAGTAACAAACATACTATGAAGTATTGGTGTAAGAACTTACAATTATTAATTGAAAATAATATAATTTCTTAGGTTGACATATAAATTGCCGACGACCATAACTATAAAAGCTGAGATATGAATCAAGATTATAAATTCGTACATAGACATACGATAACGATATGCCTCACAAGTCAGGTGAAATGATCGAGGCGTGTATGTAGTACAATTAGGTTCAAGGAACGCTGCCCGTTGATTTGATGATAATCTGCTAGAATTCCACAGAGTGCGAGAACTCTGTCTGTACGTGACCGACTCCGGAACTGTGGCCGGGCTCGTACCACACCCCACTCACCACACTTTCTATCATGTAAACTTGATTAAAATAAATTAATAATCTTTTTTTATTTTTGTTTTTACAGGCTGCCCACTTACTTTGTTTCAAAAAAGTATAAAGCCTTCCTTGAGAGCTTCCTCTAGCATCGTATTACCGTCCCTATTGGGCATTAAGAGCTTGCGCGGCCTTCGCATATGTAAATTAAACACGAGTTTTTTTTATAAATTCCAAGTTTATTTGTTAATAATTATCACATTTCGGTTAGCCAGATTAACACATCTATTAATTTTATTTTAAATGTAGGTACATTACTAACGCTATAATGCAAAATTACAATATACGGCAGAATTTTACTGCTTAGTGTTCTCAATACTCGTATGACATATGATACAATACAAATAAGTAATGAATGAAATAGTATTATTCAAAAGGTTGGTGCGCAACTGCTATATGTCATCCCTGACAACATTCGTCAATAGCACTCTTCTTAAAGACCGCCAATGCACCTGTAACTCCACTAGCATTGTGAATGTTAATCACTTATGAGATGACGTCATGTCAGACGATGTACGTTTGCTTCGTGTAAAATAAAACAAATTAATAACTTTAAAAGAACAATTATACTTATCAGTTAAATCACAATTTTTATAATTTGGAAAAGACTGAAACTTGCAAACATGTTGAATTTTGAATGAACATTCACATACTCTGACGCATACTAAATGCATTGACGCCCGTGTAATGTCGATGATCATGATGATAGAATTTGCAGATCAATTTGAAATACGCAAGGGCAATTTACTGATTTAAATGTTCGAACGGTCTACATCAGTGAAGGGAGCCAATGCCTCTTTTACTCACGTTAATCTTCGACCGACCAAAGATTTACGAGAAGATGACAAATGTAATAGTAGGTATCTGTTGTAACGCTGGAGCGCCGCCAATGTCCCACTCGATTTAGTCCTTGTGCAATCGCCCTATTTTTCTAAAACGTTACAGTTGCACGCGACACGTCCGCGCGCTTGTGTCACAATACAACTGCTTCCAAAATTATCATATGCAGGTATTTTTCTTTGGCTTTTCTTCTTATCATACATATCATATCTTCGTTTATTGTATGTATTATTCAAATAAATAAATATGCGCTCAAGTCCGTAACCCAGAAGGAAGGCACGCACACAATCTCGTTGGTTACGGGTACTCCTTATTTCGCCCTTCTTTAGTATGTCACTAGTCTGATCGATATGAGTTCTCCTTGGACGTCCCTACAAATACTGGTACTCACTTTTGCAATATAAATTTGTTTCGTTATTCTTTCTTCATCCATGCTTTCAACATAACCGAACATAAAGAAAAGATCTGATCCATTCAGCCCAATCCTTTCCTAAAACCTGCATGCACATCCCACATTCTTTCTTCTGTCTCTTTCATGACTCTTTCAATCAGTACTTTAGCAAAAAGTTTTCCCACAATGCTGAGAAAGCTGATTCCTCGGTAATGTGTTCAATTATGCTGGGAACCTTTACTTTTATATAGAGGGACGACGACGACTTTACGCTAATCTCAGCCTAGGTCTCCGACATATATTGAAATAGACCCACAGCAGGCTTGCAACTAAACCTTCTGCAACTCTCAGCGTTTCAAGGAAAATTATTCTCATCGCTATCAAAATCTCATTTAAAATTATCTCATTTTCTTTTATGTATTATTTCGAGTATGTAATACTATTTTATGTTCTATGTGTTTGAAAAGGTCCTTTGTTCAATTTACTCTATTTTCCGAATACTATATTGTATGAGTCGGCGAGTACAATTAGAAGAAAAGAAAAACAATATACAATATTTATCGGTAATCTCTTCCCATGCGTTTTAGTCATGCATGAGATTAGCACACACAGCCTTTTGAACTCGACTTAACAGAGTTAAACTATTAATAAATATAAAAGAATTTTTTTAAAACATGAACTGTTAATTATAAGATGTAATCCATTAGTATATTGTTGCTGTACAAATAAAAAAATCAAACAACGCCATGGTTCATTAAAATATGTGCCAAAAATAATAATACGCTTCACTGTCAACGTCTTGACCTTATAAACCGAGAAACAATATCATATCTCGGAGCGTTCATTAATACATTAACACTAATTACCGGCGTCTCGGTCGCGTGCCCTCGCTTTTGACTCATCACGCTCTCCACCACTAATGTAATAAGCAGCATAATAGAAAAAAGCGGATACTCTAATTGACTGACAAGTGCAAGACCCTGACCGCGGCTGTAATGAATATTGAACAGAATTAGTCGCCTCATCGAAACTATAAGAAGCTGCGACGTTCCATTTGCAATAACCTTGTCTAGTGTGGTATTGTGCCCTACAAAATGCGCTATACCGTGTCATTACGGCAGATCATCAATCTTTTATTCATTCGAACCATAAAACACTTCGTGGTTGTTTGATGATTCCGATTTTAAATGATATTTTTAAACATTCAAAATTGCCGTGACCTCGATTAAACAACGCAACAACGTCAATATATGTTTGCTTCGCGTAAAATCTTGTAAAATTACTAACGATGCTAAGCTGTAGGACAAACAATTGAAAAAATATTGAAGTAGCGCCAGCAACAAGCCGCTTGCTTGCAAAGTCTTATGTCGCCACCTCGTTCCATGCATCAATAAATTTCAATTTTAAGTTTCCTATTAATTCGATAACCTTTCATAAATGGTTTCAAAACCGGCTTTCATAAATGGTATTCTTAATTTAGCTATTACAATTTTTTTGTGTCTTAAACAGTTTTGAATAGTACACATTCAAATAAATATTTCAATTGTGACGTGATAACTGTCCGAGTATTATAATCTTATTGCCAGGTGACGCCACGATAGTAATATCTGACCCATTTTTGGCTGGATTAGAGGATCTCGGCGTTGTGTAATGATGATCCAAACATATTTTAGTGGGTCAATAAAACCAAAGAGATTTTACAATTTTTAGTTTTTCCGTTTTACGAGTTAGTTTTTTTCGTTTCTAGAACGAGATTTTAAATTCAAGTAACACACCCCCGGTGATAATCATTGTTAAGTATTTTAATATTACCAATAACAATTTTAATTTGTGTACAATTTATAAAATATATGTTGCCTTGATGGCGGTCGAGGACGAACGATAAAACCAAAAAACAATCACTCACCGAAACGCGGAGAATGTAGAAGAATAAAATAAAATTTCTTCCTTTTCTTTGCAGCCAGTTGTACATAACTAGCCAGTCGTATTTCTGTAGACAATCATTGAGCATAGATAAAAGGGCTCCCAGATATATTTCTGAATGTACTAGTAGTAGTAAAATTGAACAGTCTATCTTTCTTGCTCGCTACTGAAACGGATGCAGTGAGCTTAAACTTTTTTTACCAGTGGTAAAATCGCGCTATGGCAGCACCTGACATCATTTGTGATGGGACGGGATGGCTCTTACGAGGTATTAAGTACCTGGACTAGACTGAGAAATTATTCTTTAATACCAAATGGGTCAACTGATTTTATAAGACCATCGCTACCTAACATCGTCAGCAAAATGTAAAAGAAAACCAAAAAACACGCCTGTCGTTGACGACCATATCATCTATGACACTCCGAGGAAGAATAAATGACACCTCACTCATCAAGATAGGTCATGCCAGGTCACAATAGACCTCCTGAGGCAGTCGGATCAGTTGTGGAAATCATAGAAGAAGGAGATAGGCAGGGGATGGATATCACTCATCAGACGACCGCACAAGTTAAAAAAATACTTCAAGTTCATGTTCTGTTAGGCCATGGTATTTCCCCAGTTGAAACAATATAAAAAGGTGTCTGTCTTATCACTTCGATATATCCTATACTAACTTTACCTCTGGTTATAACCCGAGGTATACTTTTATAACAGAGACACTCCCTGATCTTTCTAGTGGCCCTTATTTTGGTGATAGGAGAGCGGATGGAAGCAAGCAGTTTACCAAAAATTAAGTGTTCATAATTTATTAATAACAGCTATACCGCTTAGTATACCGAAATACTGACGCCGGAAACTTGTCCCAATCCCTTGCAGTATGCACAATGAACGTAGCTTCTAGTTGCTACATATCGCGAACTCAAGAATGGAGACCTATGAACCGTAAACGTCCGGTGATGGTACATTCGTACACAGACATTAATTTAAAAAATTATAAAAACCATGAAGCAGTTTCGATTATAAAACTAAACCAATCAATTAGCACTGTGCAGCGAGAAGTCACGCCAGCGTATGCAATCACATCCAAGCCGTTTTGGTGACCGAGTTAGCGGAGTGAGTCACGGGCTCTTGGGCTCTCGGTTGAGTAGTGTCCTATATAGCTCATTATTTATGGGTTGCAGAGCAGCAGTAATTGCGGTCGGGACCTCGCAACACACGACTCGTTTATCTAATTAGCGTGGCCGACGCGCTCGTCTGCAAGTTTGTCTGCGCGTGCGAGTGCACGCGTGCCCGCGTGCCCGCTCGCACGACTTATTCGCGACCATCGAGCTTGTGGCAGCAGTTCTCTAATTCACGAGTTCAAAACACATACTGTGTTGTCAAAAAGTATTTAATAGTAGTAAACTGCTCATGTTGAGTATGGCTCGCACGACTTATTCGCGACCATCGAGCTTGTGGCAGCAGTTCTCTAATTCACGAGTTCAAAACACATACTGTGTTGTCAAAAAGTATTTAATAGTAGTAAACTGCTCATGTTGAGTATGGCATAAAAGTTACCTTAAAAATAAGTAGTAATGAAGTATAGGCTAACTTTAGTACCTCTTAACGAGCAGAAAAAGTACGTAACGTACTACAACACGTAACGTACAAAGTGCTCGTTATATGTATATAATATTGCATATAAAAAGAGTTGATTCCCAATTAGCCGTTCTCAATAAATCAATCCGTCAGATATGGTGATAAAGAAAGGATATAAAAAATATGTATTCCTGAACAGCCGTAGTTCACTAATAGTGAGAATTTGAGAGTTGATAGTCAACGAAAGAACGGTTTTCACCGATGTGTCAAGGTTACGTAACGCTTTTAATTTTTGCACACAACGAAGTAGTAGAATCGACTCAAATTGCAATTATCGATGTCTTCATTGCCGGCATTGAGAATTGAATGCGACGCGATTCATCGCGCTCATATTAACCACAAACCACGCCGTCGTTACTTAAATATTATTCAATTTAGAAATAATTGACGTAGTTCAGAAGTGCTTCGACGTCGATAAATTTCTATTTGGTGTCAGATGTTTTTATTACTTAATTAATTTCGTCACCGATCTCAACGACGGGTTAATGCGATCACTCTTCACTACTTAAGTATTCTTACGATTGTTTCGAGAATATTGTTAAAAAAAACTGACAAATTGCAAGTGATTCGATGTAATCCCTCATCTAATTTCATTGATAAACTTCCTTCGGTAATGTCTGATTTACATTTAGCTCTCGGAAGGCGACGAATAAACAACCAATGTATACTAACTAATAATGTATAAATAACTAACTATTATTGCAGTTATAAACATTGGACTTAATAGCTATTCTGTTCCGCGAAATAGACTGGAAGCCTTTTATGGCTTCTCCAAACTAGCGCAGTCGGATAAATAAACATATATTGTACTACAATCATACCTGTCATTATCCCCTTCGTTAAGTCAACATTTTGTCATTATCAAACAATGATTCAGTCGTTGAACTCACGATTTGGAGATTGTAGGAGCAAGTCTCATCCAGCCAGCCCAAATTAGTATGATGTTTTTAAAAATCAAATATACTTTCTCGGATCTAGTCCACTGCCTGTGTATGGCGATCGGCCCATCTCTTGCTTAACTTGGCACCTCGTTGCGTCGGAATAACGCTGATAACCATTGCTCTACCTCTGTAACAAGAATATACTTTAGTTACCATCTGTAGTTACCATCCAACCGACGATGCTAAACTTGTACATCAAGTTTAGCATCGTCGGCTTCCGTTTGGTCGGTTCGTTCCGTTCCGTCGGTTGTCGTCTAGATAACCAGTATCTATTTTTAAATAAATAAATAAATATACGCCTCCTCACAGCCGTAACCCAAAGGGGTAAGCAGAGATTATGGATTTCCATTTGGCGTGATCCTGACACGCCTATCTCGCTTCTTCTACTGTGACTCACGTTTGCAACATAAATTTGTTTCTTTACTCTCCCTCCATTCATCCTTTCATTAATGCTCTTTGCCATAAGCATTAATGTTCCGCATTCCGGTTTGGACTCCGCAGTAGAGACACACCATCTATAAATGTATTGAATCGAATTGAAGCGTGGTATTATTTGCGAATTTGCTTTTGGTAAACAGATGTATATTTCTTTTTTTCTATATTTATTATGTAGGCGTGCGTAAATAACGTACATTAAGACATGTCTCTTAAGTTAATTAACATCGGACCATAAATCCAGAAAGACAAAATGAAATGGTCAAGTTATTAGATTATAATAATTCTTATTAATATATCTTCCATAGAAAATAAACTCGTATAAATGATTTTACCCGTAGTGTACTTCGCTATATTGGAAATTTCTATAATTAAGCTCTATACAATTGATTTATTAAGAAAATTATGAAGATGTTATTATTTCCCAAATTGCTCTCTTATCTTTAATTAATTCGCCATAAGTGCACAAGCAACGTTACGACATATTTTGTGTTTATATAAGTGCCTGTGTAAGTAAGAGAATTTTAGACTTTAAATTGACTAGGTTGATGTATGGTTGTGTTGTGTGGGTGGTGATGTCGATGGTATATTGTAGGCGGAAGGCTGCGAAGCAGTCACGGCAAACCAGATCATCGAATGTTCATATAATTGTAGTGCTGAGTATAGCTGCTTAGATATATGGAAACAGCAGTGGATATAAACTATAAGATAACATAATATGGTAGCCAAAGGCACTGTTCGTCCATATAAAAATTTTCTACTATGTAAAGTGGTTACGTAAAAATATTTCTCTAGTGAGCTTTTTGCTCCAAACTTCATTCTTGAGAAGTTAACTTTAACAGGTTAGGATTTATAAAATACATTAATACAAAAATATATTATTTATTTTTAATTTCTAAAATTTTGCTCTTGCCTCAACGTAGCTGGAAATTAAATAAGAATTGATTTAACTTTACGAAAACACATTAGAGCATTTTGAAAGTAAATCCACGTGGGCGAAATTTCCTAATGTGTTGTGAACAAACATTCACAGTTCAGATTTGCACACGGGCCTCTACGCAAGCCACTACGGTGAGTCAAGCGTCTGCCATGGCTGGCGGCTGGCAGATGGTGACGCCTGTGTGTTGGCGGCGACAAAGCCTCTAATCCGTCGAACCTGCAGGCCTTACCTTGACTCCTACGCCGCGTTGTACCTTTTACTGAACGATTAGACCTCGTCCCTGCTCCAACTCAATGATAGCGACACAGTTATGAGGTTCATTCACAATTATAGAATTAGAATTATGAATTTGAATGTTTAGATATTTGATTTATTTAATGAAACTGCGATTCTTGATATCCTCTAAAAATATATCATATTATATCATGACTGAAACATACAATGCAAACACATGACAAAAAACTTGAAAATGTAAGGACATGCGAGTTTGCCTCGATTCAATGTAAAACGCAAAAATTATTCGCTGATACAATAGGATATTATATTTCAATAGGATGGCAAAAGAAGTCTTCAGTTGCACAAATAAGAATTTTATGCATACATAAAATATTATAAGTTGATTGAAAACATCTATATCCAAATAATATAATATGTGATAATAATGGAAAGTAATGCCAAATTATTGTTTCTGAAATTTCGTTTGGATCTTACATGTTTTTTAACCTAAAATCAAAAGATATTAAATTGCTTACCTATTGCATTTCCATCAGGTAACAGTTAAATAAGAACAGGGACTTTTCCTTAGCGTTGAAACGCTGACATGCCTTAACCAAGCTTAATGATTATTCAATTAACCAAAGCAAACATTAAAAAATCTTCGCGTTGTATGTATGTTAATACGAACTCATGTCCCAATCGGGTTTACTATTTTCCTTGTGTTATTATTCATGAGCAATGGCCTCTAAGCTAATGAATGAATGAATGGAGCACGCTTGCGCCGCCCACGGCGGGTTCATTCATACGAAGCCAAGCGCGCTCGACCAGCCTGTCAATGTCGACCTACAACGTGTCGTGTGTACCAACCTTAAGGTCAACATTAAAACTATAGACAAAACAAGTTATTTTTAATAGTCCATGTCAAATTCGCCAGATTTACTATCTTTTAAAATTATTTATTAAAACAACCAATGATATATTAAAAGGAAATAATGAAAGTGTACATAAATAAAATAAAACAAAAAATATACTACGTACTAAATCTCTCATTAAAAACATTTTGATTATTTCAAGGATATTATAGAAAATATTTGTACATAAACAGAGTAATCTCTGGACCTTCCCGATATTTTCTCCTTATTTACCAAATCTCTTTTCATAGATATCTTATTAAATATATTAATAATACTTATTGTGCTCGATAAAAATAGCAATTAGTAAATATATTCATAGATCTTTTTTCTCCCCTAAAATGAGTATCGATGCAAGGTTTCGTGTCTAATTCTAAATTCAAATTAAATAACTTACAATGGTATTCTATAAGTATACGTCACGTGTGTAAGTAGTTTCCTATGGACGTAGGTAGTGGCTGCTAAATCCTGAAATTTCTTCATTTTAAGGAAAATTAAAACTCGCCTTCATATTGCATCTTGAAGTGTGATTGTCTTTATTTTGTGAGTGCACCTCGGTATATATTTATACATAATGATGAATTGCTGTTCGTAATGCTTATTCTCAAAAACGGCTGAACCGATTTGGATAATTCTTTTTTTTTTGTATTAATGCCCTCAGTCCAGGGAAGGTTTAAAAGTAGAGAAAGTAGGAAAACCGAAAGAAAAAAACCAAAATCGTTAATTTTGTGTGTTATTTTGGTATTATAAAGCTTTTAAATCTTCATTTTAGGTGGCATGGTGGCAAACGTCCATATTGTAAGGTCGTTTAAAAGGTTTCGTAAGGTCGTGTAAATTAGCAGTGATTCCCTTGGATTATATTATGCAGGTGAAATAGTTAAATCGCCGTGTAGGCGCATGGGAAATGCATTACTTTGTTTATTTACCCACCAGAAAGCAAACGAAAAATGTATGTTGCCAGAAAGCTTTAAATTGAATATTAAGATTTATTATTCAAGTTTGAAAAATTAAATACGTCGCTCTTATTTGTATTTTATGAAACTAATTTGATTAAGTAGTATCTAGGACGTGCATCGGCTCCTCTAGGTTATTTGATTAAATACTGTTGAATTGTTTAGGACAAAAGAAAATTAATAAAAAGCCAAAGAAACATATAATTTCCATCCGGAATCTATTATCGATTATGGGATAAATCAGTAAGGTTTAGAGAAATACAACTGTTTGTCCGTATTGACGTATAAAATGAAGTACAGCGATCAATCTCTTAATTGATATGAAGCGCAAATATATAAGTACCGAAATCGGTCCCACCAATTCAGTCACTCATAGTTTCTAGAAGTACTTTTAATTTCGTTTACTATTGACAGTGATGGAACAACGTGAAAGATTGACAATTTTGGTCATCACTTTACGTGAGAAGTCCCCGCCGTACGGGATGTCATATGTCGGACATTATAGTCTTCTCCGAGACTTATTCATAACATTCATCTGTAACATCAATCAACCTCGACTATTTAGAGAAAGGAGACGGACTAAGAATCCACTTATGAAGATGCGACGATTACCGAGTACGAAAAAATTTTCGCGTCTCTGATCTTTGTTTATTCGCATTGAATGTTAACTATATTTATTTTTCATGTACAAAAATATTAGATTCATTTGTTCACAAATAAAACTTCAGCTCTACACGATGACGCCAATATTATCGATCTTAATTAATAGTAGTTGTAAGGTTGAATAGGATTGATAAAGTCAAATCAATATATTTTGGTGGTACGAAGTTCGCCGGGTCATCTAGTCTATATAAAAGGTATGAGTCCGGCGCGACAGTAAATATAAAAACTAAGAAAACTTGATGCTTCATTTCCAAAAAAATCACTTCGTGTTTTGAAAAGCAATTTATACGAGACCCTTGTCATATGATCATCTAATCTGAACTAATATTATAAAGAGGAAAGATTTGATTGTATGCATTGAATAGGCTCTGAACATAGGCGATAGAAAATGTTCAAAAAAATTAGGGATCCGTATGATTTTTTGAAATTTTTGTTAAATATCCATGCGAATAATCTGTTGTCTACAACAAGTGATAATGTCAAATGAATTGACAAAACTGAAACTTGATTACGAATGAAGACTAGGTTGCCTTCATTCGTAATCTCTTATTGTTTTAGTTGTCTTTTGCAAAAATCAAAAAATATCTATCAAGTCGGTTTTTTCTCGATCCTTACATCTAGAAATTTTGCTGAGTTTTATAAAGAAAACATGCATTAACTCAATTTCATTAAATGTACAGACCTATTTTAGCAAAAGTTAAAGTCACCAGAAAACGTATTCAAGGTTTTCGAAATCATTGAACCTCGAATTTTTCATAAAATTTGACCAAAGTCTCAAAATCAACAAGTTGGACAGCAAAGGTCGCGATCGATTGGCGTTAAATGGCAAAGTTGACGGTACACTTTAGACGGTTGCGGTCTCTGGATGCCACAGATGAATGGAAGTGAGAGGGGAAGGATTGTGGAGAATGGGGGAGGGTGGGGGAGAACTGTATGGGAGGATGAGGCGAGGGTTTTCGTGGCCATGGCCACAAGATGACGTACAGGGAGGCGCACGCGCGGAGAGTGCAGGTTCAAGGACGGGGCATCGATCAGTAGCAGTGGCGCACCGGCCCGACACGCGGCCGCACGTCCAGTCGATGCCGTCCCAATGGCACGGTTAAACGATGTCTGCCGCCATCCAATCATATTCCCAAACAATGACTTTCAAATATGAAAGACACATTCAAATGTTAAAGGTAAATCACTCCGTACCCGGCAAGGGATATTTTTTATACTTCCTAATTATATTACATTCCTAATTATAATACATTAAGTAGCAGATATGCCATTAGCGGTCGAAAAGTAAAGAGTCGAAAGCGTTCCAGTTGGGGCGATTATTCTATAGCTTATGTACATTACGTATGTGTTTACATTTACGCTTAAGTGACATACATTAGCTGTCCTTTTTATCTTATTATTTTAATTACACTAACTTTTTTACACCATTTGACATTTGACCAGCTATTACTGCGTTTGGATCACTTGATCAGTGTTTTTATATGATACACACATCTATAGTATAAAATATAATTGATAATGCCCATTAAAAATCTTTCTTACATCTTGAAAAAAAAATGTCAGTATCAGTGAGAAATCAGAACTTATCGACATTTTTAGGGAGACTTTTAGTTATTATTATAACAAATAATTCTTTATAAACTGAAATAATATTTTGTTGCTCTACAGACTTAACACTTCTTTGTTTTACTTAATTTGATCTTTGAAGATTTCAAACTATATAAATAGAAATAACGCTATTTTTAAATATTAATTTAAAAGGCAAACAAAATAAATTTTTTTCTTGTCCCTGATATATACCTATATAATATATACCTTATAACCAGACATCACTTTAGTTAATTCTGGTAATTAACATTAGATGATCCCAAAGTAAGTGCATACTTTTTCATATAAAAATAAGTACTACCATATTTTTAAGGTTAACAGAAACTGCTTCCGCTAAGTATGATGCAGTTTTGATCATGTGATTTAGTTTTGGTACAATTATTATTTATTTTAGTATAATTATAATGCTGCGAAAATTTAATTCCGAAGTTTGTGACGACTCGAAGCCAATAAAAATACTTAAATAAATAAATATTGTTATGTGCTAGGAATCAGGAAGTGTTAGGAATAGACAAAATAATAAGAAAACCGTAAGGTACACGACTCAGAATTAATTGACGATATCTAAACTCTAAACTACAATATAGCACTTACCAAACAGTAGCACAATAAAGAAACAATATCTTAAACAATTTCAATCAATTCACGCTAACATCTGTGAGAGCACAAAGTACAAAATAAGATACATAATCGGCTCGTTAAAAACACAAACATAAATCCGTACCGTGGCACCGTATCGAATGGCGGTCTTATAAATGTGATGTTTAAGACATAATGGCGCGTTATCTCCGTGTATGTAACGCTCGCGATGTGTGTTAGTCCATTGCTTATTTTTCCGCAAGCCAAGACTTGATTGCGAGCGTAATCCGCCGTAAATAAGAGACGCGTGCGCATGCGCCTCGCTGATTGCATTACTGCACTACACTCACAGAGCCCGGTGTGGAGTCGCTGTTTAATTTCCGTTTTTTTTTATTTATTTACATAAACTTTATAATTTATTAAAACTATTTAAAAACTGGAAAATAAATAATTAATCATAGTATAGAGTGATGCCGAGGAACAGCCACGCTTCTTTCGCCCAGCGATGTATTTAATAGTTCAACGTTACGTAAAAGAGGTATTTTTGATGAGGTATAAACCGACTTCAATTTGCGACAGTCCTGAATAACTCTGTATCCGGAAATAAAAGTTATCAATTGCAAATATAATTTCACACATTTATAGCATTAGTACAAGTTCGATTACCCCTTATTCTTTATTGTGTTCATTTGTGTGAATAGAACATTAAATTAAAAATAGATATGTTTTTAATAATTAAAGAAACACATTAATATCGACTCGATGCGTTTGATCGCTGATTGCAAATGCAAGTGTCGCAGGCGCGTGTCAAATCGCGCTGCACCCACGCACCCCTCGCCTGCGCCTGCGCATCCCGCAACAACCCTTCACCACGTTTCAATTATTTATCGGATATTCTTTTCCTGGGATAGAAATATTCGATAGAAGTTTTATATACCGTTTCTCTAAATATTAATTTACCTCTTATATCTTCAGCATCAGTAAAGAGGAAATTGTAAAAAGAGAAAACTGATCCATACAACATATACTCATAAACTAGGATTCCAAAGGAAGGCAAATTTAATTTTTTTGGAACTACACCATGTGTGTATAATTGAATTTTAATACATTATTACTTGTAACATGTTATTAAAAGATGATTTAAATTATTAAAAAGTTGAGCATAGAGATTTAAAGATGAGAAATTAACTTGATTCTTGTTATATAATAATATGGCTATTCATATTTAATTATTTTTTCTTGTAAGTCTTTGTCCATTGTTTAGTAAATTTTTGGCCACCCAGTCGTGCTCGTTGCATCGATAATAACTTTGTTTTGCTCCATAGTACTCGCTTATTTGTATCATCGTTTAGTTTAGAAACCACATGTTCAAGTGGTATCATTCAACAGTGACATTTGCATTCTTAAATTGTAATAAAGAAAAACAGAACATTGCTATAGGTTTTTAACTTCAAATTCTGACTTTCGGAAATCAAATTCGGCCTTTGGAAATTAAATTCCTAATTTAATAAATCAAATTTGGCTTTTTTGATTTGGAAAAGGCTGAATTCGGTTAGAAAAAGCCCAAATTTGAAGTTAAAAACCAATATTTAGCCAGCATATGCCATAAAATAGTATTAACAACTCTCTGGAAACAGTATTTTAAGACAAATATTTATTAGGTGCAGCCATTCTCTTTTAAGAGAGCTTACACAATACGTTTGCGTCCAGCACTCTTATATAAAAATCTTATAGTGCTGTAAGCAAATAAAACGTTACAGAAAAACTTTTTTGTCCTATATAATTTTAAAGGCTTGTATTACACTTGTGACTACAACCCAAACGAAGACAAACCGAACCGCCGTACCAGCTACTGACATAATTTTTTTTTTCTTCACAAAAACACCTCTAATTATGACAACACAGGTAGTTTATATAAGGACTGCCGCCAGAAGTGAAAACTCCAAACAGGTGGGAAGGCACGAATAGTTCAAAAATAAATAAATATTAAATTTATAATCGACAATAATAAACCCTGGAACTTAACAATAAAATTCAAAATTAAATACAAGAAAAATAAATCAAAAAAAGTTCATCGAAACTGTTCCAAAATCAAATAAACTGCTGACGCCTGTCGCTGACGCAAGTTGTTCACGCGAACCTATAAGATTTTTGTCTACCAATTATCGTCCTACTCAGCTAAAGATGTTTTTACTTCAAAAAATAATAATAAAAACACGAGTCGTTTAGTAAAGGACGCTACATCTAATCTGACGAGTTTGTATAGAAAAAAAAATAGAACTTTTATTACGGATTCGACATTAAACCTAAAACGATAAAAAAGTTTAGTCAAAAAATATTCGTTATTTCTAGTTAATTATTTCCTGGATAATGTAAATAGTCTAAACAAATGCCGCATAAATTAATAAAAACTTACTTGTTTACGAAATTTTCCGTCTGCTAATACTAATACTTTTATTACTATTACTCGTTACCATGTACAAAACTTTATTCAAGCGAGCATTCCTTGCCATTTGAGTAAGTGTGCACTGTGCCTGTGTGTAGCCGCTAAGTGTAAACAGTTCGCAGTGGTGTGTGCGCCATTCATGAATTTGCCACCGGTTCACGGAAACCGTGGTCGGGGTGTGGGGTACTGAGGGGGTAACGAGGAGGATGGGGTGGCTCCCCGTTCATGAATGAGGCCGTACGTCATCGGCATCGATCCGCACCGCGGCCCCGGCCGTGGCCGCTCACAAGGGCAGCTCGAACGAGCTACAGGTGGCCGGCTGACGCAAGCCGCCCAGGACTTTTCCGCGAAAGTAATTTTTTTGTCACTTGTACAATGACGTCATAACAATTGATAGTCGAGCACAAATAGGTTCACGCTTTCGCGTTATCTTCATAAGCTCCAGAGATAAAAATGCGCTTGTCTTCATTGACGCAACCGTTGGCGCAGCTGACGACTTGTTGACTCCCCGAGTACGCAAACCGGTCACTTCTAACCATTACAATAGAACATTGCTCAGCTTTAACAAAGCAGATAATTTTAGTAACAACCAACAAACTCTCACGACAGTTCAGTCTTTACGTTTCGCCTAACCTGTTACGTTGGTCCAAAGAATCTCTGATCAAAAGTCACCTTAACGGATCATGGCTTATAGAGCCTCGGATTTGTAAAATTTGTGACATGTTGCCGGCCTCACCACCGTACCGATCATTTTAATGGCATCCTTTAAAACAAGTAGGTCGGTCTTATTATTGCTATCCGGAATTTTAATATACAATATAACGTAAATGCACTACATTATATAGGGATATGATTTGGTAGCCCAGCAATTTGTCGAGCCTGCGGCGCACTTCGAAACAGTAATGTTTGCACACTGCTGCTTGACAACAGAAAAGAGTAGGCCTCTATTTCTGTTATATAAGATAAAAGAATAACCTTAAGTACGTCCAAGGCACGGCGCAAAGCAAGGGGTGACCTTGCCTTGCAGTGACTGAATACGGTAATAATATGCGTGACATTATTATATATTTCAATCAACAGTGAATATACAATAGTAGTGAAGCCACGCGGTAGCAACGACTGTTGCATGGGCTGACTCCGCTGGCGAGAATTAGAGCTTTTTTATGCTTCGTTTGAACGTACAATCTCCATACTATTACGTCCCCGTTCTCTACGCAGCACAAATTTAACGTCTACTAACTTACTACTGTTCTAGTAGGTGTACGTGTTTAAGGTTCGTAAAGGTCACTTAACATTATTTGACACACTTGTGTGTTTGCTTACTCCATGAAAAAATTCATTGTACTTACTTACATTAGAATGTTATTTTTTTATATTGCTGGTTGTCAACAATCAAGTAGTCAACTGAAATGAAACTGATTCGGAGGAGCGGCGGTCGTGCGTCACGCCAATACTCGCCTGGGAGTGGGGGTGATGGCGGACATCACGTCACGTCACGCCACTCACCACCTTCTTTCACCCCCGCCCGTAGTTCTTTACGCACGATTACTGTCGTTAAGTGTGTCGATTGATGTTATAACTTCCTTTTTAATTATTAATTTACGATGAACAATGTTTTCATGGTTCACATCAAATCCCTAAAATTTATTTAGAAGTTAATAAAGTATATATATACAGAATAATAGTTGTCTAGTATCAATACGAGTGATATATTTCTGGGATATTTGCATTCTTGAGTTTCGTTGAAATCAATAATATAATTTAAGGCACAGCTGCTTGTTTTGTAGTCTGAGTTCATCATGCACAGCATTAAATATTCCGTGCCTTTGACACTTCCCCTGAGGGTGTGTGGCTGCCTGCGAACAATAGATCGTACATGTCGGCAGCTTATATGAAGCATTCGCCTTTTACTCATTTACGATTCCGTTACATTTTCGACTTTGGTGTTATATTTAAGTTTCGATTTAACTAAATATTTGTGACCGAAACTCCGCGGGATAAATTTCAATATTGCACGTCAGTAATAAAAATATATAAGTATATATACTCGATATTTCTTCGGAATGTGTTGATTAGCTTTCTAATGGAGAATGAATTATTTATATTAATAAGTTTCTTACTTCCCGTGTAAGAATTTCCCTTTCGTTAGCGCATTAGGAACGGGCCGGCGAACGGGCCATGTGCCGGCTCGGGCGACGTTCTGGACGTCCACTACGCAACACTCGTTACGTCGCAGCTTCGATTACACAAATTCTAAATGTAGCAAGATAAACATTTGCAAGCTTTTTCGAGCGCGTCCTACGTCAGCGGCTGATGTATGAGTTTCGAGATTAATGTAATTATAAGCGTGACAGCGGCGTGACGCGCCGCGGCCGGCGTCACGTCAACGCAGCACGCTTACCCGATGAGCCGCGCTGTGCGCGTCACGTGGTGCCATTTTAACAGCACGTTATCGGTCATCGGAATTCGCACCGTTTTTAGCTTTCTCAATATCGCATGGCACGATCGTAATCAGCCGACACAACTTAAACAATAACCTTAAATTCGAACTCTCTAATATCTATCTATCTACTAACATGAGTTGCATTTGAAACGTGAATGAGAGAAGTGAAATTAGAGATTAATACTAATGAACGAAAACATACAGTCATAGACTTAAATCCATAATACGATTATATTTTATCCTTACATAAGGCTATTGGTTAAATTAAAAAAAAATTGCTCTAACACTTAAGAATATTCATTTATCTGACAGACTTAAATTATATGTACGACGCGGTGCCTGCGTCTCTGAGCCAGAATATTTGTATAACGATTTCAAAATAATAAAACTTAAACCGAATACACACTAGGTTTGTGTTCGGTCGAGATCAGCTTCCAGTGCAAAGATATACATATACGTGCATAAGATAAGATAACCGGAAATGTGACAAGAAAAATAAATATTTTCATACACGGACCAAGAAACAAGCCAGCTAGTGAAAGTGTGCCTCATAGCTAATTGTGACATACCTGCCACAGATTGACACGTTCTGATGATTGTCCTTATATTTTTGTCAATGCTTTTTAATTTTTATTATAAAATTTGAATTACTAATAAAATATAAAAACTCTTAAATGTTGGACTATCGCTTTCATGTGAGCTCAATCTTATAGGACCCCAAAAACTCGGTGAGATGAATATAGCAATTGTTATCTCTCTTTACCCAACTAAGGTTAAAAGAGATGATAAATATACAGTCGGTTAAAAGTGAAATATCTGAAAGTATTGGGCAATTGATCCTTAATCATTCCTTTACGGACTCGACTGATTATATATGATTTAATGGAAAACGGTCATCTTGAATGACCGAGATATAAACTTATTTCATATCGAACAGATAGAACAGAAACTATAGATAAAATCACTGCTAGTTAGTTAGACAAAGAATCTAAAAGTGATGTACACGAATCAAGTAATTAATTACATTTCTAGGTCCCAGTTACAGTACAGTAAGTCATATGTCATGAAATGTGGGTGGCGATGTACGCGCATCTCTCACCGTTAATGACTCGAGCGATGATATTTATTAAAATACATTCATCAAAGCTATATTTATCAATAGATGCGGTATCGTCACCTCGGATTGCAATTGCACGTCGGTATTATTAGCGGTGCCCTCGCCTGCTCGCCAATCGGCCGGCCGCTGGTTATTTTGATACCACTTTCTATGCGATCACGTATTGTAACAACTCGCTGTCCGACTGTTTATACTGTGTCAAAGTGACAAAAACTTCGTTACAGAGAAGATATTCAACGATGTTCGCTTAAATTGCTGGAGCAGTATACCAAAATTGTTTGTTTATTGATTTGTGTATGTACATATAGGCTTTAAATCAAAAATATAAATAGTAACATAGCTTACCGACTAAAATCTAATTCGTCTATAGCCAACACTAGTCTAAACGTCTAAAGTTAAGAGTCTTAGACTCTAAATTAACCAATCGGTTGGAACGACACTCGAGATGGCAAATTCGATGCGAAAACCCTTCAACAAAATTACCGCGTCCTTCCGTCCATTCCAGTGAAATAATGTAAATAAGGCATAGAACTAAGTAAGTGTCAGGTTCAAAAGTTCGCAGTTCAAAGGTCGAACATCTCGCAACTTTAATTGGTCCAACTAATCTAGAGTTTGAAATTATCTAAGGTGAGTTTGAGGCATGTTTGCGTGTCCGCCAAATAGGATATATTTTTAAGGCTTTTTAAGGGCTCACTATTTGTCCGATGCTTGTATGCGGTACGGGTTTAGACAACTTAATTTTTTTTTTTTTTATGGAATAAGGTGGCAAACGAGCAAGCGGATCACCAGATGTTTAGTGAACGTTACCCATGGACATCCGCAACAAGCAAATGTGTT
>JWHW01032624.1:11452-27886 GCA_000931545.1 Papilio glaucus | reverse complement strand
CCGGCCGCAAGCTCGGTCGTTTTCACGCTGGCGCTTTTCGTGATCCCGTTGGGCCCGTGGGCCGAGGAGCAGGTGGTGCCGGACGGCATGGGCACGGACGCGGAGCCGCCGGCCGGACCACACCTGCTGTCGCTAGCGGACGTGGGCGCGCTCGGCTTCGACTGCGCGCTCAAGCCGGCGCCCGCGCTGTCCACCAGCGGCGCGCCAGCCGATCTCAACACGCCCGTCTCCACCTCCGACCTGCCGGCCTTCTTCCCCAGCCTGCTGGAGCCTCCGCCCATATCAGGTGCGCTGCGCCGCCTAGCTCGCCCGTCTCTCTTCCCGGCCGTCGTACGCGGAACCCTCGTTCACTAATTAGTAAACAAGCGTGTTGATGTTAGTTGTCGTGTGCCGCATCCCCGTGCGCCGTGTAGTTCATCCCGCAGCGCCGCTCGGGCCGCGCTCGTCGACCGAGTGGTCGCCGCGGCCGCCGCACGGAGCCGCGCGCTTCGCCAGTGTGCTCTCAGTGATTTCCAAAATCATTCATGTTCAGTTTACTAGTGACCTAACAAACTCGAGGATTTGGTAAATATATCTATTTCATTTAAATGTCACTTTATAACAAAACGTTTGACATAAACTGAGATTAAATCTTGAACGAAAACAAAATAGTAAATTTAAAAAAAACTGTGTTTTAATAATGAATTAAAACTGAACTAACTGGAACAAGGTACAATTAGCCGGTAGTTCAACTTGATTTTTATTCTTCGTATTCATAAATATCTTTTACAATAAATTGACAATAAAACAATTTATTATTTTCAAACACAATTCCTTTTGGTGTTACTTCCCCTACCTATTTAAAAAATACTGAATGAAGTAGATATATTGTGCGATGATACGTTAGTAAACTGAAAGTCAAAATAATCTCTAATTGGAACTCATTTAGTCAAAAAGAAACCAAGTAAGATATATTTAACTATTTTAATTTTATCACGATCAGAAACGTCTCAAACTTAAATCACTATTTCGGTATTATAACGGCATTCGTTAATCGTACAACTTTTGAAACAAAAACGTAACATTCATAATCTCTGCCTACCCCTCTGGGTTACGGGCGTGAGCGCATATTTATTTATTTATTTAACATAACATACCTATAATGTTTTATATTGAATTACCTAATATAATTTTAATATTTAGGCACTTGCCATAAAGCATATATAAAATCTTGTTAATTAAACGTCGCTTTAAACAAAAATGGAGCAAGGAGAGTTACAATAATAAAAATATCGCAGAGGAATTAACTAGAAGACAATGTTGCATCT
The DNA here is from genome assembly GCA_000931545.1 of Papilio glaucus. Classification (NCBI taxonomy): domain Eukaryota; kingdom Metazoa; phylum Arthropoda; class Insecta; order Lepidoptera; family Papilionidae; genus Papilio; species Papilio glaucus. The sequence continues at coordinate 26,579 of JWHW01032624.1, read as the reverse complement.
TGTGTCGCTGTGTCGGTAAATTAAAAAACAAACAATCATGTAACATGCTAGCTAGCAACGTTACAATCAGCTCACAAATTTTCAGATTGAGATCTTTACATTTATGTGTGGTACTTGTGTTGAAATATTTTGTTGAATTGGTGATTCAAAGAATTAAATGTCGTAATCTTTAAAAAATACTCGTTCTTACAGTCAAAAGTAAACAACAGATGTGAACACATTGCACAAATTTTAGTGATCGATGAAGTTTTTTTGGAAACTAAGTTATTAATGCAAAGCTTTTAAGTATAAAAGCTTCGACCGTTATTTTGAACATATGAAGTACAACTCGCGGCTAACTGTGTCCCGACCTTTACTATTATAAAGCATGTTTTAATGAAACTAGTAATAAATGAAACGGTGGTGGACAGAGCGCAAGTCGGTGCGGCACCTCGCGCAGTGATACCGGCTATCGGCTTCCGGCCACGTTTATCGCGCCGCTTCCCGCGCGACGCACTAGCCACACAAACAAACACGCGAAAATTGTTCAACACATAATATAAACTACCAATCCATTCACTCAAAACATAATATAAACCTTCTTTGAACTTAAAAATAAAATGAAAACAAGAAAAAGCATAATAAATAAATTCTACATCGTTTTTGGAACTATTCTATTTATTTTTTAAAAATTACTGAAACCGGCAGGGCTTACAGCAACACGGTTACAAGTTATTTTTAAACCAATGTGTTTAATATATTAGAATACTTCTAAAAGAGATGACTGAAAACAATGAATACTTCCATGTCTTATAAGAACAGGCAAATAATAAAATAAACCTAAGTATTGCAATTACATTAGTATTTTTAATTATTAAGTTTGTTTACAAATAAAGTTGTTTCTGCACTACCCGTGCGTAAATATAATTAAAACTATGCATTAATATTAGAATGTTTGTGTTGTGTAAATATTGACATTATGACAACTGGCAATGAAACAGACTCGAAAACAGACAATAGCTTAAAAAATGTTCACACTTAAAAGATTGCCTCGGCTAAAATTCCAGTCCTTGACCCGCGTAGGAATAGTTACAATCTTGATCCTTGACTACGTGTTCAATAAATTTAGAAAAATTATTTAAATATGTATTTAACGAAAATTGTTATAAACAAATCAATTAATGATATAAATATTAGATTTGAATTATAAAGGGAGGATCAATTCCGGTGACATAATATGTAGTAAGGACGCCGAAGTTTTCGGGTCAGAGGAACGTCTCTATTCTATCTTACTTAAACCGTTGAGCTATTTCAAAACTCGATTAAATTGTGGATGGTTCTTCTAAACGATAAACAGGAACAAAACTCACGAAGGTGTACACTTGAGTTCCCCAAGAATTAATAATACTACAAAGTAAACGGTCTGTTTATTTAAGTGTTATATATTATATGTTTTAGCTAGTTCAATTACGTATAGGTACTAGCACTATATTACTTCCAAAGGATTCTCTGTATCTCGCAAATACTGTCGGATATTGTATGGTTCATCATAAACATAATCAATAAATTCTTCTAAATCTTCACGGTTTTCACACATTTTACACTTCAATTTACTTTATAATACCTATCAAAACAGTTCAGGAAGTTCTAAGGTACGTGGAAACGTTCCTCGAGATGGACAATTGATTAGTCCACTCGAGTGAGGAAATATCTCGACCCGAGGAAATGTTTACGTCTAAAAATATCGTTTCGTTAGTTCGAGTTCGAATGGAAAGCACTAAGCACATGGAGATTACTTAATTTAAAAAAATATAAAGTTATCAAAAATAATTGAAAAGAAGATAATAGTAAAAATAAACCATATAAAGAAGGCTTCGATTGTCAACAAGTTGTCACTAACTACCTCTTAGAATGCCACGGTAATGATTCATAACAATTAGACAAAAAAAATCCGTGACATGTCAGTCCGGCCAGATTGTGTCATGTTTGTCGGCAGGCCAACACATAATGTTCAGGTATAAGAGCCGTCGCGGTGGACGTACTATTCCGTATTCGTTTTGGTGATGGAGATGGTATCCGGCCCCGCGACGCGAGCATCGAGCTTAATTAGCTCACGCCCGTTATAAGTCGAACAATGACTAACGAGGGACAATGTACGAGGGCATGTCGCCGCAGCAAACGAGTCTTAAGCCTTCATTCGCGCCTTTCTAATTAAGATTGATGAACAAGTTCAAAATCACGAATAAATGTACAATATTGACCATCACGAATCACGAGACGGTCCTAGATCGTAACGCTGTTAAACAGAAATAACTTTTAAACAAATTTTAGAATGAAACCTTTAATAATTATACTGTGTTAACCGGCACATAATGCCACACGTTGACATCATCATATACCTGTATCATTTGCTAAAGATTGATCAAATGAACGATTGCCCGCTATTCATGAAAATTTTATATATTGTTTAAAATTTATAATTTTCTTGTTTTTAACTCAAATATTGAGGCGACGACGAAGTTACCAGACATATCGCGCTGTTTAAAATATGCGCAGTCAAAATATTGCACGTGTATGACGAATTTTCGGAACGAAATGTCTGGCACTGTCTGAAAGTGTAAATGTATTATAAAATTTTGCTGAAGATAATTTAGAAAAATTGAGTACCTCTGTGTTGTAAGCGGTATTACAGACGAATACACACGCTCTCGCCATGGAACAATACTACATTGATTATATAGTGAACTTGGGGCAGATATAGATCTGAGCGGTACCTAATATTCAACGTCACCATCGCTTGTTCGTGGTCAGTGGTGAAGTAATAATGTGGCGTGTTCGTTTGTTGTAGGTACACTAGCGGGCGATGAGTTGTCACTGGGCTGCTCGCCGCGGCGCCACAAGCATGAGGCGTCACTCTCGCCGGGCGCGCGCGCAGAGGACGCAAGCAACGCGTCCAGCGCCAGCGCCAGTGCCTCGCTGTATGGCCCGCCGGCCACCAAACGCGCGCCCTCGCCACCGCTACAATGGCTGCTGCCGCCCGGCCCCGGCCCCGGCCTCGACAAGTACTTTCAGCACGAGTATGAGGAACGTGTCGACCTGTTGCCGCCCGAATGCCAGTCCGCGTACTGTGCGCCGCCGCAGCCCTGCGCGCCGCAGCACTGCGAGTACCGCCAGCCTCCGCAGCACCATCACCAACACCAGCAGCCGCAGCAGCAGCACTGGGAAGCGCAGGAATACGTTGCGCCACCGCAGCCCGCGCCAGGCCCCTCCGGTCTGCCCAAGCGCGAGCCCTACCCCAGCCCTGGTGGGGACCGGCCCGTACAGCTCGCAGAGTACAACCCCTCCACGAGCAAGGGCCACGAGATCCTCTCGCAGGTATACCAGCAGAGCGCGCAGCCGCTGCGCCTCGTGGCAGTCAAGCCGCGCAAGTACCCCAACCGGCCGAGCAAGACGCCGGTGCACGAGCGGCCGTACGCCTGCCCCGTGGATGGCTGCGACCGCCGCTTCTCGAGGTCCGACGAGCTCACGCGGCACATCCGCATCCACACGGGCCAGAAGCCCTTCCAGTGCCGCATCTGCATGCGCTCCTTCAGCCGCTCCGACCATCTCACGACGCACGTGCGCACACACACTGGCGAGAAGCCGTTCGCATGCGACGTGTGCGGCCGCAAGTTCGCACGATCCGACGAGAAGAAGCGGCACGCCAAAGTTCACCTCAAGCAGCGGTTGAAGCGTGAGCGCGGCGCAGCGCCGCCACACGAGCCGCTCTAGCGCCGCCGCGTCGCTCCGCGCCCCGCTGACACATTCCACTCCGCACCGCGCCATCTCCCCGCGGTTACGTCACACGTTGAAGTTATCAAATAATTTCATCGCTTAGGTGTAAGCACTGTTCTAAATGAAGCTTTATTAATTCTACATTTGTAAATTCACTGAAATTTATATGTATATATCTTTTTATACACATTTGTAAATGATACGTTGGATAAGATCGATCCGAAGAATTGGTTTAACTTGGAACAATCGATCGATCTGGACCGGGAACAAGTGTATAAACGAACCGGTGTGGCCTAAACTGTGTGATGAAAGCATCGGTAGTATTGTTATAAAAAAGTCCGCGTCCGCGATTAAGATGGCCGCGTCACACATATCTCGACAACGAGGGACACTCGCCTGACAAGAGACGAAACATCTTAAAAATTAATCAAATTTGATGTGAGTGCATTAATAATGATTATTGTTATTGAAGTAACATGAACTGAGCCTACATATGAGTAGGGGCATGTCAAGGGGGAAACAACGCTCACCGCCTAGGCTCGAGACAAGCCCACGTGAGCTTTAGCTGCGTATGGACTCCTGGCCTGGGTGGTAAACATTGTTTGATTTTGTTAACTATTTAAGTATTGTATTAGGTATATATTTATTAATCTTATACTTGACTAAACTAACGTGAAATTGTGCCATTCGTTTAACTTTATACCGCATGCGACGGCAGTTTGCATTCAAACTACTAGACATAACACGACTGCCAGGTAAGTGATAGGTGATATGTGCGCGTAACGCTACGCGTTTTGTTTTATAATATTTCTAGTCGAAGATGTGAGCGAGCAAATGTCGACGATTGTTTTTCTTCATATTCTTTATTTGATTGTTTTATTTTTACATTTAATTTTAATTTTCGACAGCCACTGTCAACCTTTACTCTTGCTCAATCGATTTGTTTTAACAAAATTTGCTCAAATCCCTCTTACACAAACATTGTTGCACTAACATCTGTTTTAGTATGCAGCCTTTTCTCTCTCTCTCTCTCTCTCTTTCTTTGTTTTAACGAACTAGTTGTCTCGTTTCCTCTCAGTGGCATATGCTTGTATAATCGTGCGTGTAGACTAATCTAGCAAAAGTAATTAACGTGTAGGTTTAAAATTATGATCTCTTAATCTTTATTAATTATTTGCAAGTACGGCCCACGGAAATATGGGCTTTTTATTTATAATACTCATAAGTTCGTGTACATGTAGTTACTTATAAGGTTAATCTTTGATTTAGCTTTCAGTTACTGTGATTAGTTATGACTCGTTATCGAGTAACGAGTTGGAATGTCGCTTCGGACGTGTATGGACATCGAATTGTTGCTACCGACGGTTCACGAACAAATCTGTCTACGATTATTTAATATAGTACAAAATTAAGCACAAATAGCCTAACATGTTTTCATGATAGCGTGTCGATTCATATGTTTAATAATATTACGAAATCGCCTGCGTTATCGGTAGGTGTAATGTCTGTTGGTAGTTTATATTTATTATGTATTTAATTATGCGTGGCATTGTTCTTTAAATCGTTCCATCTATAATTCAAGAATAACAAGCGTTCCACCAAAAAATATATAAATCATAGTTGTGACAGTGATGTACAAACGACAGGGTGGCGCTTTAAATGGCCGTGGTCGATATGAATTTAGGATGTCTGACAATAATATTTCTGATCCTCGCGCTGGTCATTGCTGCAAAATAAATCTACCAAATCAAATGCTAGTGCCATTCAAACATGACGTGTTCTAAATTCAAACTTATTGTCACATTTGACGCACGACAAAATAACAAAACACATGTCCATGTCCACTGTAGTCACTTTGTTATTGTTGATGGATATGAGACATCGCTGCTTAAACTGTTTTGGAAAAGTTATTTGATACATAACTAGGAGCTGTTATAAAACAATTATACATTTTATGATATATTTCATGCCATCCATGATGCCAGAGTTCGTCAATTAGAATAAGCTCCAAACGACAAACGCTCGCGTACAACAAATATTTGATAAGTACGTTATACTACATGTAATGTACGCGTTTACAATGTTTTACTATTTAAAGGAGACAAAGTCTCTGTTAGACAATGCTAGCGTAGATAGAAATATATAATTAAAGCATGATAGACATACGAGTGACAATGGAAACGGAGAAGACTAAATTCTTAAAACTGTTTACGTAATGTTGCATCTCGTTGACGTTATTGTTATACGGTGTACGGTGTCCGTGTTGACACTGGGCGCTGTTACGTGACTGCTCTGTGTCGCGGTGCTACGCATTATTACTATGTACTTTTACGTTGAAGTTGAAGTCCTAGTTCTTAGTCGATTTTCAAAGTGAATAAAAACTATTTCATGGTGTTCACTTGATAGTGAGTAAGTACGAATTTCGGTATGGTAGGTATTTGAAATGTCGCATGTGCGAGTGTCGTATGTGCGCATGTCACATGTCCACGTGTCGCCCGTCGCCTGTGCTTCACTCGAGTGAACGGCGTTGTTGATGTTTTAAACATATTATAATTAGTTTTAAGGTCATTAAGTATATTGTTAAATCTCACTAATTTTTACTAAATTCTATTTAATATATTTGTAAATACACACGGACTAAATTTGGATTTTAATGTGTATATAAGAGAAAAAGATTTTTTTTATTTAATATGAAATCACCTAAGGTGCGAAAATACAAATTGTTGAAAACTGGAATCAAATTCTTTATATTTATTGCTAGAACCCGCATTCCAACATCATATAATATCGTAAAACATTTTATTAATCACAATGTGGCGACAAGAGGTTCATCGAATGATAAGTGGCGTGTCCGATCTACCTACATAGTACCTACCTAATGTGGTGTTACCAATGTCAAATGCAAAACGCACAACAGAATCGCATTTGTAATGTGCATAAAAAACTAAATTAGATATTTACAAATAAGCCCCGAGGCGTTGTCCACGTTGACAGCCTCAATGAGCCTTGAAAGTTTACTTTTTTATTCGGAACACGATCGGTTCCTATCCCTCAAAAATCGACCCATCTCTGTAATCCTTTAGAATAAAAATAGCCTCACTTCGGTGAACATGCTGCAATTATACTTGATATGTTTATAGAGTACCTGCTGTACTTATCAGCAAATAAATCACATTGGCTATTAACTTTCCATACAATTGAGATAAGAAATTGACAAGGGATGAGTCTGTTGCCATGCACAAATTTAAGCAGGTGCCATTTAACAGTGGTAGAGACTGCAACATCTGATGCACGAATGGGCCGAGTCAACCGGTGAAATATCGCGACCTCACAGAAGACAGACGTAAAGTAGAAGTATTTATGTGTAAGCGTAAGTGCGGTGCAGGAAGTGTAATTCTGGGCCTTTTCCTCTTCCGACCCGTTTCTAATAAAATGAAGAAACGATGGGAAGAAGAGGATTTGACGGAGGAGGGGATGGATATGGAAACGGAATATCCTTTTTTCTGCTTATCTCCTCTCTCCATTAAAGGTAGGCAACGCATCTACAACTCACAAGCTTATTGTAGTGCCTATGGTTAGCGGTCACTTGATATTAAGTGAACCGTTTGCTCGTTTGCCACCTTCTATAAAAAAGTTAATACTCATTGATATAAGCCAGCGGATTTGAATCCACATCCAAGCAAACAAAGACGTTTATAGGTTAGGTCGGACTTGTAATCTTGTTCTTCGTGAGCGTTTCGGCGGAGATACGAGGATGCTCGAACAGATCTTAGCAATAGAGGCTCCATTCTTGGAAGAAACAAACCATCGCCTTACGTCAAGAAGAACCCTTGAAGTAGGAAACGATTTCAAGCTAACATGATCCTTACAAACTTTTATATATAAACATAGTAACATACATAGTGGGTAATCTGAGTAACAACATAAACTCATCGAGTACAGGCAATGGCGGATCCATTTGTTTCCTGTATTTCTAATAATCGAAACGTATTAAAGAGATATTAAGATACTAGGAAAGTACTCGTATATTTTCTTACATTGAAAGTATAAACAAATCTCATATCACAGTACAGCGATGTATTCAAAAGGTCAACTAAAGACAAAACATAGGACGGCATTGTTTTTCTAATCTCGCATAATCAAAAACAAAATCAAAATGCAAGTAAGTCAACAAGTATTCTTGCGCGGGCAAGAAATATTACAAGAAAAACAGGATATGGTACCGCCATCTATGTACCATGCACACTAATTCTTGAACGTATAAATTTATACCTTAACGTAAATATTATGTGTTGACACGCAGTGCAAACTCACGTGGTATTGTGTTGTGAGACAATAAGGATTGCCAGATGAAAAAATGTGTGATCATACAACAACTATAAAAAAAATCGTATTCCAAGGATAGTTTTAGAAAAGAAGTGCAATAAAAATAAAAATATTTATTAGACAAATTGAATGAAAATAAAATAAAAATGCAGAATGGTTTTGATATAAATGTTCGATGTCAATGCGAACGCAAATAATTTGACATTTTAAACGTCGAACAACGAAACTCGGGTAATAAAAAAATCCGTATTTTAACAATAGATACGCGGACCATATCAAAACTGCTGTGAAACATGTCGCTCGACAATGTTCGTTAACCGTGGACACGGAGATACGAACAAGTGTCAAGATTTGTCTGAACATTTTGACATTTGACGGCAGTGGAGACGCCAGCTACAAATCGCGCGACATTAGATGTTGCGACAGACGCAGTGAACCAGTTCGACGTGGTATCTCGGTGGTGGTCGTGGTGACAGACGCTTGGTCCAACCATCCATCTCAGGTGTCTTCGTTCAGAAAATGCACACGAAGAAATGTCTAATTGTCCCCTCCCGTTGGGAGACGTTGGCTGAAGACAGGTCCTAGTGGCGTGAAGCGGTAAAGGAAAATGTAATACATTTAAAAATGAACGTAGACGGGAACTGGATATTAGAAGGGACCAAATGAAGAGCAGACCAATGTTAATCAAAATGTAATTAAATTATAAAACATATTTTAAAAAGTTCTATCGTCTTATATATTTCATTGTATTTTTAGGTTAAATATAATTTTACCATAGTTTGTACATGATTCCACAGCATTGTCATTTTTTTATTACAAACTCGGAGATTTTGTATTCGTGTGTGATAGGTTGACTGAACGGGATTTTATGAATTCAAGTACACGAATTGGTACCTTTAGGTAGCTTCACTTTTGGGGCCCGGATTAGGTATCTGGAGTAACATCTTTTGACAGTAATAATTTTAAAATTTACGAGGTTAACACTGAAACTTAACACAAGTAACTTTATGTCGGTCAACACTTTTGTATTAGTCCGTATAGAATTTGTTTAATTGATTGCTTTTTGACCACTGCAAGTAGGGACCTGTAACGGAACCTCGCCAATTGTAGCGGAGGTTTATTCACGTTGACATACAATGCGCAAGAAGCGATAAGGTCACTCGGCTAAATATTGCGAGCGCAATAGGTACGATTATGCTTGTAAGCGCAGACGGCGAGTAGAGAAAAATTAATTTTGTTCAGTATAATTTTGATTTACAAGGAATTTTCAAAAAAGGAAGTGCGGACCTATTTTGTTGTACCCGGATCTATTGCTACTAGATAGCGCTTTACGGTGAACAAGTTATCTAAACAGATAAATAAAATTTCAATGTCAAACTAAAATACTATACTGAATGCATATGATCATATCTGCGTTAACGTGCGGCGAACCCTTCGAGTCAACCTTCCGCATTCAATTCTTAATTGTTTAAATTGTTGGAAATCTATTTGCGTCACAAATATTTCAATAGTACTCTCAAACATAAAAACCTTGTTATGTATTGGTGATTAGTAATTGGTAGTAATTCATGGCACCCTTAAAAGCCCTTATTAATAAACCTCTCTTACGTGCGGCCACGTAGTAGCAGAGCAATCCAGTGGGTACTTTTAATATTACGACTTGTTCTACGGTAATATATAAAACACATGGCACTTTCATCTGGCACTTTATTATATAAATATTTTGTTTTTACGACTTTATACATTAAAAAATTAGGAACATAAAAAATTAAAGAAGTAAATATAAATAGAAATAATTTGGGTTTTAACAATAACTCTAATATGTCTTTTATAATATATTATTTAAAACAATTTTATTCTGTTCAATTCTATTTCAATATTTTTCTAATCAAATGGTCCTGAACCCTTGCGCCTCGATTCTATTTTAATGGTCTCATAACGGTGTCATAGTACAATATGACATAATTTTTCAGTAAAATACCAAATCAAAAATTGTGCAACCTTTGAGACAGCATTGTGTCAGTCAGACTCGATTGTGTCAGTAGAATTGAGTGCAGGGTTTGGGACGAGCTGCATTGTCAAACTTTAAATCCTGAGTGACGACGCATCTGTACACGCACTTTATACCGCCAATGAAATTGTTGAATATTGTCTCTGTGCGTTATATTCACTAACATAAAGTATGATTTTTTTTAAACCTTTTAACATATCCTTTCTTTAGCAAGGTATCAAAATTAGTATAAATCAGTCTATTGATTATTAATTTTAAACCAGGCAACGACCAGTCTTTATAAATACGCTGACAGATGTTGACAGCATGCATATATACCAATTACTATTATTACTATGATTAAATTAAAGAACATTTAACCATGAACTATTTATTTAATATGTAACATTATTTAATATGTCCACGCTTCTGTGAGCAAACTGTTACAGTTTGGCAGAATGGATCAATTTTTATGTTCGTTCCTAAACAATTTACTATTAAAAACACAAGTAATAGTGTAAAAATATTACACAACTCGATAATCGTGTAAAATGAAGACTAAGTATTCATGGCTTAAATGGTTACAAATTTTATATTGACCGCGTATTATCAGCACATATTTAAAACGGATCGCATCTAATGTGCCAACCAGCATTGTCAGTTGTCAGAATTCGACTAGATGAAATAGGATGAGAGAGATATTACGCCGCCCACTCCAATATTATTTTAACAAAACTCTGTTAACACAGATAAAAAAATATCTACAACCTAAATAAGTCATTAATAACGTTTCTGAGGGAATAGGAACAAAAAAAAATGTCATTACTAGTCATTAATAAAGTAATTGACAACTGTAGGTCGGATTGCCATATTCTTATATGTTGTCTTATACTTTTCCGGACCTAATTCACAGTCGATAAGTCTATATATATTTTTTGATATATTTTTTGTTTGAGAAACATTACTTTTGAAATGTCAACCTTTCAATAATTTGTCCTTGGAATGTCAATACTTCAGCTACTATTATTAAAGCAACGTGCACAATGAACTTTCACCTTTGTCAGTTTCATTGGCAAATAGTTTCAATAAATAAATTGAATATTTATAATTTGTTAACGGAAGCAGTGTGTGCGTGGCGGCGCTGGGCGGCGCTAGTTGGCGCTAGGCGGCTTCGTCGTCGGGCGTGGCGAGGTTGGGCTCGGACTCTGCGCGGCGCTTGAGGCCGTCCGCGTCGGCCGAGGGCACGCGCTCCGGCGCCGCCGGCTCGCCGCTGGACGCCGCCTTTATGTTCGGCGCGCTGCGACTCACGTCCACCTGCAAATATACAGAATGTTATTACAACGATATACTGTAAAAGATTAACGCTACCATACGATAAATAACAGCGACGTCGTCTACATTAGTTATTCTTTTATTTAGACAACGGAAAATTCAACAAAGAACATTTACCCCACTCCTTCGAACACTTTTACCAACCGTGGAATTATTATTTAGAAGTTAAAATTGAAAAACAATTCAATGATAATGTAATTCCTTGCTGCCTCATAATTACACATGTTCACCGGTGGCGAAGAGTCCATATAACCCGACTCTCATCGGCTTTCCTTGAACAATTTGTATATAATGTAAGTACTTAGTGATGTACATAAGTTGGCCAAAGATAAATTCTCGATTGAATTCTCCACTGCTTTTGGTGGTTATATTATTGACACTATAACAATTCTGCATTTGTTCAAATAAAGTTCTAAAACGTACAGTTTTTCTTATGGAATAAGGTGGCAAACGTGCAAGCGGATCACCTGATGTTAAGAGAGCGCTATCCATAGACATCCGCAACAAGTTGTGTTGCAGTTGCCTACCTTTAATGGACAGAGGACATAGACAGGAATAGTTTGTCAAATATTACCAGTTCTGTGTCGAGGAAATCTCCCGACTCTTGTTTCACCTGCGGGTTCATTTTATCGTTTAAGTAACAAACGCCATTTAAATCAATGGCACTGTTTGAGAAGATGGCGGCCGCGCCCGCTGACGCGTCCACCAGCGGCTCGCTCTGCAACATTTAACAATGACAGAGTATGAAATATTAATCAATAACACATCAATGCACTTTACATTAAAACTGTATCCTGTTGTATTTATTTTTATTAATAAAGTCTCTTATGTCGAGTTTAGTTATCGTGTAACAGTTTTGTTTCAATATGAATATTATTAGCAGTTCCGGAACACGCCGCACTCTATGTTGCATGTCCAACAATATGTTTTTCTACAGTTAAAAATTATATTTCTAAAATTTTACATTAAAAATGTCCTTACACATTACTATGTTATTAATAAAAAATACATTTTTATGAATAATTATGAGATAACATTATATAGTATTATGTAGTTCACTTCGTGGTTATTAAAGTTTCTAAGGGTGCGTCCAGATATGACGATTGCGCCGTGAATTTGCAGCTCGTGAGCCGTTCGCGCTCTGCGCACTCCCCGGACGTGCGCAGTAACTGCAATTGTTTGGTGCACCTGTTTAGCGCAACTCATGCAAAGCTTTTATTGTACGAGCACGCGACACGGGAGCTGCGCGCGTGCATGCTGCGCTACGCGGGCGGGTGAAAGTAAATAATAGATCACGCGCCGCTCGCTTGCTCTCGAATAACGCGCGGGCGGCGCAAGAACGGCACACAAACATAAACTGCACGCGCGCTCAGCTCGCGAACTGCGCTATGGTCACGCATTCGGCAGATGTGGATGCACCCTTATAAAAATATCTGAAAATATGAAGACATGGATTTGAGGTAACGTCAAAACCATATTAATATTGTTTTCATTAATCACTTATATAAAGTAGCACAAAAGAAGTTGAAAACAAAGTTATGAAAACAAAATACGAACGATAGTCACATCTTGGGGTATCTCAAACTTCAACTGCACCGGTTTCCGCACCGATGGCACTTCAGACTCCGTAACCTTATGACTATAAGATATTTCCTTTGCGACTTCTTTCGACTCTCTGAAAAACGATATTGCCAATAAATAAAAAAAAACTGGTGAATCTAATGTTTAGTGATCGCCATCTTGCCAGGTATCCTTAAAACCACAATCTACAAGTCAGTAATCCACATTTGCTAGTTAATTAAAAAACATATTATACCAATTGTATGGCTATTGACATTTTAATGATTTACTTTTACTATATGGGTTTTATGTGGACGTCATATGCGCTGTGACACCCTGAAAGAACACAAATCTAATGACACCTGACTCTTCAAAATCGCAAAGGGCTACAGGAGGTCACAATGGAACGGACACACACACTAAACACATACTCCACGAAAAACATTACCCTCCAGGGTCAGTCGCGAAAAATGGAAGGAAGACCAAAATATGGTAAACCAGTAGAAGCATAAATCCCTTTCGACTTTTTCAAGTTTTTGTTATAGTTTGTACCATAACATATTGTGGATCAGTTATAAAATTCATACCTTTTTGGTGTTGTGTGGTAGCTGTCACTTTTATCCATTTGATGTTGTGATATAAGAGCACAGGCCTTGCCGAGTATCACAATAGATATCAATACCCTTACTGTTATTAGGCAAAGATAAGCCAGGAGTATTAGAAACATTGCTGCAAATCTGAAAATAATGAAGAAATAATGATTACTACACATTTATAACAAAGCATTTGTGCTTCTATTTTTCAGCCTTTCCAACCTACTTACTATCTTGAGTGCTTGGGGACTATTCATATTTAATTTAATCACATAACTAACAATTACACCCTTACAAATAAGACCCTGTGATGTCATATGTAAGTGAACTCTGATATTATAGCAAACATTTGCATGTTTGTTCTGGATAAACAAAAAAAATCTTCTATCAGCGAGAAACTTAGTGTCGAACAACACGTGACGCATCTTGCGTTATATTGCGTTTCATAGAATCTCTACCCACCGTTCACACCACGCGCAAATTACTTAGAGCTCTGCGTGACGCGCGTCCTCGCACGTTATATACATGGCGCATTTTGAAGGGCTACATTGAGCGAAGTTACGCAGAGTATTTTACGCTACACTAACAAACTCTTCGCGTGGTTCAACCCTTAGCCTACCCATACACTCGAGCGAAACGACGACTAACAATAGACAAAAATATTAACAGTAAGCAGTGGAAGCCAACTTGCAGAATATCCAAATCGAGACAAGTGGTGTGCGATACCATTCCCAATTTTTCCTGTACATTATCTAATCAAACCATTCCTTTCATCAGAAAAGCTGGCCATGAATCTGCAATACTTTCTGATGTGTTACTTATCATCTTTGCTTGTTTGTCTTATTTTTACATGAAACATCTAAACTTTATCAAAGAACAAAGACCAACCCATCAATTTTGACAGCATGGACCAGAACTCTGGTTATGACAACTCCGAGTGGTAGAGGAATGAATCCCATTCTCCGAGCCACCAAGTCTGAGTGGTCACTAAACGCATACTTTTGCCTCGTCTGTGCAACATCATAGGCCAGGCTTACTGTATACTCTCTGTAGACTCCATATGGGATTTCATTAAACCTGTAAAAATTTAAACATACAAATATAATACCTAGCTTAAAACCTGCGAGACATAGGTTTAATTGCATCCTAGAAAAAATATAACTGTGTATACATAGTTTCTTGTCTATGTCAATAGGCTTATTTCTATTATATATGGGGTGTAATTAAGGTCATTGAAAAGCAGATTATTATTTCTATATCTGACCTCTCAATTACATAATAAAGTGTGATTACTTAATTGTTTATTGCGACATACGTTCTAAAATAACAAAAGCGGTAGAAATAATAAAAGAATTAGATTAATATTGACATTGAATCAAAACTTGATGTAATCTTTTTAGTAAATCATGCATACTACAGTTATTATTTTTATATCTTCAAAAAAGTGTACAACAGTAGAGTCTAAAGAATTAAGAAATGGATACCTAGTGATAAATGCATGTTTGACCCAGTCAATGATAACTTCAAATGTCAGAACGAGTATGCAATCTGGTGCCAATATCCAAAAGCGGTC
>JWHW01032624.1:0-10943 GCA_000931545.1 Papilio glaucus | reverse complement strand
AAGCGTGGGAAGTGAAAGAGGATTAAAATTAAGCCTCCAACACCCTCACTCATATGACGAAATGTTTAAGCATAAATCAACTTCACGCTCAACTTCTGTGAGTTTAGGTATTTCACCATTCAAACTGGCCCATTCATGCAACAATACATGTTTGTGTTATATACGTATACTCAATAACATTTTTTAAATATGAAATTATGCTACCCAGTCATCATCCATGAGCTATTTTTCTGAACAGAACATAGTAAGATAAGTGATCCACAATGTTGCCCATGCCCACTTAAAAGCTGAAACCTAAAAGTCTCATGACTTTACATAGTGATAAATTTCATTTACTTACATTATTTGACATCATAATCATTAGCAGACTTTTGTTGTTGGAGTTAAAAGCAACATTCAATGTTGTAGCTTGGAACAACACTAATAAACTGTGAAGAACTGTTGACCTATGTTAAGGGAAACAATGAAAGAAAAAGACTTGAGTTGTCACGTTAAATTTCCAATGTATGTATTGTTACTGAGTCTCTATATTTAAAGATATATCAGTTTGCATAACCTCGGACTTTTTATGTGATGTAAAAGTCAGAGGTTCTGGTTCTTCTATGTATTGTATAGATATACTTTTTTTAATGTCTATTAGAACATTGTTTCAGTAGTATGTGTACATGAAGTGTTTTTTTTATTTTTTTTGTATATTTTATTTGGCTGCGTTTTATAATACATGAGTGAAACCTTTCTATCTTTACTGTTTTTGGCTAGGCAAAACCGATACACTCACATTAGATTAGTCACCAAAAACAACTGGTAAGTTGTTTCAAATGCAAATAAAGATATGTTTATGTTTTAAATGTTTTCAACTGTACATTTCCTTTCAATCGGAGTGGTGTTGGGAGGTAGCAGGAATACCCTTCTAATCCCTCTCTATCAAAAACCAACTCCCGCGGTATAAAAACTATCCATCTTTACATATGCAGACAAATAAAATTAATAAATACTCTATTCTCGCAGTCATTTTGTCAATTATAAATTTAAAAGGATACACACATAAGTCATTGCAAAAATAAAATGTGGTATGACACCCAGATGTTCTCTTCGGCGGTCCCGGGGTTCAGTGGCAGTCCAGAACAAAGCATCAATAATATCTTGACCAAATGCTGAGAATAAACGGTCCCCAACTTCTAACATATTGTAAAAAATATACAATTTCATAACACTTTGGCTTTTAACCAGATGGTACATCATGTTTGTGTCAATATAACACATTAATATGCTACATATTAATAATATAAACCCTTTGAGCACATCACAGGTCTCAGCCGGCTTTAGTATACTTTCTTGTTGATGGGAATTAAACCTAAAAAAAGTAAACAACAAATATTTGATTAATAAACATTTATATAGCAATATCTTAAAAGATACCGTACCATGTAGCTTAAACTAGTAAAAGGCATGTTTTGATGTTTGTCATGTTGAAAAGATAAATGCAGAAATGGTAAATAGGCAAATCTGTTTTGCAAAATTGAGTTGAAGTGCTAGTAAATCTTCTAGATGAATTAAAGGGCAATATTTAAATTTAATAATTATAATAATACAAGAAAGATGTATGGTATGTTTTATAATTCTTTTGTTTTCAACTTCATTACTGTCTTATTTTTGTAAAATCCAGCACACTCAATTTAGGTTAGCAAGGAGGAACCATAGGGAGCAGCCTGTGAGCGCCAAAAAGGATTCTAAAGTGTTTAAATTATGGATGTTATGTTAACAAGATATTTTTTTTCAGGATGGGAGTGGTGTTTGCAGGAAATGGGAATACCCCTTCCATAATCTACCGCTCCCTCCTAAAGACTCTAAAGCTCCCGAGAAATAAAAGTCTACCAAGATATACTCTGACAAGCATGATAAATGTACTAGGATACTACAAAATGAATATCTGTAATATTATTGCAAACCCCTTTAAACAGATATGCGTGCTTCTTTATTTATATATTTATACAAAAATTCTATAATATATTAAAGTAATGCTCACCGAAAACATCTTCTAAATAATCTATTAAAAAAAGACCAAAATGCCATTAAGAACCGTAGCGGTAAGAATGTGTAAACAAACAATAACGAGTCGGCGCATTGAAAAAAACCATACGCCATAAACTTCTCCAACTCCTGTGGAATTTTGATAAACGAATACACTTTCTCTCTTCTCGCTGAGAATCTTTCCTCATCGTGTTCCAAAAGATATCCTCGAGTCAATTCAACGTGCAAAAATGCGAATAACGACGATGACTTGTCAGACACTTCTGGAAAAATTACAATTTTGTACGTGTAGAGACAATTAAGATACTCGACAAGGAAAAGTTGTCATAAATTAATCGAGGACCTTTTTGTTTTGTTTCTTTTGAAAACTTTGAGTCTATATCAACAGAACTATGAACATTTGTCTTAAAACGTAACCTTTTCGTTTGTTCTTGTACCTCCTCATTTTTTACTACCATGTTTAAATAAAAATATCTAAAAAATCATGACATCCGTCATACAATTATAAAACTTTAAGTCACAATTTTATTTATAAGTAATCTTTAAATTGAAAAATGAAATCAGAGTGTAGATCTAGAAGAGGAGTATATAAATATATATCTAAGTAAAATGGTTGTATCAAGAACAACTTGTTTGTTATTTGTCAATGTCAAAAATTACTCAACATCAATCAAAGAGCATATAAAATAAGAGTCGGGACTTCCATACATCGGGTTTTTTAAATTTTCAAATGTCAGTTGAGATCAGCGTAGAATAAAATATCGATGAAATCATTGCCACCAATAGGACAACTACACTGTTGCCAACATAAAAAAACAAGTGAAGCCACGCACTTTTTGAAAACATTTTAATTGTTACTAACAGGAATTTGATTTCCAAATAAAAAAAAAAATATTTATAGCAAGTTTTATTTATTATTTTAATTAATATAACAATTTTTATTACAAATAAAAGCATATAAAATATATATTTTAAGAACAAACCGAAATGTCATTTATTTTCGTACAGTTTAGTTACATTTCGTACGTAATTCTTGTTTAGTTTGAAATTTCAAATATCAACTGGTGATCGTCATAGCTGTGTAATATTCATTACAAAATTTAATCAGAAAATACAAACCACATAACTATAATGCCATTTACACATCCCGTCACATTCGTTCCTCGTACATGCCCAATACCATAGAAACCTATTGCTCCTCAATTTTTCTATTATGGGTGCTACTTTCAGGCTTACACTAATGTACTCGTTTTGTACCTTATGCATTCGTGTGACGCCACAAATCCATCTCAGCTTCGCTTTATGCCGCATGCACTCCGTGACGGCGTGATAATTCATACATCCCGCATTTATTCTATTTTCATGTCACGGTTAATATCACCATCGTTTTGGATCAATCCGGAAGAAGCAGATTTGAAGAGATAAAGGTAACGGGAACATAGCTGGATGGACTGCCGAAGTCGCAGAACAGGTTCTGTTTTTGTTTTACTTATCTTCAGTCCGACCCTCTCTAGTTTGTCCCCTGGACCCCTTACAATACTACTCTAAATCCAAACATTCAGAATAAGACATATAATTCCTAGACTGCTTGTCAATTGCATTAATTTTAATTACATGTTTGTCCTGCCAAACCCAACTGTATGTCCATCCTCTTCATTTACCCGAATCACCCAACCATATCTTTACAAACTTTAAAAACAATAGCAACATCCTCATATTTTTTTTTTAAATTGTGAAAATGTAACGGAAGTAAAGAAGTTTATCCACGCGTTGACGCCGCGCTGTAAAGGGTATCGCAGCGAAGCGTAGCCAGTTTAATCTAAAATTTGCAGTATACATAATGAACTCCATGTAGTATTGAATACATCTGTAATAGAAAAACGTAATTAGAGAGTAATTTATATGAAAATTAGTATAAAACCACTCACAATGAGTGCAGAGCTTAGTTTTAACATAAGAAATATTACTGGCCACCTGACAGGAGGGTTGCTTTTTAACCGATTTCAAAAAGGAGGTGGTTATCGATTCGTTTGTTTGGTTTTTTTTTATGTTTGTTACCTCAGAACTCCGCTCCTGGTGAATCATTTTTTTTAGTCAAGATCCGACTGGTAGTTTTTGAGTTATTCTTAATACTGCATAATATGTAAACTTTGAATTTTCCTTTCTTGGCTTACGTATGCTAAACTATAGGACTTACATTAAAATGATGTATGAAATAATTGTAGCTCTTTATATAAGCTAAATAAAAGTCCAGATGACATATATTTATCTTCTATAGTTCTCACAATAACCATTTTTTTCTTAGGACACATTAATTAAAACGCATACGCCACTTACTACGCTATTATTCGTGTTTGATATGAATCCTTATACATTTAAATGTGCTAGTTATCAAGAGAATTTAATGTAGATTATAATTGTTCTGTGAACTATATCATTCTGACCTATAGTTTAGAAGATATCAACAGTTTAAACTACGTAAGAAAAAACTTCGCGCAAGTGATTTCAAAAGCCGCGCAGTAGACGGCCGGACTTAGCGATGTTGTTTATAAATATGATTACGAATTGATTCTTATGTTTAATTGCGTAAAATTATATAGTTTTTTTTAAAAGTCGGTTTTGTTTTTATTTAAAAGTTTTTTCAGGTATGTTTTTTTTTCAATCCCATTGTGATCTCCTGTAGCCGTAACAGTATGGCCGATGAAGTAGGGTAATTTGTCATTAGATTCGTATCATAGGGGTACAATCAGGCACATTGTACTCTAATGTTGCAATAACCATGACTGCAAAGTTAAAGTCGGAAGAAGAAAATTTATTTTAATCCGTCTTCTTTTGGTTTTCATCTTTTCAATATTTGTTACTATCATAAATTATATTTGTTTAACATACCTTTAGATGTTTGTTATCCATTGGTGTGAGCGATCTCTAGTGATTTCATTTTTTTAAAATCGAAGTTGCACTGTTAAGTTACCATGTGGAATTTCGTTTTCATTATTTTATTTTGACTCAATAAAAATATAATTTCCGATTAATCCAATACCTGTAAAAATGTTAATTCAAATGACACAAAAAGGCTTCTTCAATTATCACTTTGTTACATGTTAAAAATATTTACATTGGAATAAATGGGTGAGGGAGTCAGACCATTATTTTTCTTGCCATAGCATATTCTGCAGACTTATGATACCAGGTGATGAGCCCCGGCATCAGATACGATAGGTAACTCGACGATGAGCCAAGGCCCATCAAGTGCGCCGCAGGACCAGCATATCAACGTCAGGACACCAACCAAGAGTTCTATCACGATACTGAAAAGTCATCCAGTGGTTTATATCTGTTTAGTTATGAAGACAAATAAATGAGCTTTAAAATTAGTATTCGCTTAACAAGCAATGTTTTAATATTTGTTTTTATGAACAAATAAGCACAGTGCAAAGTCCTATTGAACTCTCTTTGTCACTTCCTCAGTATTTCCAGTTCTTTCTTGAAAGAACTTGGCTGAAGCCAGTTTTGGTTCGGGAGGGATCTTCCCTTAACTCTTGGAGAGTCTTTCCATTATCCACCAACTATGGACCCGCCATGTTCCGGACTGGCATCCGGCAGCCGTAAAGAATGAATAGTGGAAAGATGTAGCCACTCATGTTCACTACTTTAAAGCAACCACCCACCCACCCTTTAGTAAATTTTATAGTTTATTTAAAGTTTTTACGGATAAGTGCAAAAACGTAAATTTATATTGATATACATAATATAACTGGACTCTACTAAGGCGTTAGATTTGATTTCTTTTGAAATATCGGACTTATATCCAGTTTCTTATATTAGGATATATAAGAAACTGGGATAGGATAGGATCTTATATAGGATATTAGTTTTTCTTATTATATTTCGAAGAATCAATTTTCAATTCATAATAAGACAATTTTTTTTTAAAAATCCTGTGTAATTTAAAAAAAATTAAAATTTATAAAATTCGAAGTCATTTTGAAATAATCGCTTTATTTCAATTTATAATGTCTATATAGAAAATGCTAAGAAAAAGACAGTGAGAGAGGCTCTGCTGAGACATTGTGTACGCAAATAAACCTACTTACTTACTCGCCACGCAAACCTTAATGTAAGGACTAGACAGGCAGGACATCGCTGACCTTACCATCAGTTTCCTTACCAGTACCTCGGAAATGTAAGCGCCACCATCAAAAAACGGAAAAGCTCCGGCTCAAACCTGAAACTCAAAACAAGAGATCGCCCTTCTTTGTGCATAATTTAAGTTCGATCTCGTCGATTAGTTTGGTTTCATTAAGTCAACGTAGAATTATGAAGATCGTCAATATTTAATCTCACTAGCGATATCGTTAGTTATCATTTCTCAAAAAATTGTGAACGTCTTACTTTATGCTACCATGTTTATTTATCAGAGCTATAAAACTTAAAAACAATGAGCACAGTGTAAATTGTGAATGAAATAGTTGAAATTAATTGCCTGAAATAGTGGCTTTAGACACATTATTTATAAATAAAAAATAATTATATTCATATACATAAATACATATGCAATCACGCCTTTAGACACCCAGGTGTGGGCGGAGATCAGGAATTCCATAAAAATAATATCTTAACAGTGTAAGTGTGTAAAATGACATCTTGATATCAAACAATGAATGGTTGTTAGTTTATAAATTCCCTACTGTAAGTGATATCGCTAGTAAGAATTTAAACTAACAATATTCACAATAATGATACAATGTCAGATACACAGTATATACTACACAATGCGCATCTATCCAATTATTCCCAGTCTAGCCATAACTATCCTCTACACTAACTTTGTAACGAATGTAATTAAAAGTGGTAAAACAAAACGACTATTCTGAGGACACTCATGTATATGTTTCCATAACCTACTCAGATTAGTTACCAAAAAAGATTTAAGGTCTTTTATAGGTGTCTGCTAATGTTAGTTCTAAGTTCTCTATATTTTTATTTTGGATATGGCAATGATTTCTAATTAATAAATAACTAAGTCGACGTAACAAATTGTCCATTGTGTCATTGTGGTCTTGGCACATCCAAGCTAGGTCACATTCTACCATCATTAATGTAACGTAATAATTAGCAATATTGTTTTTATAAATATTGGGACTAATATTAAGCTCAAATATTTTTGTGGCCTTTTCTACAAATTTACAAAGGTTGATACTAGGGTATACGAGGGACTTCTTTTCCTTGACCCATTCACGAAGTAATATGTAATTATATATTGAATTTTCGTGTGGGTCAGAAACTGTCAAAGCTTTACAACAATTTTTACATTTATTGTCTTTTAAAACCGCTGAAGCTAAATAACCACTAACATAAACAATTGGCTGTTCCTCAAAACGTTTGAAAAGGTCATTAAAATATTCCTCAGATTCTGTTTCATTGTTAATTTGATTAATATGCAATAAAGGGAAATTTTCAGTTGAAGTGGAGGGCTGATTAAGTTGTTGGGATGATACTACATTACTATTTACATCAAAAGAAACGTCATGCGTTTTTACCACCTCTGGTTTTTTAAAAACTATGTCGTGGAAATCAAACAAAATATCGTTACCGTCTTTTTCACAGTTTGTACCTCTACTTTGATAAGAACTCAGCCGTATTAGAATTGAAGACTTCATAGCCGATTGAAAATGATGACAGGTTGGATTCCTATTTGTTGGGCTATGTTGTCTAATTAATCCGAAAAAATTCTCGAGAGCGTCTTGATTTAGCTGTCTAAGATTCAAATACTTAAAATTTTTTCGTTCAACAAATTTCCAAATGTCCTGAAGGGAAGAAATCGTAATAATATAGCCATTAATACATTTGATGTTTTTCAAACGTCTCTGGCTGTTACAATTAGAAAAATATGTATTTTTCAACTTTCTTATACATTCTATCCAAAGTTTATGATGAAAGCTATTTTTACGGACATTTTCTCTAACATTTTTTTTTATATTAGCGTTAGACGATGGTCCATTGGTACAATCAAATAATATATCTAAAAAATCAATAACCTCGGCAGTTTGGCGCATTTCGTTTCCTATTTCTATATTTGTTTGTGATTGTGAAAGTAGTGTCAATATAGCGGCAACGTTATGACTTAAAATTTGTGCCGCTAATTTTACTCGCATTTTTGATCTATATGTGGGGCTAACGTGTAATTTTGAAATTTTAGTAAAACGTATAGTCCCTCTGTTTTTTTCTTCTAATTCAACTAAATGTGACCATTTACCTTTTTTATTATCTATAATTAATTCCCCACCTCGCATAAAATTGTTTCTAAAAGATTTAAATAAATGAGGAACATCATAAATAATAAAGACTTTATCTGAATCAATTTTAAAATAATTGGATTCTACAGAGATCCCATTTAATCTTTTGAGTAAATTCAAAGCGCCAATATTAGTTGAGCCTTGATCGCACACGGTAGCAATCACTGTGTATCCAACATTTCTTATACATAAAATCAAAGTTTTTATAATCAAACTCAACTTTTCAGTTGATATTGTTCCCTTAACAAAGTAATGTGCAATAGGTTGTTTGAATTTTCTTTCTACACCTTGTAACATAAAGACTAATACATGATCAGACAATTGGTCTGTTCTGCCCCCATCATTACCAAGATCTACATAACCATCGATTCTATCACTACTACTATTATAAATGAGGCGCTTTTTTAAAGCCATTTCATCAAATAAAAGGACACAAATTTTACTTTTATCACCTACTTTCATTCCATCTTTTTTTAAATGATCTATAACCTCGGGATATATTCCTGGCTCCATTTTAAAATTTTCCAATAACTGTTGCAGGGTCCTTATACTCGGCATTGGTAATAGTTTCTTTAGATACCTAAAGGCCTTTGGGGACTTTTTATAAATGGCTAAGGCAATACTTTTATTTAACTTTGTCCACCGTTTACCTTGTGGTCTACGTTTTTGATTACGTATGATATCAAGAACAAGGCTTCTAACAGTAATCGGTAACTGTTCCATTTGCTTAATTTTCTTAAGTAGTAAATTAATGCGTTGTTTTTTTACCTTTATTACCTTTAATAAATGTTTTTCCCTAGATGACCATATTGTATTGCTTGAAAGTTTACCTTAAAAATAGATGTTAAAACATTATGCATAAATGTAACAAAATTAAGCACTAATACTAGTCATATTATGACTGCTTGTTACATATATATACTCTGTGTATTACTGACTTACTGCAAGACGTTTCTTCCGAGGCAGGTTGTAACTCTAGATTCCTAAATTTATAGCCCTGATAAAATGTAAAACAAAGCAAAATCCGAAATTATAACTTCGAAGAAAAATTTTAACCATAAATTAAACCTTGAGATGAGAGGCTTATACAGTTTCCTCTTACCCATTCTCCGACGCTTTTGCGGTAAAATTTCTTCTGTTCTCTCTGTTTTTCGTTTCTTGGCTGAGTTTGAAGCGTCATAGGGTTGAAATACTGAAAGGCAAAAAATATAAATACATACATATATATAAACAGGCTGTTACGAATACACCCTAAAAGCCGAAAGGAGGGAAGAAGTGTCTATTGGCAATATTTTAAAGCCACACAACGAAACCAAAAAAATAAGAATAACTTGGATAAAAGATAAATTAATCATCATTGAAATGCAACCCTGAAAGCATAAATCTATAGAATGGAGTACTCAGAAAGTTATTTATATTCTTACCTAAATTCCTCTGAGAAGAAAAAGAAGGTACATGAAAACAACCAATGAAGACTACCTTATAAACAAGTTAGAATATATACACATACCATGTATACTTAATGGAAGTAAGAGCTGGGTTTGACTGGAAAAGCATGCTAGTAAGAGTTAATGCCGTTGAGATGCGATCCTCAAGAAATACGAATGTTAGACGTGACACTGAATGATAGGGTTAAAAATTGTGTTGTCAGGGAAAAGTGTGGCTTAAAAGTGGACGTTGTGATATAGGGAGCACCCATAACCCACGAGTATGTATGCGTAGATTTATGAATGTAGAAGAAGCGAGAGAGGTGTGCCAGGATCGCGCCAAATGGAAATCCATGATCTCTGCCTACCCCTCTGGGTTAAAGGCGTGAGCGCTTTATTTATTTACCATCTACATTGCAAACTTTTTAAATATTATTAAACTAGGCAATTAAATTATTATCTTCTGTTAAAAGATTTTTTGGTTTAATTTACAATTGTTTTGAAAAGTTGTATATGTATGTAAGTATACTTCCTATTCATATTATAATTCCTGAGAAAGAATAAGGAAACTCAAACAACAATCTCACCTTCATTTGATTCTTCCATTCTCGCACTGTCCTCTTCTAACATTTTTTTTGAGTAATCATGATCTAACAAAACTGCAGTCAACCCTAAAAATGGAATTCCTTTGTTATAGTTTAGTTTCGCTCGTCTTGGCGAATCACCCTATCCCACTGTTGCTCCAACTCAAATTTTCCTTTGTAGGTCGAGATATTAAAAGTTATAGATTCTAATTTTACTTTCAAAAACAAGTAGATAGTAGGAGCTCACGACCGCATACAAAAAAGTGGTAGATTTTTGTATACGGTCGCGAGCTCTCGTGTTCAACAACAAATAACCCCCCACCCCTCCCCACCATCATTTCTATGTAAAAAGATAAGCTTTTTACAGCATGAATAATAATACTATGAAGGGGTATTTGACCACCGCAGCAGGATGACAGTAATGACAGAGAGTAGGATTTAGCACAACAGAACAGGATGGAATTTCTTTTTTTTTTACATGAAATAGGTTTTTCTTTAAATATCGGGAATCCGTCAGTCCGAAAGGCATTTACTTTGAACACCTTAGTCACTTCTGGCACAAGCCGGCCGCTACCGCGGCACGCTTCGCTTCGCTAGCTCGGCTC
>JWHW01032622.1:59598-78215 GCA_000931545.1 Papilio glaucus | reverse complement strand
TTATTTATCTGTATAGATGAAGTAGCAGATAACCCATTAGCGGTTGAAAAGGTAAGATTTGAAAGCATCTCAACTTTTTTTTTTTTTTAGCGTCTCAACCTACGTCATGTGTTTACATTGACGCTTTAGTGACAAACACTAGCTGTCATCTATTTTCTTATATCATTATAAATAGGCTATCCTTTTTACTCCATTTGAAATGTGTGAGTTGCTGTCAGTGTCTTTGGAACACTTTTGACAGGTGATTATGTATGAGTATAACATATGTATAGTATAAAATATCATTTTGTTTTATGTAAGGTTCCAGGTCCATAAAATATATTAAAAACGTCACCAAGAGTTGTACTTACGAGTACTTTATCATAGTTAATCAATTCAAACAAGATTAGAGATATAAAAATTAATTACCGTCACGTTAAAATGAAGGCAAATGTAAGGTAATTTTATATTTTTCGTTATGGGCACATTTCTTTGTATCTTCCACGTCCTTTTGAGTATAAATTCTTCTGCACACACAAAGCTTGTCGATTCGTCGAGGACATCCAACGAAATGTAATCGATACATTAAACTAAAGGCTACAAGATAACATCACGAAAAACAAAGCTGTTGAAATCATGAAATTTTTTTTATAAGTAGCACCCGTATAATATCTTAATCATTAGATCTTAATATGTATATTAAATATTAGATTTCATGAACAATATTTGTACCTACTTAAAATGTTATTTGATGAAGTCATTATATCAAAAAAAATATTTTAAGGAAATTTTACAAAACTTTCTTATTAGGTGGGCGAGAAAAAGATTTTTCTAAATTCATTATTTAAAGGTCTAAAATAGAGGCTGAAAGTGTGTATTGAGAAATAATGATAATCCAATGTAGGTTGACCTCAAATCTATATCATCAGTGATATTAAAAAGGGTTCAGCTTAGACTAGACAATCGTCGGTTAAATTAAATTGCACGGGAAACCGCGGGGCTCAGCTTGTTAGAGATATTTTGAGGGAATAGTAGAGTGATCCTATGTCACACCAAAATTAATATCTGACAGTGAGCACTTCAGTTTTCTCCATTATTGGGAGTGACATGAGGCACTCTAAATGTTGGAAATTTGAATTATCAAAATTGGACGCGCCACACTGTAAAATGATCTAAATAATTATATAGTGGTAGCGTTGACAGACATCATGATAATGATGATACTAAGTAATGAAATGATGTTTAAAAGATGTCAACACAATACTAATTTGAAAAGCCAGCTACCTGCTATCTGGGTACATAAATTGCTCTGAACATTTACAATTATCATTACAGTCTTCACTCCCTACTTAATCATGTCACATTTCACGCAATCCATCCATTTTTTCTTAGGCCTACTCCTACCGACATATCTCACCACATTCATATCTAAAACTCTCCTTGTCATATGCCATGCTTTCCTTCTCATAAAATGCACATGCTCACCTTTTGCTAGAAATTTAAATTGATTTAAAAAATTAAATCTCTGACTGCCTGATGATCACACTCGGGTTAAAATTTGATCGTTTTACCTCAAAGATTTGTAATGAGATGACTAGGTCTGTGAGAACGTCAGACAATTCTCAAGTTGGCAGACGCAGTTTTTTTTGAGCAAACATTTTTAGGAACGTCTATCGGCGTCTTTGTGTAACGGCTGGCGTGGCCTTGCTCGGCCGTGACTCCGGCGCGCTCGGCGCATTTTACACGGACAAACACGCCGCGTAATATATATATATATAACTTATGACGGCTCTAAAGCAACTAAAATAAATTTTAAGGATAATTTACTATTATATTTGCTCTGTTTATAGAGGCCACTTCCACGCTAGAGGGGACGTCCTAGACATTTGGTGTAACATTAAGGATATTTCCTCCAAGGGTAAGAGTGGCCCTACTAACATTTACGTGTGTAGATGAATGAACAAGGGAAAATGTAAAAGTATGCTAGAGATCGACTGTTATAAAATCAAAATCCTTAATTATACTTACATACATCTCCTAAGCCAGAAGGGTGAATGTTTTTCTCTCGAAAGATAATCGGGCTGTCGCTTCATTTACAATAGGATCTCTGCACGAGAAGATTGCGGTCGCCGTACAAATAAAGCAAGGTTTAGTATGTACTCAATTAGCACCTCGTGCATAGAAAACATTTTATGAGTTGTCTGCAGAATAGCTCTGGATCCATATATGAACCGGTTCTCTGGATTTACTACACGATGTCTAGTTCGCTTGGCATCGCGCATGACTTACAACTGTGTTGGTACAATGTAATTGACGTTATAAAGGAAATGTTAAGAATTAGTAGTATACATCATAGAGATGCTTTTTAATAATAAGTAAGTTAGCCTTTTTTAGTATAATTCTCCACTGAAGGCTCCTCTTCGAGGGGAAGTGGCCGTAATCCACCACGCTGGCTTAGTGTGAGTTGGTGGATGTCACATGTATTCAAATTTGGTGGTTCTAAGACATGCCGGTTTCCTCACGATTTTTTCCTTCACCGTTTTTGGAGGAGGTGTGATGAAATAAATAACACAAAGTAAAGCGCCTGCCTGGGTTCGAACCCCGACCTTACAGTACGTAAGTCGGGACCTACACCACTGGGCCACCACTGCTCCGGATGATGATGAGATGCTTTTATTTAATTTCAATTTGGTTGTCTTATTTGTTTTTACATTTTAGCCGTCACGCAGTCCTTTTTATTGGGGTATATTTCAAGTACGTGGAAACTCTCTACGATGTCTTGGTACCTTGGTTTGTCTATTTATACAACACATTTTGGCGCTGTGTGGCCTTACCACATTTTAACCTTTATTGCGGAAATTCAAAGAGTAATCTATACGTTAGCGCTGTCCTCGCATAAATATTAACAAGGCTGATCAGGTTCGCACGATGTCCAGACTAACGTGAACTTCATTACAACTACATAGTAAAGGCTAGTACATACGATTTTATTTATTTATACAGGCTTCCTGTCTCGATTTAAAACGTACATAAGTGGTAAATAGTCTTAGCTGTTATTGATTTGCCTCTGTTTTTTTTTTTAATATTTATTCTCGTATTTCTCATTTTTATAAGTTCCTGAAGTGACTTGAAACATAATAGTGGTCGGGTGGCTTGCATCCAAGCCTGAGAACGCTGGGTTGAATCCCAGAAGGGTGTGTTCGATCAAAAACAATAGTAAGTGTATATATTTGTGTATCGAAGATACAGATACACCTATGTTTATCTCTTACTATACGAAATAATATATAGCTCGCTTGAATGATATCCAAGTCAACTTATTACTCATCTAGCTCTAGTGACATGCTAAATAAGGGCGTTATAAGGAGTACACGTAACCGACGAGCTTCTATACGTAGATGTATGGATGTAGAAGAAGCTAGAGAGGTGTGCCAGGATCGCGCCAAATGAAAATCTATAATCTTTGCGTACCTCTCTGGGTTACATGTGTGAGTGCATATTTTATTTTTCTAGTCAAAACTAGAAGTGTTCTCGCCTATGACATCATCGTGGCGTGATATAAGAAGGCGACTTGTTCTATATTATCTTACCCTTTAAACAGAAAGTTTAATGGTTTTGAACACTTTTTTATTTACGGTCGTGTGGGAAAACATTTACGTGGTTCGCGTTCCGCAGCTAGATACAAACTGGAATAAATTTAAATAATATAATGATGTGCCGTGTGGAACAGCCCTTATGTCACTCTGTATAGTCGCAATTGTAGCCTCACACCTTCATTAGTTATAACGTGTATTCTAAATCGAATCCCGTTCTTTCCACTTGTATGCGAACGTTGCACTTGTGTCATAATGATTTATAAATTATTACAGTACCGTTAAGAAGTCTGTATGCGTTATAGTAACACGCGTCCAATAATGTTTGAACTTTTAAATCTCTTTCAATATTTGTCCGAATGTAACTGGGTAGGAGGAGGGTAGAGCTCTATTTAGTTTGGACGTTGTAATGGCGTGTGTATATTTTGACTGGGGGAGTCGAATTTCTGAGCGACGCGAATCGTTCTTCGTGCCCAATTCTATAACAATGGCGTCTTAATGGCGATAAAGTTTCGTTGTGTTCGCGTGTCCGAGATCGCGAAATGGATTTTTGTGTTACAAATCTGGCAACGTTCTTGCTTCGTTTTTGCAGCTCGAGATTTCCGACTTCCCTTTTTTGGATGACTATGCTCTGACGTATTTTCATGATAAATTGTGATGAGCTATGAAAAGATTATTGTGTTTATAAAAACAATGACTTAAATATCTACCTATCTGTCCATATGTATTTTATGTTTTGCATCCGTCTGAGCTTTGAAAAACCGAAGAAATACCTTAAATAAAAACTTTAACGTATGTTGACCGGAAACCTCAATCGAAATCATAATGATTTAATTCATAGTAAAAGGCAAACGAGCAAGTGGTTAGACGTCCGTTGCCTAACTTTATGAACAGAGGAGAGGGTAACCATAAAATGGTTATTTTTTCCCTATTTACTCCCTCCACTGTCTTCCCCTTCCCATCCTTTCCTTACTAGCAAAGTTTAGGAAGGGGAAGAGGACTAGTATTAGACCTGGGGCAACTCACTCATCAGACGAAACGCAGACTACTCTATTTCTCGTATTTCATCGATCGAGTTTGCCCATGACCATTCGTGCAACAGATTTTGTTGTCGCGGGCTTTTGTTAAGCTTAGCTAATTCTATAAAGGTGGGAAAGAATTAGCATCAATCTACTTGCATGTAAAAAAAAAATCCCGGACTAAGCTATTGGTCGTTTAAACTAACATAAATTTAGGCCATCTGGGAATCTAAACTACAAGCATGGTGAGTAACTCATACTACGCTACGCTTACATAAATCTGGTGTAAGTAATTTATTACCAATAATTGTATCAGTGTTGCAATGATTTTACCTTTAAAAGTGAACGACATCCGTCATTTTCCATTTCCAAAGGTCAAGGGGAAAAAGCGAAGGACGGCAATCAAATACCGGTAATAATCTCAAGCCACGAACAGAATTTACTACGAGTATAGTGCTGGTTAAAAATGGATTTTATAACTTCACTAGAATATGGAATCCACATACCCAGAACCTATGTGTGGACTTTACGTATAAACTTATATTTCATCCAAAGTTAATAAAATATTTTACTGAAATAGAAGTTTCGATTTACCACTTTCTGTTTTCTTTCATTCAAATCTCAAACTAAATTAACTACTAAATAGAGCCGTGGGAATTTTGTTTTTATTAACGGCTCAGAAATGTAGGACTAAAGCCAAATACATTCGATACTAAACAGTGCTAAATCAACAGTATACTAAACATCTTTTTTGAGCCATACAAGCTAATATGTTTTATAAATAAGTGTGTCCACACGCGTGTAAACACCCTCACACATCAAATCAACACGTAGGCGGTTGTATCCTAATACAGTGTCGCTGATTACGTCAGCCGATAAGAACTATAGTCATTTCTCGGAATGACTTTCGAGTTCGAAACGATTGGGAAAAGGCCGTTGTACAGTCGAGTTCATAAACGTGATCGAGATTTGGAAAATTCTCAGCCTCGTGCTGTTCGGAGATTTGACGCATGTATTTTAAACTGTGCATGTGACTGTACATTCACTGAGAGAGTTCAATAACTCAAAAACTTTCGTAAATTAAATCTTAAGGGGACGAAAACGATGTGTATGAAGTTTAATGTTTAAAGAAATGGCGATAATGCTGGCTGATTGTAAATTTATTTTTAAAACGGTTGTTTTTTTTTTTGATTTTGTACATTTATATTTATGATGTATATTTTTCGAAGTATTTCTGATAGCAATAATTTGAACATTAGCGTGTTAATATTTTAGGACATATGATCTTAGTAAACATAACTTTTTTTTTTAATAACACAAGCCAAAGGCACTTTTATTGGTCATAGGCGTCCTTTAAGAATAGCCACAAAGAGTCACAAGAACGACATAGGTCGTTGTTGTCGTAGGCCCAGAAACGGTACGCCGCCCACTATATGGCCTTTTTTTGCTAAAAATTGATGTTATATCATCCATCCATTAACGGGCAATGTGATATTATTTTATTATATTTATGTATTTTAATACATAACAGTATTCTATGGTTACCTTTTAAGTAACAATTATTATGTAAGCAATTTCATTAGTATACAAATATTCCATTCTATAATTATGGTAAATGTTCTTTACAATGTAACGACAAAAAACATTTTTTTAATAAAGCGGGTTTTAGATTTATAAAATTCGAATTGACAAATTGATGCGACACGTTAAAGCAAGACATCACACAAACTACTCTGTAATAACTTGGGAATGAGGCTTAGAATTGTTTACTATGAAAAATAAAATATGAACAATAAATTTTAAGATTTGAAATTACCTTTTTTTATTTGTAACCATATCCATGTTAATAAAAACGTTTTAAAAATTTCCACCAGTTTCAATTTAAATCGGAGATACAAGGTTTGTAAGAAACGGGATTCTCACCACGATTAGCCTTTTTGAGCTCCCGATATTTCGGCACAGTTGCATGCGCCATGGTCACGGGCTGACTGGAGTTATGCGGTAGTGCGAAAAAATGTTATTGGTAGCCGTATCGATCTACCTTAAATCGGAGATGTCAATAGTACGAAGTGTAGAGGATGTGAATGCCACGAATTATAGAGAAGTGTAGATGTCAATAGCACATCGATTTGACGAACAATGTGGACAGCGACTACCTTCAGTTGACAACGGGACGGAAGCATTGTAAGGCCATGCTTCGACAGTCAGGGCAGTGGTGTGGTTGTGTTTCGTTGCTGCTCGTATCCCATAGATATAATCCAGCGAAGACAGCCTGCTCGACAGGACTACCAGTACAAGACACCCCTTTCTTGTCTATTTCCGACATCTATTTTAATTACTTTCGTGCAATAATGAAATTCATAAATAGCTAGTTTCAAATGAAATGAATTCTCCCTAAAATTGAATAAACATAAAAGGAATCAATGGTTCGCCACATCGCATCCTTATTTTTACCCGCTCGCATATTGTAGATGAATGTTAAAATATTACACTTGCATCGTATCGCGTGTTCAACAGCTATAGACATTGATCTTAAAACGCCACATGGCTATCTATCAATTTACTGTGGATTTGAACAGCGCATTCACTGGTACGCTATAGATAAAAGCAAACCGCGAGACACAATCCGATTTACTTGTTGTCGCTACAGGCATGAAATAAATAAGCTATGTTTTTATATTTCTAGCGTCCCGCTCCGGCTTCACACGGGTAGTTTCTCCATACAGACGTTCATCCAGGTAATCGTGCTAACTGTCAAACGACTGACAGCTATGCCAAAACCCCCAAAAAGCGTTAAGCTTAACATTAGAAAAGTTAATATGGTCGTTAATTTTTAATACATTTTCTATTTTTCCGTGCCACTTTCTTAATCTTTTCTTTCATAAGAACCTTCTTCGGATAGTAAGAACACATTAAAAGTCACTAGGGAAATCGGTGCAGCCGTTTACGCGTGATGCTGTGACAGGGATTGATTTTTATATAATTACTAGCTGTTGCCCGCGGCTTCGCACGAACTCCTTTGGTATTTTCCACATAATAAATACACACAGTAAATATATATTACTTTTTTTTTAAATCTAAAATCCTCGAATCCCCTTGAACTCACACAAAAAATTTCATCAAAATCGGTCCAGCCGTCTAGGAGGAGTTCAGTGACATATACACGCACACAAGAAATATATATATAAAGATTATCGATTGTATTTTCGCTATTTGATGTTTATAAAACAACTATAAGTTGAATATTTAAACTGAGCTGATCCTATATTCTTGTGTATATAGTAATTAAAAATAATTTAAATAGTTATTAGAACTTTTTAATGTTTATATAAAAGTGCAAATAGCCAGACTTACGTTACCCATACCGACCTTACATTGCTTGTTCGAATACGCCATTATAGTATTGTAGTAAACAAGCATAGTTGTAATGTTTTTGAATAGTTTACTAAAAATGACTGATACTATAATAAAATATAAAAAAATGATTATAAATCATTATTTTATTTATAGTTCTATCAAGTTTAATAAGGTCTATCCTTCTTATGTATTCATTAGATACAGAAACAAAAGATATATAATTAGATAGGTTTCTATAAAAAAATAAAAATATTGTATTTATTTTTACTATTTAATATTTGTTTCACTGAGATCTATCTGCAAGTCGTTCTAATTTATTTTAAAAGATAACACAACTTTACAAGATTTTAATATTTACGAACCAATCATTGAACTTCTTTAAAAGTAAGGCTAGCTTACTAAGTTAACTTTCCTTCATTCCTTTCCTTCACCTATTACATAAGTAACTTAGGTCTGAACTGTCATGTCATTGTCAATTGATATAAGGGCTTTGTGGTATGTTACCTGAAGGACCCTGTTACTGAAATTGGAAGGCTATAAATATATTCATTATTTTGACTGTTGACATGAATGACTATTGATTATTCAGTTTTGTGAAATTTATTTCGAATGAAGCAGCACCGACCTCATCAATAACATTCGACGACGACGAGTGATTATATTTTTAAGGTCGTTAAAATAAATGATCGAGCAAATATAAGGGATTGAATAAATGTGTATTTAATTTATAATAAATAAGAGAAGTATAATAAATGAAATACAATTTATAAGTTACGATAATAATGTTGAGGTAAATTGAATGCACATAAATTTAGCTAATCAACTTCCAGTTAGTACACGAGCTTGTCAAATTATTAAGAACTAGCTGTGCCCCGCGGTTTTACCCGCCCCGCAATTTTACCTAAACGAAATGATATTACCTACTTAATAACGTAACTTAATTATCGGGGTCGACACAATATGGCCGCAGCACAGTTAAATTGATATAACTTTATTCTTTATAAATCGATTGAGATAAAACAAACACTAAATGTTAAGTGAAGCTTACCACAATACATTAGTGAAATCCGCACCCAAATCGGTTAAGCCGTTTCTGAGATTAGCGGTAACAAACGCACAGACAAACAGGCATACAGACAAAAATACTAATCATTGTTTAGGGTTTTATTGGGTTTATGTAGGCCCCTAATAATAGTTTTTTTCAAATATCTTCCATGTACAGACAACGATCTGCTATATTTATATTATATTTGTAGATATAAATTATATTGTTTGAGTTGTTTTAATCACCAATTACGTAATTTCTTTAACTCGGTGATAGTTTAGTGGGTAAACATCTAAGTTGACGTCTGATCTTCGGAGTTTTCGAGCTATTTAAATTCATGTTTGATTGTATGGTGATTGCTTAAGTCGCTTTCACGTATCTAATTATCTCTTATTCGAACTGTATATGGATCCCTAAGGATAGCTACATCTCTTCAATTCGGTTAAAAGAACTCAGACCTCTTTTTATGTAATGAAAAGTCTTAATTTTGTAAAACGAGAACCTTAGAATTTTTAAGTTAATTTTAATCCTACTAATATAAAAGCGAAAGTTTGTAATTATAAATGTTTGTTAGTCTTTAACGCAAAAACTACTGAATAGATCTTATGACTTTATTTTGCAAAGTTATAGTTTATACACCAGAATAACCTAGAGGCTATAATTTATAAAGATATTGTATGAATTGTGGAAAATATATAGAAAATGTCAAGTAAGGTGGGAAAAAAATCCGCCATATGCGAGCTATTTTGATGTGCGCTGCAAAAATCGTTAGAGTTACACATATACAATGTATAAAGAAAATGTTTACTTTAAGTAGTCCTAGAAATAGCCAGCGACAGCATATATCTATCTTTTATGTGTAAGCCAGTATCGTCAAAATAGTGAACCAGCTATTAATTATATTTAATTTTAATAATTAAACAGCTAGCTTCAAGTTTTTATATCGTAACTTGATTCCTGTCGAAATTGAAAAAACGACCCTCACTCGCCACAAGGCGAATTCACGAGTTGCCCTTTTTCTTTTTCGAGTCAAGTCGAAGCGAAGAAAGGCCGAGTTCTTTGTCCATTGTCGCATACCATACCATATTCGGAGCCCGTTCCTATAACGAGTCCCAGCGCCGGCAGTGTGCACGCACCCCAAGTCGCGGAGAGAAAACGACCGCGCCCCACAGAGATAAGTCGCGTTGCTACTTTGAATTTGCATGGACGGATACTCGTTAAAGATTAAATGTAAATGTTCTCTTATATTATACCTAAATGTAGCTAGGTTCTGTGCGACAATTCAATTTGATTTGAAATACATTGTATCATTTACTACCGATTCTTGGTCTTACATTTTTAGAAGTATTTATTTCCCATGTTCGGACGTACACACCTAGGTATCTTTTCCTTAAGATGCTTCTCTGAGATTGGTCTCTCAAGTCCTTAAAGATTTTCCCAAATCATAAATTGAATTAAGAATACTTGCGAACTTATATACAAGTTACTTTGTCAATTAAAATAAACATCCTTTAGACGGTACGTTTTTAAACGAATACCATCATCAAATCTAAACACAAATATAGACACAAGAATAATTAGTAGAATTTAATTTCTAAATTGCTTTCGTATTTAGTAGGTAGTTTCGAAACGAGCATGTTGAACTTTCAAGTAAGTAACACGGTCTTAACAGACTAACAGGTTGACCTTTAAGTAATGATAACAACCAGCCAGTAGCGCTTTAATTAAGATCAGTGTTGAACTTGTAGCAGCTCGATTTTCTTCTCTTACGCCATAATGATTAAATCACTGAATTAAAACAAGTAATATAGTTAATTTGAAAATCAAAAAAATCCTGACTGTACGATTATTCGGCACATCATCATATTATGTATGACATTCTGGAAGCATGAGAATCACGTCACTTCAAAATCGGTCAAGCAATTTTGAGCACTAATCCTAGGTCAGGAGGGTTATAAGTGAGGAATCCGCTGGATTGATTTGAAGGAATGGTTTTTAAAAATCATTTAGTGAAGTTCTATGTGGGCTCTTTAATTTGTCGAGTGTTTTATGGACGAAGGCAAGGGAACGATCTTTGAAGTAATCCTTAGGGATTGTTACGTCCAGAAAGGACGCCCCTTGGTTGGTAATTAGCGTATCATTACCCACGCAGGATATATGTAAATACCAAATATTCATACTTGGTATTTAATAATAAATTTAATAATGGAAAAGATAATCTTCAAGATAATTATTACACATATATATGTCATAAATACAAGTTAAATGTTGTATAAATTACTAACATAGCAAAGAATAAAAGTTCTCAACGCTTTGAAAACAAAAAATATAATAATCCATTATTTGTTTAACTTCAGTAGCACCCACTATGTTAGATAATTGATAAGAGTAATATGTTGCTATATGTAAATATAAATGTTTAATACAATAAAATAAATTTCATGTTCACAGAAACATTATTTGTAGAGAATTTTGCTCCATCTTTTTGTGATTATTCAAAATTACATACTATTTCGTAACAAAAACTTAATGTGTTGTATCACAAAATGAAGAACAAACACCAAAACCGGAGTTGAA
Source organism: Papilio glaucus (assembly GCA_000931545.1). Taxonomy (NCBI): domain Eukaryota; kingdom Metazoa; phylum Arthropoda; class Insecta; order Lepidoptera; family Papilionidae; genus Papilio; species Papilio glaucus. The sequence continues at coordinate 66,645 of JWHW01032622.1, read as the reverse complement.
ATAGCAAAAAAATATCTCAAATATAATTTCGTAATAAGTCGCAATACAAAAAGATAATCAAAAACAATGCCGGAATATCTCGATCATAAAATATACGTTGCAACGTTCGAGATTCAAATTTTTAACGTCTGTCCGGTATTTTTGCGTTTGACGATCTTACATCACGACCTTCTCACAGTGGTCGTTATAATCCAAACCGTCACGGGGTCATCGACCCCGGTCGGCAATGCAGATGCGTTGCTCGCCGGTTCGCATGTAGCGCTACAACCTCCCACGTGATAGATGTTTAAGTTAGAGGAGACAGCGACACCGGACGCGAAAGCGATCGGAAAATTTGTTTTGTTTTATTAATTTATCGTACAATAAATGTATTGTTTTAACATTAAATTCGTATTTTCTTAACTTTGCGATTTAGAATACAATGAATTTATACATTTGTCATACACCATGTGCAGTTTTACTGGCTTCGTTTCGCTTTGAACGCTTTCTTTCTTGGTGGATAGTTAATTTGATATCAGAATATTAAGGTAAGCTGCTATCATCCAGGATACGTGTGCATTCAAGACTGACTGGGTAAGCGTTAACTAAGTTAAGGCCATTAATCCCTTAGTTCAAGCTCTTAAGTTAAAATTGACTGTACTGCATGACTTGTAGAATCTCCCCTAGAGTAAAACTTCAACATTCTTTACCAACAAGTATATCCTGCATCAGGATAACAGTTTATCCATTACTCCTAGCGTAATTTAATTTATTAAATCAATAACAACGAATATACTTAGAATTATATTAAAACCGCTTAACGTTTTTGACTTGTACTGAAGTCATGTAAGAAGTCCACCTACACAATGACTTCTCGATTTAAATCCGTGGTGATTTGGGAACTTTTTTGTTGCCATTCAAATTGGTTACAAGTCCTCAAGCGCCAATGGACTCGCGGTACATGTTGTATTTGAAAGAGTCCGTATTACGATTTTGTACCTGAAACATTTCACTATAATAATTTTGTTATTAAAATTTAAGATAAATAATTATTTTTATTGCATGCTATTACTTCCTTATGACTCAATTATAAAGTTAATTTACGAAAAATATTTAATGAGGGAAATTAAATTTAGCATTTTGGTATTTTATTCCGCTAACTCTTTATCTTTTTCGATAATGATAGATAATTTTGAATACTAAACAATACAAGTTTGATAACGTCTGTAAAGTCTTGGGTCGTCATTATTTTCTTAGATAAGTGAAACCTAACGGTTTAAAGATTATAAGATATGAGAGCTCTCGCGTGACGAGGGCAGGGTTCAATTCTAAAATGTGAATTTTCCATACACATCGTCTTCTTTTATAATTAAAGTAATAAAATTATAATTTGAAAAATTCATAAATCTGTGCTAGTCAATGAACATACACATAATATTATTATAAAATTTTATACGAACAAATGTCGATCATATATAGTATGAATGTAATTTGTGATGTGAAAACTTCTTTAGCAGCGTTAAATGATATTTTCTATGGGAAAATCTTAAAGGTTTTGTCAGAAAATCTCAAAGGTTAAAGGTTCTGTGTACGACATGCTCAACGTTCGTTAGCAACACGCATGTTTGAATTTGGAACAGTTTCGACAAACTTTTTTTCATTTATTTTCTTGTATTCAAGTTTCATTTTTTTTTATTATTTATTTATTTTTAAACTATTGTCTTATCTTCCCATCTGTTTTGAGTATTCACTTCTGTCGACAGTGTGTGTTTTTTTTATCAAAAAGACGCGATGGGTGGGGCGTCCAACGCATCTTTAAGTCTCAGAATGGAAAGTCATTCGGCCATTTTAAAATGTTGAAAATTCTAGCATTCAATGTCAGCCAGAGTAAAGGTAATGTACTAGATAGATCGGCGCATGAGTCATGATTCAACGGACCTGGGAGGCACACAGTCACGTTTGATTACCCCGCCCTCTATTGTGCGCTGTAGAAAGTTTTGATGCGAGCTAGCGTACGGAACAAAAACTTTAATTTATGTACATACATAGACACTATTGAAGACGAAGTGTAAATTACATATTCAAATACGCAAATATCTTCTATTTTTTAAAAAAGGTGTAAAGTCTTCTTGTACACTAAAAGAATATTCGACAAATCGACGGTTGAGATTTAAAAATCAATGTTTTATCCCTACCAGCTTCCTGATGTTTGTACGGAGTTACAGAGCTTTATAAATTAATAAATGTATAAGCATTCACGCCGTTAATCCAGAGGTGTAGGCAGGGATAATCCCTGGATGGATTTCCATTTGGCACGGTCTTGGCACACTCCTTTAACTTCTACATTGATACACCTAGGCATACATGCGTTGTCAGTAGGATACTCCGCCTTTGTTTAGTATGTCACCAACCTGGCATACGTCTGCCTAAGACGACCTCTGGTGACAGTGCGACTAACTATTGTTACAGTTATTTTATTATTTTATATAGGGCCGGTGGCTCACCGGTTACTTATCACCAACGCCCACAATTATACATGACACCAGTGATACTGCCCGTCACATTTATAAATAGGTATTAAACGAGAACCAGGGAAGAATTTACTATATGTTAAATCGAACTAAACATTCTGCACGTAATATTGCGTAGTATAATTGTTTTAACTTACTCGTGTCGGCTTATTCAACAGTACTAATGGTTTGAGCCATACATTATTTATGAGGTTTTTTTTTCCTCGTTTAAACGCGAATCCAACCGTATTCTGAGCGGCGTCCTTTTTGATTCAATATAATATGTTAGTATTTATTTTTACTTTTCTAAGTGTAAATTTATAATAGTGCAATCAATGCTGCAAAACGCGAGTCACCTGGCTTTCCGTAAATCTTTAATTATACGTTATTTTTTACATAGATGTAATGCCGTGGGAGTAGGATTCGAATCCAGTTTTGGAAATCATTATATAATTTGTTTTGCCAATGTGCAATCAAAGAAAATGCGCAGTATACTCTGATATAAGCGAATACATAAGTCTGTATGTATATTTATGTATAAATGTACAAAACATTTAATTATAATTTACATAATTGATAAGTACCTCAATAATTAATGTAGGATAAGGTTAGCGGTATGACTTAAAACTATGTTGTGTGTTGTGGTAGATTAAAAAATAGATGTTGTGACTAGAATTAAGAAAGGTATGTTTCGGTGATTCGGGCATTTGAAAGGATGAACAGAGAATAACGAAAAAAAATTATGTTGTAAAAGTGAGTAGCAGCGTTGGCAGGGGACGTCCATAGAGAACTTATATCGATCAGATCAGTGGCTTACTAAAGAAGGGCGATATAAGGAGTAACCGACGAGCATGTATGCGTAGATGTATGGATGTAGAAAAAGCGAGAGAGGTGTGCCAGGATCGCGCCAAATGGAAATCCATAATCTCTGCCTACCCTTCTAGATTAAGCGTGTGATCTTTTTAAGCATCAGGAGATCTATTGTAAACACCAGTTTCTTGTAATGTGTTAACGTTGTTTAGAACAATCTCACAAATTGTAACTTATTCATGTCTTCTATGAAACTTTAAAATTTAATAAAGACGTATGTTCTTTTGGTCTTACTCGTTGCAAGAGAACGTGAATACCAAGTCGTGTCTGGTGTTATTGAACGATTCTACAAATTCCCCCGACACGGCGAACTTCAAGTAACTTTTCCTACGAAAAATTCAACGATGAACTTTCTTGACAAAATGCCAACGAGATAAGAATTTTAATCGAGAAATATGTTGTTTAGTTTCAGGGGAACGTCTTCGACGTCATTAACAGGCACAAAGTTCGATATTAATTTTGAGAGCGACAAACTTCACTTCTAAATATTTTATTGAGAAAATTGAAACTTTTTGAGTTATATTTTCATGTTTTATTCTATTATTAGCTGTTGAAAAGAAACAAACTCACATTTGCATATTAGTTAGATTTGTTCAATATAAGAACGGAGTTCTTTATCTCACGTTATCACTTCTGAGGGGCTAGAGTTGGACAAAAAATGGGTAACAGTAACATCACGAGGCGGGAGCAATGTCATAAGCGAGCGCTTTCTTATACTTTCACATAATTACAAAATTTTAAATTTATTTATAGTTTTAACATCTAAATATCCCTTTTAATCAATAAAAAATAAAATTTGTCCTCATTTTATGATTTTTTAATTTAAAAAATGAGTTTATAAAGTGAATTATCATAAGTTAAGGATAATAGTAAATACAGGGTATTTACACAGTAAAGTGTAGTAAATTACAACGAAAGGAACTCCGTTGTGACTGGATGATCATAGCACACTTCTCTTTATTTAATACGGTACGTGTAAAATGGATTTTAGCAGAAGTGTTCCCCAATTTCAGTTATATTATATTCCTGAGTAAGTGAAGGTGCTCCAGACGATCGCTTCAGAGCGGTGTTTGTGGTCAGCAGTGCAAACTGCCGGCTCTTTGAAACAAAGACCTCCTCGTACAATATTGCACTAACTTTGAGACGGTACTCTGCCTTAATTATTTCCGATACAATTTATATATTTTCTTTACATTTAAAAGAGTTTGTTTATTTTGACATGTTTTTTCCTTAAGAAGTTTAAAGGTAGGAGTGGATGGGCTAATCTTAAACTAGTAGGTAATCTTTTGACCATATGGGATTATGGTACCATAATCATTATTTTTTTATAATGAACTAGTTTATTCATTATAAAAAAATAAGAGAAATAGTTTGTAAAATTACTAGAACAGAAAATTCAGTTACTTATCGTATCCATTCCCTTTTTTTGGTTACGGGGGCGAAATCTTAACCAAGATACCCTGCTTCTGAGGAAAAGACAGGGTTACGTAAGATTTTACTCACTAAAATCCCCTTGGTGGCCTACCTCGAGTCCGAGTATCTGGAGCTACGAGATCTCCAGTGTAACGTACCGATGCCCCCTGCTCTAAGCTTTCTCGTGACCCTGAGTTCGATCCATCCTCTACCCAATCAAATCTTCTTCCCCCTTCCTCATATTTTACTTATTAGAATTACATTCGCCGTATTTTATTTCGTAAACGAGATTCTATTTACAATTTCTGGAATGGTCTGGAACTTCGTTTACGAAACAATATGTTTTAGAAAATTCCAAGAAAATTACGCACATAAGGACGTAATTTATACATAATAATTTTCTTGTAAACCAATTATTTTATTATAGTAGAGGAGCAAATCTTTAAAAAGTTGTATTGAGAAAATTTCTCATCTTTCGTACTGAAAATAAAACTTGAGGGAACTCCGTTAAGGAAATGATGGTGAAGTTAAAAGCTAGAATCAAAAGGAATCAGTTAAGAGTTGTTTGTAAAACGAATAAGATTTGAGTGCTTGTGAAACTTACAGGCTGTTCGGGGAAGACGCGTACAAAAGAATACCACAAGTTCCATGACCTAAAACATGAATTAACTTAAATTAGTATACCTACACATAGTTTTGTTATGCTCTGAACTAAGTGGCAATAGGCGGACCAATCATATATCGGATTATCCCACAAGATGCAACGACGATCTGGTCAAGGGTCAACGGGACGAGGGCGGCAAGGGATCTTTGTGGCGATCCTTGGGCCCTCCATCTAGTAGTTGACATCTGTTGGCCAATTACAATGATAAACGTTAAGAAACATATGTACCTTTTCTAATTATATTCGCGTTCTCGCAAAAACGCAGCGTTTAAGTAATGTCGAAGAATCCCTAAAGTTAAGTATCAATGTTCATATTTAAAAAAAGACTACGTGTTAAGATCTATAAAAATGTTCCCTAAACAAAATAAAAGATAATTTAACATTATTATGATTTTTATATTTAGATGACGTCTAAAAGTTTGGCTAGTGACATTGAGGAGCAAGAGGTTAGCGTGGCATGGGCATGCTATGCGGAGGGATGAAGCGAAGACATATAGCGAAGAAAGTAATGAGATGAATGTTACAATTGTAGAGGAAGTCCGAAAGTATGGATGGTTTGTGTGAAAGATGATATATGTAAGAAGGATGTGAATTCAGACATGACGGGTGATATAGAGGAAGATAAGTACTTACTGTGTCGACCCCACATCGATGGGAAAAGGATAGGGAGATCATCTCCCTCTCTTTGTCTGTCTCAGATGATGACTTTTATATTTTCGAGATAATTATACTTTTCTTGTAAAGGTTGTTCAAATCTATGTAGAAATGTGTAGTTCGATAAAATCTGCGCCTCGCATTTTTCATACGGTTATAGCCTAAAAAGTGTACTTTCTGAATGTGTTCGTTTTGTATGAATTATAAGATATTTGTAATTTTAAAAGCCGTGAGTCTCAATTAGTCACACTGTCTGGCGCTCAAACATCAACGATAGGCCATTTTTAGTACTGATTTTTATGCTTCTAAAAGGTAGCTTATTCACTGTTAGTATAGAACAATTTTTAATTTGGTTTTGTATTTATTAGGTATTTGACTGACCTAGGAGGGTAATGATTTTCACGTATATTTATGTATGTTACTCCCATTCCGACCCTTCGTAGCCTAAGCGACTTGAGCGATTTTGAAGAGTCTGATGTCATTAGATTTGTATTCTTTATCGGAGTACAATTGGAAATATAATGACTCGATACATACAGTCAGTTGGGTGTTATAATTTCTATAAATTAGTAAAGTGATTTATTATTATTTAGTATGTTATGTATTTAAAATGAATCGGCTGGTCTAGATAAACCGAATCAAGGATTTCCACACCGATGAATTACTTGACGTAAGAAGCCAAAACCGAATAAACGACTTTTTAATTTGAATCGAGCCAACCGACAGTCGAACGGCACAAGATCGCTGCGAGATCTCGAGGCGGCGGCGTTACGTCGTAGGCCGCGAGGGAACCGGTTGTCTCAGTACTACGAAGCGGCCTGCGCCGGCAGGACGTACGATTTTCTTACTATTAATCAATATGAACGATTTTCGCGAAATACCACCGAACCCTGAACCGGTCCACGGCGCCATGCGAGCGGCCATTATGATTTTTCGGCCATGTTGTTATTGGAGTTC
>JWHW01032622.1:30916-54897 GCA_000931545.1 Papilio glaucus | reverse complement strand
TTGGTTATATTTCATATTGAGTTACATCTGTTTGTTTAGGATGCGTGTACACTGGTGTACGGTAAACGACCGAAACTATTGTTTAATGTGAACGGTGCTTAACAAATATGTTTTTTTCCTAAGTGAAAATTTTCGTATCCGCATATCAAGATTGAGATAACGAGTGATTAACTCGAAAAAGTAACGTCCCGTTACTCTATTGTTTGAAGTCTTTAATGTTCTTCGGGTTCGAGAGACAGTCGACTCCGCCGGTGTGTCTGTGTGTGTGTATTCAAATTCCTATTTACATATCCACTGACCGTGAATGTGTGTGTGAGTGTACGTGTGTGGGTCCGTGTGAATCCGCCCGTCGAAGAATGTGCCTGGAAAAATCTAACCATACGTACGGTGACCATAGTTTTACGTGTTTTTTTTACTTTCAAAATTTTTAATTTAATAATTTTTATATGATCATTCTCTGTTTATTACAAGTAAGTGATGATAATTATAAATATACTTTTTTGTTAAATTATTTTTAGGTAGTAAAAACGTAAAAAAATAACAATAGTCATTTTCGGGATACGTTGAGGTTGACGTTTGGAAGCGATCGAATCAACATAATTAGTGCCACCCGGGCGAAGCCGGGGCTTTTCACTAGTTTTTTCTAAAGCAAGAAAGTCCTTTTAGGTTGGTAGTTAATAACAATACGTTGCTTATTTGTTGCTTTAAAGTACACAATGTGTTCTATCGAATTCTGATTATGCAGCACAAATAGCCCCTACGTTTATACTTTAGTGGCATCCCTGGGTTATCCACCTCCGTTAAATTCAATATTGAAGTTGTAAACTGCCAGTCTTTTTGATTATAAGAGCTTTAATCCTGATCAGAGTAATTCCTGTTGCTTTTCGTTACTCGAAATCCTCATATTTTATATAATACTAAAATTAAATAAAAATATTTAACTGATGTAGGCAGTTCTTACGGATGTAAGAGTGTGTTAAATAAAATTTCCGAAGCCAAAAAGCATGAAGTAACTCCATACATTAACAGTGTTTTCGTCTAACGCAAGAATTAGTCACTTGTAGGTTCTCCATTTACAAAGGCAGTGACCGTGAATTTCTCGTGTGAACAACGCGGCGGCGAGCGGCGGCGGTGAGCGGCGGAGCGTGCCACGTCTCTGCCTGCATCATTTCGTTTTATTACTTACCGCCAAATTAAATTAGGAGCAATTTGGGGTTTTGTTTCCAAATTTACTTGTATTGTTTTAGGTATCTTTATGACTGATATTCATTTCAGTATCTTGATGCATACGATACAAAACATTCTGCCTCGTACAACCCCCTTGCGAAATTGTTTCCAGCGGTATTTCCAAACCAATACGACTTACGGAACCACTTACCTTCAAGAAAAGAGCGTAATCCTTCGCTGGAAGCCGGTGGATTTTCACAACTTTAAACGACTCATCGCTCGTTTGCCAGTTACAGAAACTTTAATAAATATTTAAATCCTGTCCGACGAGTATGACGCTGAATGTAACTCTGAAACAAAACAACCTTGCATGTCCTATATATTTCAAAGCTTAGTTTATTATCTTAGATATCCATTACCGGTAAAGTTTATCAAATTAAAAAATATTTAGTTTGAGTCTCAATTAAATTTTGGTCATCCTAGTAGTCGTTACAATGAAGTGCATTAGGAGTATACTCACGGACGGGGAGTGTACGGCCATATCTTTGCCTGGCTGTGATGACCGCTCGACGCCTGCGGTGAAATCTTTTAATAATAGTAAGCAAAATACTACGTATTTTCACAGAATATTTCAATTTAAGACATAAACTCTTGAAATATGTTAATGAAAAAATAAATAGAGAATTTTTGGGCTATTATTAAAAATCTCAGGCACCTCGTTTCCAATCTATGTACCTAAATTAGAAGCCACCGTGAAATTTTTCAGTTAATGGCTATATGGTTACATTCTTTTCTATATTTTTAAACTTTAAGTCTCTTAAAAAAATATGTTCAGTAAAGAGTAGTCATTCATTTTTTCTATTATCAACTGATAATATATTCAAAATGCGAATAGTATCTTAAACAAAAAAAAATATCGCGTCATGCTTCCATAAATTGACTTTTAAGAAAAACTCGAGTGTTGGCCGTTGTTTAAATTGTAAACGTCAAATTTAATTCTCAGAAATGAGCTTACCTGCGCCTGCGCGGATTTAGTCGCCTTTGTTGACTTCTTAAAGCTACGCATTTCGCCCCTTAACCATGGACCTAAACAACAGAGTCCTTTATTCAGACAAGAGTTCCTTTCTTCTTTTCGACAACACTCTTTAAACATCAGAAGTGTAAAGATAAGTTGATACTTTTGTATAATTCAAAGCGTAAATTAAACAATAGCTTTTTAATTATTTTTATTTGTCATTGTTGTAATGGTAATAATATTGAAATTAATCTTTGTATATAATATACTTATGTACTTGATGAAATAAATTAAATAACCCCATGACATTGATGGTCAGACAAACACATTATTCAAATACAAGCTGCAAACACTCGCTTCGCTTAGTATTTCTTTCTAATTATAAAATTAATGATATATTTTCAACCCCCGTATCTTTTACACCCTTACAACCATACCACACATAACCTTAATAGTGACACATGGACTTGTTGAGGGTACTACCACCCACAATCATAATAGCTGTTTGATGTGTAGTTTTAGCTAAAAAGTTAAGTATTCGGGAGGCTCGTAAGGTAGATGTAATTCATTAAAACTGTGAATAGAAACACACGTGCTATATACAATCTCTCATTTATACATTCAACCGTTTCGTAAATTATAGTTAGTAGTTTATTTGTAGTAATTAGTTCAATATCTTTATTATTTTTTCATTAATTGTTTTTCTTTGTGAAAGTCACTAATGCTTGTCGCTCACGATTCGTTCCTTTGTAAGCACTAGTTGACATAATAATGAAATGTAACATTATCATTAATAATGTTACATTATTGTAATTATATTTTACATTGTAACATAATAATAATAAATTATTATTCTGTATAAAAAGTGTTAAGTGTTATACTTTGGAAGGTATAATACGATTTAGTTTCACGAGCGTTGACAGTATTTGAAGCGCACTACCATTAGGCAGGGCTGTGGCTTACCCGTGTAAGGTTTTAGTGGCGTTAAGGTGGGTATTAAAATGTCGCATCGCTTTTTCGCAATTGCTCAGTAGACAAACTGCACAGAACACGTTCATGTTGTTTTCCTGCACGTTCAAGGCTGCCTGCTTAAAGAATTTGCATTGAATTCACATTCGCAACGAGTTAATACACGAAAATCGAGTGTCGAAATAATATGTCGTAAACAGCTCCGTCTTACAACTTACTTTTTGAAATACAAGTTTTTAAGTAAAATATTTAAAGTTATTTTGTTAATTAAACATAACTTTCATTTATCTTAAATGAAGCATTTTCTAAAGTAGGCCTTAAAAGATTTAAAGTGACATTCAAAGAAACTTAAGTAGATGATGTTACTAAATATTAAATTTAAATAAAAACAGAGGGCAGCTTTTGTATCACTTCTATAAGTATAGATTCGACTGTAAATTATTCGACATAACTTAGTACATTAATTAACTTATTTATTTCAAAGTTCGACAAATTAAAAATAAATCTCATAGAACTTGTTATCAGCGCCATCTACCGGGGTTACAATTGTGTATACCAGGATTCAAACAACACACATACTAAATTTCGGTCCAGCCGTTTCGGAGGAGTTCAGTGACATATATTGTGTGTTCATTTGAATTTTAAAACATATATACTATCTACTATATTAAACATATATACTATATTAAATATATACTATCGTAGAAGACTAGAGTTTCTTCCCATATATAAACCTTATATAGCTCTGCTCTAACAGTTGTTATAAAAGGCATAAGTAGTATTTAGAGTCTAGTAATCTAAAACATTACGATAAATCGTTATTTGCCGTGTTCTTATGTAAATTAATGGGCACATATCTGTTTCACATGCCTAATGGCTCGTGACAGCCAACTATGGCCAACTGGACGACAAGATTAGGTGACCGTGGGAGGTTATATTGACCGAATTTAACTTGTAATATTTTCCGATTTTCTATTGTTTTTGGGCGAATTACCAACCTTCACATATCATTTTATTGTTTTTAATATATTTTAACTTTAAATGTTTTTTTTTAATTCGTATTTGACACATCAATTGCAGTCCTGAGTAAAGCGTTTTGTTAAAGCCAAATCAAATTGTTTTTTTGGTATTTAAGTTTGATTGATAAACTGTAGGAGAAATTGGTTTTGTAGTAATACAAATACTCAACTTTCAATTGTTCAATAAGTTCAAATGTCGAAGTCTTACCAAAGAAGTCGATTAACCGATCACCATGGATGTTAGCGACATTGACAAAACTAAAACATATCCAACCAGTAGCAGGTAGCCTAACGCTAATTATACTCGTAAAGAACAATTAAAACGCCTCGTCTCCCTCTGAATCTAAAATATTTTTCGTGTTTAAAACTTTTTATTTAAATTCAAAAATAGTCACACCGTGAAAACAAGTCGCAGTTCTCCCCCAATTCGGTTTCGACTAATTAATTTCAACAGTGGAACCGAACCGCAGGTATCTTTTTCCATTCACTCGAGCAGGTACATGTCGAGTCCGACGCGGCTGCGTTGGACACCTGCCTGTACCCTGTTCTACATGTAAGCGTTCACGCTGACCCTCCGAAGGCATTTCATTTTCCCCTCTATCGCCCTTGCGTGTAATAACTGCGGGGGGAGGAATGGCTCTAGTGTATGATGGTCGTCAGTCTTGCGCGGCCACCTGTAAGGCGTAGACGGTTCCTTTTATTGTGCCGAATGATAAAAGTGCTTTGTTGTGTTGAATCGCATCTGCTCCCATTGGAGGTAGTATACACCACGTATTCTTTTTATTTAATTTTTTGCTGTCTCGTATACATGATATATCTTGTCTGCCGTATATTCGTACTTGTATAATATAAAAAAAACGGATGTAAAACTTATCTGACTCAAAGTCTCAATCTTTTGTAATGACGCATAAGAAACCTGTAGTATAACCATAATAATTTTGTTATTCAAAATGGCAATTTCAACGTCTACTGCGTGGATGGTGGGTTACGTTACGGAGTGCTAATGTATGAATCAATTAATCGTGAATGACTTTGATATATTGTTAGGTAATTAACAGTACTTCGCTAATAACAACAGATTAAGCAGAGATAAAACATCAATCGTCTTACAGAAGGGTACGAGGTAATACAAACAAAGTGGCTAAATAAAATTTCATAGTAGTTTTTTTTGTAAAATCGTGTATTCGATCCCGTAGTCGTAGATTTGGAAGCGCGCAGTCTATCCGTTAGGCTATCGTTAAATACTTTATATATCTGACGATAATATACTTTATAAAGTTCTAAGAAAATTGCTCTTTGTTTCTTTAAATGTGATTTACGGCCAACACTCTGTGTTCGAAATCAGAAAGCTTTGTACGGCTTTGTACAAATTATTCGAGTTTCGTGGGGACCCGCTTTGATCCCGGGGTCGGGTGTTGCTACTTCGTAAATTGAATCGAAGCTAACGAGACGTTTGCCCTTTATGATTCGTGTTGGTGCGAATATCTACCACGGATTTCGTTAACATTCAAATTTCAAGTTGATGCAGTTAATCGTATTTAGAATATTCTATTCTATGTTTTATTTAAATAACTAGTAAATGGCTTAAAGTATAAAAAATAATAATGTTTTTGTACAATTTTAAATCGTTGACTTAAACCGGCATTCTTTGAAACAAAAATCTCATAATTAGATATGGTATCGAATTACTGTCGTAAACTATTGTCTGTATAATTTGCAACAGCAGCACTTGCACACTGCTAACATGTTTATCTGATTTAAAGAAATCGTAACTAGTTAAACTATTGAAAGATATGACAGTACAACGAATTTAGATATCGTAATACTGTCGTATAGTAAGGTCCTAATGTTTACTTGATTACGTGTTGATTGATTTGATTCATTCATTATTTTAGTCGATATTTTAATCGAACTATACCAAATGGCTTTTAAATTAATAATTCCAAGTAACAATATTTTTATTGTGTGGATATTTGGCCTTTTACACGATAACATCAAGGTTTGTTTTATAAAACACAAAAGAACAACAGCCGGTTTTTGTTCTTTTCATTGTTATTACTAGTAGTAGTATTAAAAATGAGAACATGTATTTTATTGCTCTGCTACGAATGCTTAAATTTTAATCACGTTAAGTAACACTCTTTAGAATGTAAAGCGGAGTTTATTTAACATAAAATATTATAAGAATCACTTAGTTTCCGATGCGAAGCACAAACGTGATTCAGGAATACCTACGACGACCAATTACGCATGCCAAGTTTTAAAAAGCACCGCGCGCCAGACGGCCGGCGAGTGGCGACACAAACTGGTTTCGGTGCGTATTTTAAACGAGCAATTACTATGGTAACTGCAATTATAGACGAGGTAAAAAATTGTACAGTTGAGCCACATATAGCTTATACGACGTCTCGTTTTACCTAGGTACGTACTGACACACAAACGTCATCCCAGTTCCGGCGGCACAGATGCCGAAATCGCGCGACAGGTGTTCCACCTGACGGCACAGAATTACCACGCTGCAATTCTTAGAAATAAGAGTGGGTCAAGATCCTTGCTGTCGTGTCGAGATCGCACAAGGATAACGGAAAAAAACTGTCGTAGACGAGTCGTCTTCTAGTAAAACGCGACTATTTCGCATCTGCGTCCGCCTTGAGACTTACGTTTTATTTTTTAGCGACCGTTTTAGAACGATAAACAACTTAAGAATGTATTGACTTTCGGATTCGAGTCATAGCATTATTGTAGGTCTAGAAATGAATGCGGGCCGGGCTTTATGTTAACAGGATGTCACGAACTACTGATTGGACGTTACGCATTTCGTCCTTCGCCACGCGTGAAGTGTGTGTAAAAAGAATCGATTTGAATTCGATTCCGCTCGCCGAGTCATTTTGTATTCAAAGTTGCGTTCGATGTTTGAATAAAGGTGTTTTTGTCGTTTCTCGTAGGAATCGCGTTGCGGGAACGTGATGTGAACGAACGCTCGAAATATTCAAAGAAATTTAGACTTTACGCGCCTAGACGATGTTTAGTTTAGACTTTAGTGTTGCGTGCGTCGTGAACTGTCGAAATGTGAGCGCGGTCATGACGGTGTCACCGCGAGGTCAGTTCGCGGCTGCTGCGTGACTCGAAATCACAATAAAATTCTTGAGACAAAAAGACTTATCAGGTGTAATATTAGTGGAACAAAACACGACGATTGATTGCAAATCAAATGTTTCAAATCAGTCGGCTAGTTTTGTGTATATTGTCGTCTTGTTTGACAATCACTATTATTACCATTCATTAGATCAAACAAATTAAAACAATGTTTGTATGATTTTTAAAAAGTTTTCAAATGTTCAATGTTACAATGAACATTGAACGTGCCTATGAGACAATGTTACATTGAACATTGAACGTGGAGTTGAGATTACCCTTGATATGATGGGCTTTATCATTTTTCTTAATCAAAAACAGTGCTCGGTTTATTTAATACTAGTGTACCGCCCCGGCTTCGACCGGGTAGCACTAGTTATGTTGATCCGATCGCTATCAAACTCACCGGGATCACCCGATAGGCCAATCTGAGCATCTCCTTGAAATTTCATCCAAATCCAGACGTCTCAGAGTCTATGGGGAACATACATTTCGTTTGAAAATTTCGTTTGACACTAAATAAAAAATGATGGTTTATAATAATTAGGTTAGGAGAGCCTTCTAACCGTTTATTGGACTTATTTGATTGTCTTATCAAAGACGCTCCTAATATATTTAATTAATAAAACGAAAATATTCCAGACAGCCTTTGTTGTGCCTCACCAAATTATTTATGCTACGACTACAATTCAAATAGATCGGTCTATTTATTTTTAAGTTACGTTGTGACGTCACAATCATTTGCGACTGTCTGTCGTAAATAATTTGCGTTGTTCAGAATAAAACTCGAGGATAAATTTAAAATAATAAAGAACTGGATGTCATTTTCCTTGCGGCCTGTGGAAAATTTTGTATTCGAATGACAATTAAAGGGTAATTATATTGTTTAAGCTAATATAAGAGCCTGATAAGGTTTCATTGGATTCCAATCTTTAAATGTTACGCTGCAGGGTTTTGTTTCTAATCTAGTAATGAACCACATCCTTAATCCTAATAACGGATATGAGCGCAATTGGTTTACTTAAATTACCTATTTTGTCACTAATACAAGCAATACGGCTTATTTAATGTTTGTTAAAAAACACCAAATTGACGATTTAATCCTTATTACATTCTTGAGGATGCTTAAGCACTGTTCATTTAAAGAGAGTGAAACCAAGTCTTTTCCTTTTTATTATAGCTTAGTATGAATGTTTGTTTGTCTGTAGCGGACTCTTTTGAACATGATTTTGAAACCTCGGATTAATTTGAGACATTTTTTAAACTATATGTGTGTTATTTGTTTTTAAAATTATTAATTAATTCACTGAGAGAGACGCTTAAAACAAAAGAAAAATGAAAAGCCAGATGTGTGTTTGAAGAAGAGGGAATGAGGGATTTAAAAATATATTCTTTCATTCGATTTCTGTGATACGTTAAAAATATTTGTTCGTTGACCTCGAAGCTTTGTTTAATCACTTCCTACAAATATTGGAATCGCAACAAATCTCAATATTTGAGTATCCACTCGGTACTGTTAAAGTGTACGTGTCGAATCTGCCTGTTGTCTTAACTATGTGCGTCGGCCAAAAGAATAGCTTTCGTGTAATATTACACAATTGCTTCTTGAATGATTTAATGATTTCTTATATCTAGCGAATACTACATATTAGAATAAAACTAATTTTACGGATTTTATGGCGATAAAAATTGATTTGTATTTCTAGCAATAAAAGAAAAAAATTTAACTCATTAATTTAGGTACGGATGTCTGAATATTTTCTTAGACTATATCCCTAGTTCCTTTATTTCTATTAAATTCCTTACAACAATTGATAGTTTTTTATAAAACAATACAGTTATTGTGTAAACTAATGACGAAGCAATTTGTCTACAGAGTTATTTTTATCCTAATATTGAACAGTATCTAACAATATAAAAAACAGCGAAGGCAGTCCGAGCAATAAAGCTGTTTGCTCAGTTATATGGAAATCTCGAGAGGAAGGAAAATTCAGCAACGACAGGCTTGTACAGTTTCTATGTCACAATTTCCTCCTAGTGTTGTCATGGTCACGTGTCGTAACCGACCAGTAAAACTTGACTTGTCATTATCAGATGGTAGTGCTACATCTCATATTAAATGTTAACATCGGATTATTTGTTTGGGGTCTTTGTAAATTGGCAATCGTTTTCACATACGTAACCGGACAAGATTCCGCGAAGCTGCTCACTGACGAACATCTTTACACAATTCATTTGCGCTCGGGCGAGCGCGGTGGTCGCTATGTCTTGTTTAAAGAGCCTGTTTTGAACGTAAATATGACTGTACGATTTTTTGTTACATTTTGTTTAACGTTTTTTAGACAAAAGTCGCAAGTTTTTGTTTGCACTCTATTATATTCTATCAAGGAGTGTAATCAACTGTTTTAACTAGTTTGAATGTACGATGATGTTTGATATGATTGATATTTGAATTTTCGGAAACGAATTTATAGGTTATATGGACAAAAAATGAAACTGATGGTTACTATGCTCGTAAAATAAAATTGATAATAGGGGAAAAGACTAATGAGCTTTTGGTTACCTGTGATACAATTAACACCGCTAAGAAAATCAACAATAATAAAAAGACTGTCGGTGATTTTAACTTTGAAACTTTTGCCGCTACTGCAAAAATTGATTCCATAATTTAGTACGAATGAAAATAATTTTTGTTGTAATTAATAAGTCAAGCTCGAGTCTACATGAGAATGTATGTGGTAGGCAAAAACATTAAGATTTAATCTTTTAGAATATGAGATATAAAAGGTATATATAAAAGGTAAGATAGTTTCAAAAGAAAATTGAAAGTGTAATGGACCGAACGTAACACGGGTTTCAACTTTCTTGACAGCAAATTGTGCAAAAGAAAATATTCAATATCATTTGATTTGCATCCAATGGAATTGTAAATTCAATGCTTTATGCAATGCATTTTTTTTTGATAAATTATTTTACATTAGAATACCGAAGCATACATGTTTTTATTTATGCTATTGCCTCGTACACACTCTTTAGCTCTATATAAATTTATCAAAGAAAAGAATATATAAAAAAAATTGTGACATTTCCATAACCATTAAAGTACTTTTTATGCGTTCGGAATTCTTACCATTAACCATAATCGTTATCCGATTCGTCTTTTGTTCTCTCAATTAGTTGCTAAGCAATTTAAAGATTATATTTGACGTCTGATAAGATACCAAGATATAGTCTGTTTAATTATTTATAGAATTATAGTTAATCCCAAAGTGGAACAAATTTACTTTGATTTATTTTCTTATTTGCCAGTAACAGATTATCGAATACCACTCGGATAATAAATAGACGGACAGACCTTTATTCGAGTTATGCGAAAGCTTTAATGAGTTATACGTGATATTCGCATTGATAATATACATTTTAAATTAACGTACTACTCGTGCACACAACATGACATGCGAGTCCTATGACGTCAGAGCAGTGTGCAAAAAGTACAAAACATGACATGCGAGTCCAATGACGTCAGATCAGTGTTTTTAAACAGTGTGTAAAAAGTTAAGCCGTGATAAAATAACGAGACAAATGGTCGTAGCATATCTTTCGCTCCCTGTAGAATAAAAATGACGGCGCATCCGGGGAGGGGAGACGTGAGTGAGGGAGGGAGGGCTCATTCAGCGCGTCTATATTATTTGCGGTACCCTAATGAGGTGGCCATTTTCTTATTGCTGTCAACTTACTGATTATAGTTGAAAAGTATTTTCTTATATTAATGTTGTGTTTTCTTGTTTCTAACAATATTGTATTATTGTTTTCAGATGCACGGTGCGATGGCTGATTTACCAACCAGCTGATATACAGAACAAGATGTGAAAAAATAGAAAATTGAAACTATTGAATATATTATAAATAAAAATATTAAAGTAATTAATAATTATATTTAATTTGTTAACTATACGCAGTGAATTTATAAATGAAATAGTATTTTTATAACTAATTATTTTACAGTTGTTAATTTTCTTTGCTTTTCTTATAATAGAAATAGAAATTTATTTGTAATTTAATAATTCCAATTAAATACTCACAAGTTGCGATTACAAATTACAGATAAAATAAAATAATCCATTTAATTAAGTAAAACAAACTTCGATTGAATAAAGCTTATAAATAAAGAAAAAGTAATTAACTTAGAAACTCCTCGAAATGATGAAACCTCCTTTTAGCGAGTATTTTGATTATTAAGCAAGTAATATATAAGAAATAATAAAGACATTTGTTTCTGTTTAATGCTTTATCTAAAAGTTGTTTCCACTTAACTTAATATTGTGCAGAATAAATCACTTGTGATAACTGGAGAGGTGGATGATTTTGTATAAGCATTTTTATGCTCCTCCAACTGCAGCTTTTCGTTTTACGAGACCGGTTATCTAATGAGTTTTGTATATTTTGTCTATATCTAAAGAGGTTTTAATGTATTGACCACTTTATGAAAGTTTTTACATTTAAAAAAATTAATTTTGTGCAAAGAACATGTTATTAATTTTACCAAATTATCCAGAACGAAAATATCAAAAATAGCGACCTGCCCAGTCTTCGCATAGGTACTTTAGACCTTCAGGGCTGTGCATTGATATATCAGCCAGTCAGTCAGTCAATTTCTTTATTTAATAATATAGAAGATGTACAAACGATGAAGAAAGAAGTAGCTTCGATGGAGTTGGAAGAAAGAAAAGTAGATTGGCCAGTTATCTTTGGTTATCTAGCTGTATGAGTATTGAGACGTCATAAAGCTAGGTTACCGGAGTTAAGTGCCGTCTGTTTCAACGTCCGACGTGATCAACTGCTCGTTGAATCAAGATCAGCAAAAACAAATCTACAAGGATTTCCTAGTACAAGATTTTTGGAACTGATTTTGTTTGTGTTTTTATTTTAATTTTTTCTTTATTTTAAATCTGCATTTGTTTATTGTTATGTATTCTCTTTTTAGCTTAAGCAATATATCATGCGTTTGTAATTCCTTAGTTTTTAAAACATTTTGTTTTGCGCATTCGATTGGTTATTTAATTTTTGAAGCGAGCAGGAGTGGAGCCATCCAGTTTTTTTTTTGCTCTATCCAATTTCAAATGTGAATACGTCAGTTGAATGCAACAGTTCACAAGGGAAATTCGGGAAATTGGATGGATATTTGTGAACCGGATGTCTGCATTAATATATTTACTGTAAAATTTAGTTCATTTGTTTTACGATTACTTATCTCTTTAGAATGTCAGTCAACCTGCCTCAAATACTGTCACGATATTCTCTAAATAATTTCAAAATTGTTGTTGATTTCGCGATTCCGCTAATCAATTTTGTCATAATAATTTGTCAGGGGTGCGCCTTAATGTCGTGACAAAGTTATTACTACACCATCAAGTTACAAAATCCAGGACGCAAATGTTTAGTTGAGAATTCGTAGAGGAAAATGTTAACATTGTTTAATATTTATGAGTACTAATTTTATACATTAATTATTTTATACTGTTCCAATTATGTCTCAGGTTTTACATAACTTTTTTTTATCTGTTACGCTCACAAATATGTTTCACCCATCAACTAGGTACGACGGTACAGGCATGTTATGCCGGTGTTCAATTCACAGGTTTTATAAAATAAAAGACCAATTTACCAACTGACTTATATTGCGAAAAATGTTAAGAGAATTATTTAATTGAAAAAGTAATAACGTGTTCTTTGCACAATTTTTTTTTAAATGTACAGACTTTCATAAAGTGGTCAATACATTAAAACCTTTTTAGATATACACAAAACATACAAAACTCATTAGACAGCCGGTTTTGTAATAACGTAAAGCCGCAATTGGAGCATAAAAATGCTTACGCCAAAGCCTTGAAGGTTAATTCTTCTCGGAAGAGGATCAGCTTCTCCTCATCGTAACGCTGCAACTCAGGTAAAACACAGTCTTAGTTCCTTGTCAACGCAGTAGAAGCAACGTTGTGTCGTAGAAGGGTTTGGCACGTCGCATGTCTAGAACAATAAAACAACATTCTAATTTTATTTAAGTAATTGTGTGCCTAAACTTAAGGATAAGCTGTAAGGCGCGCCTGACGCGAGGCAAGTCACGCGCGCGGCCGCACGGTTCTGACGAATGCCCGGCTAACTGGAATCGGCCGCAGTACTCGCTCATAAATATTTAAACAACTAAACATGTTGTTCGACGTGAAGGCTAATTTATTTTTTATTTTAACCGCTCTTGTTGTCGGTCCTTCAAATTATGTTGGGGACAAAGAGCTACATTTGATGTTTTATTTTATTTTCTCCTACATATTGTATGTCCGACTTGTGTTATTAAATTTTATCTGACCGCTAAACAAGTTAACATGATTTGAAATTAAATTAATTCTACAGATTTTGAACGACGAGTGAATGCGGGAAATAAAATGAATGGGTATGGATTGACTAGAATTGAGAAAGGTATGCTTCGGTGGTTCGGGCATGTTATAAAGGATGAATGAAGAGAGAATATCGAAACAAATTTATGTAGCAAAAGTGAGTGGCAGTGTTGGTAGGGGACGCCCTAGGAGAACTTATATCGATCAGATTAGTGGCTTACTAAAGAAGGACGATATAAGGAGTACTCATAACAGACGAGTAGATGCGTAGATGTATGTATGTAGAAGAAGCGAGAGAGGTGTGCCAGGATCGGATCAAATGGAAATCCATAATCTCTGCCTACAGGGGTAGGGGTATAAATTAATAAAAACAAATAAACACATTTATTTGTTTTTATTAATTTTACAGATTTCGTCAAATTTATTTAACTCGCGCAACTTTGACATCGCGATGTCAGGCACCTCAGTGGCCCCGTGACCATGAATGTTGAAAGTAAGTGAAATTTTGGCAAAATAAAATCCGTAAATTTCTTATTATCCGTTAAATTTAATTTCAATATTCCCATAAAGATCGGAAAGAAGAATCATTTTAAAGTTCACCTTATCATTCGTCCAGTACTTGTAGAAAATGATGTAAGAAGCATAAAATTAACGACGACCTGACCGGCATCCTTAAGGAAGTTTCATGTACCAAATAAAGATGAAAAATACTAGTATTGAATGTATTAACTTAAGTTATAATGATTTTTTTAATTTTTTAACTTAAGTTATAATTATTTTTTAATTTGAAACATCTATTGGCGTACTTTGATAGTAAAATCGGAGAGTATACCGTGACGGCAAACGGCGTGACGCTCTAATGGCGTTACGCTTTTTCTTCACCGACATCCTCGTGTGTATGTGCGCTTACTTATTTATATTTATAACTAGTAAGATGTAATGATTGTAATTACGAAATTCTATTCTGTTTTATTATTTTACTGCATATTTTTTTATTTATTAAAAATTCGAATATTTACAGTAATGTCACATATATATTGAGCTTCCCGGGATGGACAACTATTATTCTTTATATTTCTTTAGGCGATATGAAATTAAATTCGATGCAGTCAATATAGTTTGTGTTTTGTTTGGATCTAGGTGGACAAACCAGGAAGGCCAACTGCAAAATTTTCTTTGTCTTAACTCTAACTGTATGGATGTAAATAATAAAGACAATTTGTAACAAGATAAACTTTTGTTTCTTTATACCTGAGATGTATTGTGATTTTCTACCACGGTTTGTCTCTAGGAGCACTACAATTAAACTAGGTTTGAGAGTGGAGATGACGCTTAGCGTAAATCTCATTTAAGAATAACTAACTAGCTTAAAGCCTATCAAACGTGTGTCAATAAATTTTAAAAAACTTTCGAACATTACTCTGTGAAAAAGACACCTCTGTAGAAGAGGCGGGTCCACTAAACAGTCTTCTTCTTTCTTCTTCTCTTCTTTGTTTCTTCAATCTTGCAAAATTGTACATCTAGAAGAAAAAAAAACAATATTTGTTATTAGTATAACTGTAAATGTTATTTTTTAATAATTTTATTTATAAAATATATTCAAATGATTATTGTAATTACATTACACGAATAATTTACTGCGCACTGAAAGTGGAAAAACGGTAACTTCGGTGAGTTAATTAAATGAAGGCAGCTAGGTACCTAAGGAATGAAAAGCTTATGAATTAATTTTATTTATTGTTTCCGTTGTTATTTATCAAAGGAGACGGTATAAAGGACGGAATCTGAGTGCAAATAAATTATAAACATAATTTATAATTTATTAAACATAAATAATAAATATGCGTATCACGCCCGTAACCCAGATGGGTAGGCAGAGATCATGAATTTCCATTTGGCGCGATCCTGGCACACCTCTCTCGCTTCTTCTACATTCATACATCTACGCATACATGCTCGTCGGTTATGGGTGCTCCTTATATCGCCCTTTTGTAGTAATTCACTTATTTGATCGATATAAGTTCTCCTAGGGCGTACCAACACTGCCACTCACTTTTGCTACATAAATTTGTTTCGATATTCTCTCTTCATTCATCCTTTCAACATGCCCGAATAATTATAATTTATTCTTGATAAAATACCCATATGGTTAAAAGATTGAAGAGTATGCAGGTTGATAGGTTGTAGGATCAATTTCGCTATTCGACTAATTGGTTTCTCTGGTGATCTCTTATAAAAGGAAAGACTTTCATAGGTATTTATTTTCAGTCAAATGATGTTATTCCTGATAAGGCCACATAGCTGGCAGGGCTTCTCCATTAACGATAGAAGCGTTGCTGGAGTTCCTTCCGCCACTACTACTCCCAGCGCTAACACTTTCCAAAGTGGTAGTAAAGTTTGTTGTAATACTATTTGTTGTTGATCGAGCCGATGTCTGGCCCTCTCGGGTACCCTTGTATCGGAATGCTGAACGCGTAATGAGTGACAGTCCAAGCCAGGCACAATAAAAAAATGAGGTTGTTTTTCGCGTCGCGAGATTTTTTACCGCGTCATAACTTAAACTTATAAATGTGTTCCATCATCTAACTTGTCGTGATTCAAACCTATAATCTTAATCTTTATATTGTACAATATAATTTGAATTAATAGCGTACTATAATTTTATATAAAACATCTTGAGGAAAGCGGCATGTCCTAGAACCACCAAATCCGAATAAATGTGACATCCACCAACCCAAGCACTGAGCCAGGCTGGTGGACGGCTCCTTCCCTCTCTCGGAGAGGAGGCATGTGTCTCTGCAGTGAGGAAACAATAAAAAAAGGAAGATTTATTATTATTATATAAATTAAAAGTGAATTATTTCGACTATTTACGAATATTTATGTACATGCCCGAGGAGGGTTGGCGTCAGGCAAGCGGCCGGACTGGAATAAGGTCATACTATGCCGAAAAGGGAAGATAGATAATGTCGAAGTTTGTAATTTATTTATATAAGTATAAAAGACCTAGACTGGGCCTCTAGACTTTTATAGATATTTCTGTTATGACGTAGGCGAGCACTAAAAAAGGATTTTTCTAAATTCATAAAAAGTTTTTTGGGCGGCTTATTCCCCCTAACATATTTAAGGTAAGGACCTGGGGTGCGTAATAATTTTTCCAGTTACCTTTAACTATACAAATATCTTATACCTAATATCTCATTTTATCACAAATACAATTAAAGCCAATCAATCACAAACTACAGTTACATTGAATTTGTAATTAAAAGTTCTTCACAACATACTTCACAGCCTCGTGCAGGGCAAACAGTTTCGCCTGGTATATGGTGCAAAAGTGACCCAGCTTTAATTTCCGGCAAGAAATCTCCGCGACGCTATCCCAAATGGATAACGCCGCGCCGACCTTGCCGTCAATTTTGCTGCCGTCGGTGTAAATATTTACATCGACGACCACTTCGTCACCGTCGGCCAGGCAGCCGAACTGCAGCCCCCCCAGGTGCGCGGGGTGCTCAGTCTGAGCGTATAGGACAAGTTTCTCAAATTCCAGATTTCCCAGCACTTGCTAGGAGTGGCCCTTCTCCATTTCATAAAGTAGGGCCGCTTCCCGGACACGAATGTCCAAGGGAAGCAGCCCAGTAAGTGCTAGGGCAGAGTTCAGAGAAGCGGTCCTATGCCCCTCACAATCTACTGTGCAAAGATCCGCTGCACCCGGTTTAACAACATCAAAGTTCCCTTCCTTTTCGCCGCAGGAGCCCATACGCTGGCCGCGTAAAGAATGGTGGTTCTGACGACCTCTGGATTCAGTCCCCACGAAACTTTGGCTGCTCTTGACAGTTGACGATAGATCTCTTGCGCTTTGATGCAGACATTCGCGACGTGCGTCTTATATGGAGACATATTAATAAACCAATGTAAGTAAGACCTCAGATCTGTACTATCAATCAATATTGATAAGGGTTCAGCAAAGGCTGGACCTTTATCGCTTAAATAAATAATGTACCGCGGGAGTAACCCCGGGTTCAGCTCGTAGTGAATAAAATAAATAGGTTAAAGGAAATAATAGTATTGCCAGCTCTTACATACCTCCTGCTACGAAGATAATTTAAAACAACCATAATTTCTTGTTAGCGAAGCTCGCGTGTTCCGCTTCATTAGATCTCATCAGTGTTTATGGTTTGCAGTGGACGCAGCATTACTCTCTGGTGTAATTATTGTTAAGTAGTTTGTCGAGTCCTGTTAGCGGAGTGAATCGGTACTTCGAAATTCACTATGCATTAGGTATCAAGAGCAAATATTTTATTTACATTTGTATAACTAGGATTACATATATAAGTTAAGGATGAAAAGTGGATAATCTTTAAAAACATCGTAAGTTAAAGAGCATATAGTAACCGAAAAATCTGCCCAGCCGATTGGAAACGGAGTTGAGCCTACACCTACAGACTGTTGCAATGATGGAACATTCCAGCTCCATTGTGATCGGATCAAAGCAAACGATAAGCTACATTCACAGAAGTGCTCTTGCTGTTTAATAATTTGATGTAAAAATTGCCACGATGTTGGTATTAAATCATAACTAAAAAATATAGATTTTTTAAAGTATGAAAAAATTATGATTCTACGAACTATGTAGAAGTCTACATATTTTGTCTATATATAAGGTATTGTTATTAATTAAAATGGTGCTAGTTAAATATCCTGAATATAAATGTTTGTGTAGCAAACGTAATTCCGGTAAGAGCTGTGAATTCAATTAAATAATAAGTAGTGAAACCCTACCCCTAACTGTGAAACGATTGTTATCAGGGGAGTAATTAAACCTCAGTTTACGTTTTTTAAGTTCAATGTAATCCATTGTATTTTAGAATAATATTTTTATTTAAAAAAGTAACACGTACAAAGGTGTGATTATAGAATATGCCTTGAACGAACTATTTTTTTTATATTAGTAAAATATAACATAGAACATGAAACTGGTTTTACTAAACCTATACCAATGTTTTATTGCAATTATATTTTAGCCACTCCGCGCATAGCCACAGATAGGATTAAACACTGTACGGCAGTGAATGAAGTACGGGTTGAAAAAAAATGATGATAGATGTGTGTGTTTTTGTAGAAATTGGTACCTGATGTTAAGAGGTCACCGGTACCCACCAACATCCGCAACACGACACAGAGTCGATTGACGATTTTTTTTATTAAAACAAAGATTTATATTGGTGTACGATCTGAAGAGGATCGACCTTCGCACATCTGCTTACCGGATGAAAATCATATTTTATCAAATAAATAATGTTTATGAGTATAGTTAATTAAAATTATAAAAAATAATATTTAAATTGCACTGACTAGCTTGTCAAACCAAAAATATATGAAAATGAAGGCAATTTTTTTGCCAATCCAACAGCATAGGGTTGCTTACTAAAATAAATTTATAAATAACAGTTGCCAGGCTTTTTAAATTTAAAAATTGGAGCGAGCAAAGCACCATTGCTTTCAGTTGCTGTATGGTTTGCTCTCCCTGAGGAAATACAAGGTTCAGTATCTGATAGCCGGATTTATTTTGCATTATTGCAACGAATACTCGCGAGATGGATGAAATGGTGACGGGTCACAGGCCTAACACGCGACCCACAAGTACTCCTTAAAATAAAGGAGAAATTTCACCAAACCATCATAAGATAATGTCGTAGTGTAAGCGTAGTGTACACTATAAGCGAGTAAACCCACGTTTAGATGACGGTAGATAGAGAGGTGTGAAAGAAAACGACGAAGACGTTTGTGTCGATCTCACTTAAACTGGGAAAAGGGCACGAGAATAATGAATGTCACGCCTTGTAATTAATAGCGGCAAATTGACTAAAACTCATGGCGGTGTGAAATTTGACAGGCGTATTGTTCAATAATGTTCGAAACTTAGAAATAAATTAAAGACATTTAATTTAAATAAATTAAATCTATATAATTAAGATCATTGTAGAGACGAAAATTGGCAGTTTTCTAATTATTAGAATATTAAAGAATATTAAATTTCAGGTCGGGAACCCGGTCCGGGTTATTTTGATACTTCGTATTGTCTTAAACATTTTTATGGTTTCTTATGTATACAGTAGGGGTTTTAATTTCATTAAACGTTCGTTTAAATGTAAAATATATGGACACCGAAAGATTAGAGACTAACAAATGTATATAAGTCCGATGATATAATGGAGGAAGGACAATTAGATTATGTACTTCGTACGTATACGTACTTCCTAAACCAGATCGTGCAAGACAATAATAAACTGAATACGAGCATGTACTGCTATATATGCTCATATGTATCCTGGGTCACGATTAACCATTAAAAATAATACATTTGGTAAAAAAATATGCTCCGCCGCGACAGCTGTACGCTGCCGTGACCAGGATTCGAACCTGGGTTACTACGGCCACAACGTAGGGTCCTAACCACTAGACGATCACGGCTGTCGGAGCTGGTGGCGGTGTGAGCGGAACATTGGTACTAATACTTTAAAAATTGGAGTACTTTCACTTGAGTACAGTCGGTTATTGCATAACGTAGTAAATGTTTCGCCAACTCGCGGTTACCAAGAAAAGAGAATAAAATGATCCAATAAGAAGAAGAAATCTTCGTGGTTTTTGCCAGCGGTTTATAAACCAATTAAAAACCAATAACTTATCCGTTATTAATCCAAATAGGCATCTCTATTTGCGGTTAAAAAGTTAAAGATAAGCTTCTAACTTTCTGTTCGTCGAGGCAACTAACAATCTATTATGATAGTGTATTTTGGCTTCATTTGTCCTGTGGCTTTTTTATAGAAGGTGCTAGACGAGCAAGCATTCACCCGATACCGAGTGACCGCTACCCATAGGCGTCTGCAACCGGCTAATGAGTTGCAGATGCGTTGCTTACCTTTAATGGATAGAGGAGGGGATTAGCAAAAAGATATGTTTCCTTTTCCTATTTATCACTCCTCTTACGTCCAAACCCCATCACCATCCCAACCTTGCCTTATTAGAAATGTCCTCGCCTGTAAATCACCT
The DNA here is from genome assembly GCA_000931545.1 of Papilio glaucus. Taxonomy (NCBI): domain Eukaryota; kingdom Metazoa; phylum Arthropoda; class Insecta; order Lepidoptera; family Papilionidae; genus Papilio; species Papilio glaucus. The sequence goes on along the minus strand of JWHW01032622.1, from coordinate 34,153 downwards.
CTCTCGTCATAAAGAACGCAGAGTACTTCAACTTCACGCTTGTCTTCTGCGAGCTCGTAGTCTTGCACCAGTCAAGCACGATTAAGCGCATTAACGATTTCACAGAAAACCGATGGGAACTCGGCAAATTCGTATTTCTTCGTATCGTCTAAGTGAGGTGGCATAGATTCCATCACAGGAAAATTTTAAGGAAAAATGTATTAGTGGTAACATTTTTGGAGTCCTCTAGCGTCCAAACCAAGTAAATTTTGTTTTAGGTAAGTTGAGTTAAATCACTATATTTTCGGCCAAGGATTCTGTGTACTTCCGCAGTATTTCTTCACCTCCGAACGCCCTGTACAATCTGGTTTGGTGACTAAATTAAACTCACACACAATTCTTAGATACGTGCGTATGTAATTGTAAAACTCATGTCAATTATGAAATTAGCTAAATTCCTCCCGGCGGGGAATCGAACCTCCTCTCCTTCCCACGTAATACGCGGGGATACTTACCACTATACTACCAAGGATGTTAAATAACCTGTCGGTATTATGGATTAGTGACATGTCAAACAAAACTGGAGTTAGAAAACAAATAGTGATAAGTGTAAATTGTAAATAAATAATTAAAAAGTAAAGTCAAAGCCTTTATTTATTTAATTCTAATAGGTATAAAATTATTTAAATTTGTAATATAAATATATGTGTATAATTAGTGTGTCTAATAGGTATGTATACAAAAAACATTCAAAAACAATTAAGTACAATTAACAAGAACAAACAGATGAATATATCGATCAAAGGTACATAAAACATTTACAATAAGTAAGTTACATTTTAAACATAAATAAAAGAATAAAAAGTAAAGATAAAAAGGTATAACAGAATAAAATAAAAATAAAGATAAAGAACAATTACATTAAATATTAGGAAAACTATTAGATGTGGCATTCCGTATAATTCATTCTATCAAGATCTCTTTCACTAATGGAGCACATAAATAGTTTCATGGAATCATGGAAAAGGTCAACATCAAGATTTTTGGATAAAAGATCGTTGTATTTGGGATAAATTCTATTTACAACAGAATATTTACTTAACGCTTTGCTGTACGCATTATTTTGGTCTATCAAAACATACTTTGAACGCCGTGCAAAGCCACACCCCACCCCTAGTCGTGTAAATAAATATCTTGGCAGTGCTTATTAAAACTTAATTGCTACACGGAAAGGGTTTTTCTATTCGCTATGCTGTTCCTTATCACAGGAATTGTTTATTTCACTATTTCACAAGCAAAAGGAGGATCCGGAATGTAAAAGAGATTTTTCACAGTCGTTAGATAATTAAAATTGAATACATTTGTCTACAATTGATACCGATCAGTCGGTAGCCCGTACAAACCGTTTATTGCAATACGTAATTACATACAATACAGGTATTATTACTAGGTTTCTATTCTAGTGGGGATTGAAATAAAATGTGTACATGTATCTTTATTCGTAAATGTGATTTACGAATAAAGGTATATGTGAGTGAAATGTGTAAGCGCATTTTGTTATCCGTCTTCGTACCGATATAAATTGCTTTTATCGTTAAAAATCTCATTGCAAAGATAGTATTCTTATTTGAAATTGTGTATTATAATAAATTAAAAAGAAATATGTTACCCAGTTTGTTCTACAAAACGTATCTCTAGCTATGGAAAACCAATACTGTTATAGTATTCGAAAACCAATATAAAGCCATGCCAAAAACAAAAACATCTCCCCGGCGGGGAATCGAACCCCGGTCTCCCGCGTGACAGGCGGGGATACTTACCACTATACTACCGAGGATGTTGTTGCGCAACTTAAAATTATATAGATATAAACATCACTCTATAAAAATATTTAAAATCACTTTATAAAAATTAAACGAAATCGACCTACAAATATGGATTCGGTGTCGATCAGCTGAAATGGACATCGGATATTTATATTTCTACGACCCGGTCATCACACGACGAGATAATAGACTGTCACGCTCATACCACTGACACTCATCGACTGATCTGTGACTACGTCAAGTAGACTAAGACGCTAATCCCTTTGGACGAGCTCGAGGTCAACATTTTCCGAAATAACGCCTCATATATCGGTCCGAGCTATTACAAATTGGACCAACAGCTTGAGTACTTGCACTCGTACTAGTACCCAGCGAAGGCAATGGATCATGTGCTATTCCACATTGTTTTTTTTCCTGGTCTTATCGTCGTTCACTTATCTGGTCAAACTGTACGTATACCCTGTTATTGCCGATAAGATACCTACCTAAGATACCTATTACCTACCTAAGATAAATATTTGTTGTGATTTTCATAAAGCAAACGTTATTTATACAATTTTTTGAATATAATAATAAAATGTATGCTAATACAACCCGAGCCTCGCGGTTTCACCCGCCGAGCAATTTATTTTAGGCGACGATTATCCGTACTCCGTACGGGAGCGTACTCCTTCCTTAAAGGTCGGCAATGCATCTGCAGTTCTTCTGTAGTTGCGGATGCTCAAGGGGGTCCGTGATCAATTATATTAGGTGCCGGCTGCTCGTTTACTCATGTTATAAAAATACTCGTTAATTTCTATTTGTTTTTGATGATTTCTCTTTATATGAATTCTTCGTATGGCTTCATTATTTGTGATAACTTCCCTTGTTGGTACTAACGGGAACACCACTTTACAATACAAATATTTTGATTTTGAATATTTAGATTTAAACGCAACAATTAATTCCAAATAACACTTTTTTGGGACTGGCATGATAGAGTGGCACGATACAACTAATGAAGAGAATGTAAAATAAAATTTTGTACTTTTAAGTGACGAATGAAATGTAGATCGGGATTTTCTCGAGCACAAGCAAGTCATGCCTTTGGGTCTTTGAAGTACATGGACTTTAGTGATCATTGTGGCGATCCATAGGTGAAATTATTTGATATAGATCCATAGGTGAAGTATATGGGTGTTTAGTCCATAAAAACGTTAAAAAAATATGTAAAAATGCGATATTGATAGGTTTTTGCATTATCTATTGTAGGAGCGTTGTCAAGGGCTAACTTGTACCTTATACCATATTTTTTGTTAGATGGCGCTATACTTAAAAAATACGATCTTACATATAAAAGACAACGCAGAGCGAAGCTCGGCCCACAGCTAGTGATTATGATGAGATATCATAATCACTACACTACACACATACAACAATATCGCCGATTTCG
>JWHW01032617.1:82188-94537 GCA_000931545.1 Papilio glaucus | reverse complement strand
AGAGGTTGGGATTCGGTTGTATGAGAACGATTCCGGGTCTCTGGACCTTTGACACTGTTTCGGACGACGTGCCGTTTATTAGTTTCGGTAAGACGCGGGTTTTTTGAAATTTGACATTGACATTTGACATTGACATTTAAAATATTCAACTGGAAATATTTTTCAAAGATCTAAGGGTGGGACTTGTTATAAACATCGTCGAAAATAATTTAAATTTATAAAATAATTTTGGGGTTCGCAGAATTTTTCTCCAAAGAGACATAACACCAAGTCTTTTTATTGAAAGTAAAACATTTTTAAATGAATTTGTGTATACTCTAGGTTTCTTGAAGATATTTTGAATGAATTTGTCTAAACTCTAGGTTTCTTGAAGATTTTGAGAACCACTGTGATTGAATTTATATACCTAGTTTTTAGGAAGTGGCAATGTTGTCGATGGTCTGTCACTGTCGTTAGACATTAATCAGGTAGGAGGACAACTTGACAGATTGCCTTTTGTTTTTATACGTAGGTAATGGCGCGGCGTCCGAGACGGTTCGTGTTGTGGGTGTGTACTTAAATTTAATTATACATAAATCGGATACAGTCACCGTATCCCGATCGACCACGGACGCATATAGACTGTAGTGAAAAGACTTGCGCGAATTTTTTGACGTTTTTTCCATAATTTTGTAAAAGTTTTTTCGTGTCGTTGTATATTTTCGGACATTCAAGTGAGGCAAGTGCCTTGTGTCGGTGTGGGTGTGCTGGCCCCCCTCTCCGCCCTTCGTGAATTGGATGGTTGCCCTTTTATGTGGCCCGATAAGGTCTGTCTCAAAATTTAGTTCCGCTTCACTTGATACACCAAGTTAACACACGAAATTTGATTGCGGTCTATCTACCTTACATATTTAACACTATTAATTTCTAAATTAAGAAGCTAAAATGCTAATAAAATTTGTTTTTACACTGATAGTGATGAAAACTTAAAGTTCACATTGCGACAGCTTATTTAAGCAACCGTCCTTTCTAGACTCACGTTTCGTTTTGCGCGACGCGCATTTCGTGACCCGTGCGGCGGGAAAGGGTTTTGGTCTGTTGGCCATACTAAAGGACCACCGACAATTGCAATGGATGTGCCCTCTCTGCGGGTCTCTAGTGGGGTTTTGAAGGATTGAGAAGTTTTTTGAAGTAACTTAGATTCAAATAATTAATTATAGAGGGTTTTAGAGAAAATTGATTGCCCGTTACAAACGCGTTGCGCGACTCTCTGCGACATGCTGTTTTAGGATTTCGCATTCACATCTTGATCCATTTTAGCACTGATTGAAGGGTTTTTAGTAACAGTCACGGTGTTGCCTTATTCTAGAGAGTTGCGCAGTGTATGCAATGCTACCGTTTGTAGTACGGGATCATAGACCTAGTTTCAAGAATATAGAAAATAAATATGGCGATTTTAACGCAATTTTCTCTCGAATTAGATGTTTCTCTCCTTTAGGTAATAATTCTGCAACACGCCTTTAGCGCCCTCATTATTTCAAGCTTTACTTGCGGGCACCATTTCGATTTTTCTCGAACCTATTCTGGGTTATTGGTAAAGTGCGATATTTGCCTGCCTCTTTGAAGTTTTCCCGCAAAAATTTTTCGATTGCTTGTGACAACACTGTTAATATTTTGTTCCTGTGTCGTGTTTGTGTGCAATTGATCATATTCGGTTGATTTAAATGATATTGCTCAATGTTTTTTGTGTGTAAATTTGTCTGGATGTGGCCCCCTTACCCCTCCTTGCGATAACGTGAGTCGGTACGCGTGTGGTGTTTGTTGTGTGTTGTCGCACTGTCCCATTTTGTATTTTTGTATTTTTATAAAAAACGAAAACGAGAAACACGAATTCGGTCGTGATTTTTTTACTTTACGCGCAACGTTGTAGAGAATAAAGGCTCGGGTTGTAGCAGTCAGTGTCGATTGATTGACATCTGTCATTAATTGACAGACTGACAGATCCGATGGAGATATAATGCCGAGGTGTTTGGGATATGTGGTCTGTGCGAGCGATTGGATTGGTTTTTTGTACTATGCCTCGAATAATGAGAGGCGTTAGGACGTTGCGATGCGTCTCGAGCGCCATTTTGAGTGACTCGTTTTGTCTATGCGCGGACTTTTTTGTTTTTTTTAAAGAGGTTTCCGTTTCCGATCCATTTGACGGTAGGAAGTTTAGGATTTGTCTCGCTTATTCTTTTGTGCTTTTTAAGGCCTTTTGTATTTTAGTCGACGCAATATAAGATAGCTTTGTCCGATGGCTCGATGGAAGAAGACTGCGTCGACTTATTACGGGCCTTTAGACTTTTTATGGTTTTGTTGTACAGAAGGCAGGCCGCCCCGGGGATTTTTATTTTGATTGCCGTTTAGTTTGTATGAGTTTGAATTTAGTTTTGTATACGGGATTTGATTTAGAGTGTCGTTTACGTTTGGTACCGGCGGGGCGGCGTTTTCACTTGTTTGTTTGCATTGTTTCGACTTGGTTCACTAGTTTTTAGGTTTGTTTTTTGCTTGACTTGTTTATGGTCGCCGTTGCGGCGGGTTGTTCTCGTTGTTTGTACGTTGTCTGTTCTCTATGGTAGCTGTAAATTGTTCGAATTGTTTTTAGAAGCTAATTTTTCTCGTTTGTCATATCACTGAGTGAGTTAAACACACAAAACAGGGGGCATAGGTCTCGTTCGTTAGAGTTTCTTATATATACATTTTTGTAAACGTGTTTGTACGTTTTTTATAATGTCGTAGCTAAATAAAAACTTGTAAACGAATTGTTGTTGTTGATGATGAACTCGATTTGTCTATGGTCGATTTGTCCCCTCGTCTCGTCCCGGGTGAGTTTTTTCGCACTAATTTTTTTCACTCGCATGTAAATAATGGAATGATGCGGCGTTTCTTAGTAAAGTAAAATGGAAAATTCCGCAAAAAAAAAACGATATTTTTTATGACTCGTCGGCGGTGGACCGAGATTAGGAAATTTTTTCTCTTAGCGTTTTCGGGCCCGATCGTTGAGGGCTTGTAAATTTATATGCTAGGGACTTAGTAAAATTATTACCTTATTAAACAAAATAGCGAAAAGTAGAGCAATTGATTGAATACCTATACCTAGTTGATATGAGAACATAGTACCTAAATACATTGTAACGTTGCTAGAGAATATTAAGTTTGTATAAATGTTTCTTGCACTGTCTTTTTGCGTCGGATATTTTTCTATTTCATCACAGTCTTAACGTTTGACACTTCACAGATTAAATATTCAAGGTGGTCCCACATTGGGGCGATTGATTTGGCCCGGTTGCTTTCTAAAGTGTTTTGAAAGCGATGTGGGCCCACCTTTATAGACGAAGCCGGGATAGTGCATAGGAGAATATTTTTTTACTAAATTTTCAAATAAACCGACTCCTTTAATTATCAATATAGCTGACGCTTTGATAGCTACTTCTGTAGTTGAATACAAAAGACGGGTTATACTTCATTAATATTTAAATAGAAATTATATTTAGTTTAATAAAAAATCAATTGCGTTTTACATATCTGAGATGATAAAAAGGGGTCGGATTCGTTCTAATTTGAAATTAGATTTATATATTTTTATAGACAGTTATTTCAGTCTCTTGTTGTAGACTTGCTATCGATTTTGTTAAAGTTGGTCCTTCGAGCAAGATATTTTGACACAGCTGCAAAAGATTTGAATGCAAACATGCAGATGAGATCTTGTGGCTGTGTTAAGGGTTTCTTGAGAAGTTCCTTTCGATTCGTGCTCTTGCCAATGTCTGATGCCAGTGATAAAAATCCAGCCTAATAGTGTTGTCTCAAGATATCGATGGTTTATTGGAACTTACCGTTTGTAAATCGATATTATAATCGTGATGGGGCTAAGGCTAGCAACTAAGTATGAAAAGATTCTGCCCTAGGACTGACTTTTATGGGTCAGACAACACTATAATCAGACATTGGACGATGACGTGTTTCGAAAACTGTATAGGAAAATATTGTTGTTTTTTTTTGTTTTATAAATTAATTGTTTTGCTGCAGCCAGTTACTAAAATCGATTGGTCCAATATGCCGTTTAAGAATATGCATTTGAAAGCCTATTGGACCTTAAGATGTACATGTGAAATTATTTTTGTTGACAACGGAAAAAATGTATAGAGGCGTTCAATCTGCTTGTGGATAGTCGCATCTTGGTTTCGAATGCAATCTTAAAAAAAAACTTTAGACTTTATTGTGAAGATATTAAAGTGGATTTTTAAAAAAACTTCTCCCCGTGCGTTTCATCTTTAGTCTATGCTTTCTGGGATAGTGCAATCGACTCGAATCTATATGTTCCTTGGACTTTTTCATTTCTACCTTTGAGGCATAGACAAGGAAGTATTGTACGCTGTGATTTAGAACTATCAGAGTATTTGTAGTGGATATCACTTGGTGTTTTGTGGGCACTACTCGCAGACTAATTTTTCACTTTGAACTACTCAAAGCACATATGGGGTAAGGGTAGGTGGTAAGATAATGACAAAGCTGCACTGTTGCCACATTTTAAATGACATGACCATCCTTGACTGCTCCACCGAACTTAGTTAAGGATTACCACGACCTCACTGAGTCACAGCATAAAAGCATTCTTCTGCATTTTATACCGGATACAGAAGCCAAGATTATTCAACAAGTCTATGACCGTCATGTTGGCAATCCTAGAATTTTACAGATGTGTTCTTAGGTTGGTACAACTTATCGCTTTGTCTATGTCTCGGGGTTCTCTGATCTGTTTGTGTGTTGTCACAGGTTCTATTTTTGTAAGTACACTATTGAGCTATATTTTCTCCACACGATATGACCAAAGACGTCCGAAGAGGCGGCGCTACCAAAAAGAAAAGACATGTTTTTTTTTATCGCTTACAGCGGATTCCTATTTTTACTTAATTCCGGAGAAAGTGTGGACTCGACGATTTTTTTATATAATTTTTTTATATAGTGGATTAAATTCCTCGCTCGTTTGGATGTATTTTTGAAGTTATTCCTATTTATTTATTTTTTACTTTTTTTTGTATTATCTTTTTTAATTTTTATCGATTAGTGTAGTTACGGTTTTTGTCACATTCTAGTTAGTTGTTCACGTTATTTTAGTGATAATTATTTTGTTCAGTATTTCAGAGTTTTTTTTTTCTATATTATTTATATGTAATTTTACACCGCATATTAGAATAAGAATAACCTTGCATAAGAAGTTATGGACGCACGTTGGGCGTGAAATCATTTAACTATATATTTAAAGATTTAAATAAAAATAGATGAAAAAATATGTAAAAAATAATTTCAAAAAAAGTAGATTCAAAATTTCCGAATCCAGAGCTTTACCCAGATATTTCAATAATTTGTGGTTTGAGTTTTGACATCAGATTGATGGAATACAGTTTTTTATATATTTGTATTTATGTGAATCACTAAACGTATTACGTGTAGATGTAAAGAAAACTATGTAGTTTGATTTTAATTATTTTCTAAGAGTGAATTTTATTTTTTTGTTGTTTGAATAGTATTATATCTTAGAGTAATTGCACTTGGGGGAGTTGGAGTGACTATGGTATTTTAAAATTGTCTATGATTATGTTCAAAACACGCGCCTTTTTTAATAAATATGGCGACTATTTAATGTTTTACGCTTTTTTGTTTTAATTTTTTATGTGAAATTTATTTATGGTGACAGTTTTTAGTAAAAGAAATGTCAAGGCCATAGACAAGGTACTTGTCTCAAATCACCACCATACTCTAGCTCCTCGTCAAGTTCAGTAGATATTGTTTAAAACTGAAATACTTGAATTTTTATATGAATTTTATTATTATAATATGGTATTTTACTAAATATTAGTCCAATATTAAATCTTTATATGTTTGTTTTATTTTATCCCTCCCCAATATTTATATAAGTAATGTCTTAGATATATGTTTGTCCTTAGAAATTAATCTATGTACTTATATATCAATAAAATGTATATATTTTCTGTGGTCACTAAGAAGTATGTCAATAGTCAATTGACAGTTACCAATGTAACATCACTAATGTTACTAACTCTATCCTCTATGATTTGTGTAAGGTCTCTTTGAGAGAGAAGCAAGCCTTTATGATACTTAGCATGGCATCCTATATTTGTTTTTATTATTCTCAACTTGAATCATACTAAAATAGTGTAAAGATAAAAATACTACATTACCTACTCGCCCCTCCGTCCAATCCTCTTCCTCTTCCCATCGTATCCTTATTGGGTAAGGATAGGAAAAGGAAGAAGACTGAAATTAGGGCTTCGGCACCTGAGTCATCAGATGAAACGCAGAAGCATACTTCTACTTCACGCCTGTCTTCTATGAGGTCGTGGTATTTCACCGGTCCAGCCGGCACATTCGTGCAATAGATGTTCTTGCGGGCTCTACCACCGTTGAAATTAGCAGTGGTGGCCCAGTAGTATAGGCCCCGACTTACGTGCCTTAAGTTGCGGGTTCGAACCCAGGCAGGCGCTTTACTTTGTGTAATTTATTTCATCACCACTGCTCCAAAAACGGTGAAGCAAAACATCGTGAGGAAACCGGTATGTCTTAGAGCCACCAGATTCGAAGACATGAAACATCCACCAACCCGCACTGGGCCAGCGTGGTGGACTACCCTTCCCTCTCTCGGAGAGGAGGCCTATGTCCCTACAGTGGGGAAACATACTAAAATAAGGCTGATTATAATTTATTGTTATTTACATGTATGAATTGGGTTGGGCTAAATCTGGGACCAACATTTAATCGTAAAAACCAATTAAGGTTTAGCCCTTGCGTTACTCAAGTAATTCTGGGGTCAATTTTGTTGATAATTTAACAGTGTTGGCCCCAGAGTTAGCTTGGGAACGCACTTGTTATTTATCAATGTACATATTATAACATGATCAAATAGCATATGAGGGTATATGTTCCTTGTGCCGTATCCAAAAATATAAGTACATTCTACAAAGCAGATATGTTATACAATTTTTAACATGTATACAGAAAACTAATAATGTAATTAACACAGTATGTGAATCAAAATTAAATACACTAAAGGTTTCTTGCATGTAGAAGACGAAGACGTCTTATCTATGCACGGTAGAAGACGGCTGTTGGCTGAAAAAGCTACCTTTGACTAACTAAATAATTTCAGAAAGTAAATCCTATTTAAGCAATAAACACGTATTTTTTAGTAGACGGTGCTTCTCACGACGCGGAGCTGGATTACATGAACGCGCTAAACCTGAGTTGCGCCGGCCCTGCCTATACTCGGTAGTAGATAGAAGATTCTAACATATGCTTTCGCAATACTCTGACCTTGTATAAATTGGCGGACGGAAGAATTAATGAACTTACTACCGTCTTGCGAGCATTCTATCGTGAAAGGAACCAAAGTAAGCGCATGTTTTCTGGTATAAATTGACTTTCGATCGCTATGACTAAATCAGAGATGGGGTCGCGTGGTTTGTACAAATGTTATAAATACGAAAGTAGCTCTGTTCTCTTTGTTACGTTTTTACGAAATATAAAACTCCAAAAATGTGACAGCCACCGTGATAGAGGCATATCTATATTTGCTATTATTATCCCGCTCTAGCGAGAATAGCGTATTTTGCATTTGAACGCGGTAGTCACTAAGGCCTTTTACCAATAAATTACAAGTGGTAGCAAGTAAAATAATTTTAAACATTGCAACAAGTTGTAATAACTTATAGCAGGATATTGAATTAAACAAGGACAGAGACCTCCTTATGCCGCACTTTTTAAAATAATTATAACATAGGCTAGGATCGATATTGAATATATATTAGCTACATATCATTTTATCTCTGGTCATTTTATCCACTCAGTGCTAACTCCGCTTGCTATATTCATCATATTTATATAATTTCACTTGCTACGCTATCACTATTTTGGTGGGTATTTGAGCTATAATTTGCTGCTTACCGCTGGGCACTTTGTCCCTCGTAGAAGATTGATCCTTACCCTTATGCCCCTACCCTCCATAGTAAAAATAAGAATGATCGAAAACTCGTGATCCTTTCTTGAATGTACGAAATAGTTAAAATTTACTGTGATCTTTGACAGCTTATTTTTCACTATACTATTCCAAACACGTCCGATTTTAATAAAATTACTAAAACTGAAATAAATATATGTGCAACAAACAACTATTTAATGTAACGTAAAGTTTTATCAATAGTTTGTTAATCTATATCCAAACATTTTCATTTGTCCAATATATAATCTGTGTAATACTGTATGTCATTTTCCTTGAAAATGAAATATTCAATGAACCACTTTACTCAGGCCTGTGACACCTTTAGTTCCTCCGTTTACGCAAAGCGCTAGTGTGCTGGCTGCTGATTGGTCGACCGCCATCTTGGATCGCCATACCGTCGTTTCAATTTTGACATTGTCAAAATCAAGTAATTGAGTATTTATCGAGTGAAAATTACGGTATTATTTTGCGTATTTCTCGCTATTTTAAGCTTGAGTTTAGTTACAAATTAAACGTAGTTTTTCCTTCATATATCATCGATTAACCGACTATTGTTTTCGACATGGATTTGCGAAAATGCTGTGTTGGGAACTGCTCATCTACAAACAGAACACATCGCCTTTTCTATCTTCCAAAGGACGATAATTTAAGACAGTTGTGGCTGTCTTTCTTGATCCCCACTAACATAGAGCTCAGTGGTTTATCTAAAGAACAGCTGTTGGCGAAACGTGTTTGTCAGAAGCACTTTGATCGGTATCAATTTGATAGTACGGGAAACCGTCTCCGCAGTGGCTACCCTTGCTTGTTTACTGCAAAAGAAATATTTTATGGAAGTCCCCTAAGCTCCACTGGTAAGCAGAAGATTTGCATTTATTTAATTTTGATAGATAAGAGGTATAGGCCTTTCAGCATCTTATTGTATAGTCAGTGGTCCCACTGCTGGCGAGGAAGCGACAAACCGTCAACTATTCATGCTCAAAAAACGTATAATAAGATGTAGATCCCACATAAATAAAATAGATGTATATATTAACAGCTACTTTCTGGATGTTCACAGGGCTATAAGTTTATCGCCTCTTATATCTACTTGCTCATTGCTGGGGGTGCGACCACAGCTTTTCTATGCTAGATAAGATCATCATTCTGATATCTACACTGATAGTTTAATTTGTGGTCAGAATCCAGTGCTTCTAATAACAAACCTAAAATGTTTCAGTTGGTGACCACATAAGCGACCACAATTACTGTTTACCAATTGCACCTGAAAGTGACATTGAGGAAGCTACTGCAGTCAGAGTTGATGGTTGGTATTGTAGCATTGAAAGATTAATATAATTATTTGTATTTATCAATTTGAAATGGATTCAGAATATATTTATGTATGTTTTTAAACAATTATTTTGCTTTCCAGGTGATCATTCATATCATAAATCAGTTGAACCACAAGTTCCTGAACCCATTGAAATAGCTTCAACAACCAAGTGTAGCCATGTAGTATCACCAATATTAGTTGAACCAGCTCCAGAAACCAAAGAGCAAGTAAAACCAATATTAGTTGAAACAAGAGGTATAATTATTGATACTTTATAATTATGATATACAGTATAACATTTAAGATTGTTCTTCTACTAGACTAAATAATTAAAAGGTCAAAGGTTTATTTAATAATTATAAAATGCTTCATTTCAGATACTACAACAAGACAAAAACATGCACTAAAACTGACCAAAAAATGTCATGTAAATGTTGGTAAGTTGATTTCATTGTTCATTTAGCCTTACTCATTCTTTTTTTTCTATGGAATATAATATTTACAATAACAATATATAGAAATTTTACTTCTTGGAATTTTATAATGTTATATAAATATATTAATTTTATATTACATAATAATTTAAATGAATTGAATACTTGACTTAAATACTAATGAAGAAAATTCTTTTTATTTTTAATAAACTTTAAAAATGTATGATTGTTTCATTATTTATTTATTTTGTGAAATATTTTTTATAGCCAAGAAAACAAAGAACCTCTCAAGGTGCACTTGTTTTATCAATAAGATGAAAAGACAAGCATTGGCTGCTAAGAAAAAATCTTTTAAGGAAAGACTAGCTACAGCTGAAACTCTAAGTAGAGATCATGCATTTATACATTTTAACCAAATGAATAAGCATGCACAGAATTTTATCATGATGCAATTGAAATTAGTAAATAAAAAGAAAAAAGCTATGCGATTCACAAGTAATGAAAAACTACTAGCACTGACACTCATGAAAGAGAGTCCAAAAGGATACAGACTTCTACAGAAAATATTTAAACTTCCCTCTAAAAGAACACTCAATCGCTTATCAGAAAAAATCTCTTTTGGTGTCGGAATTAATGAGAACATATTCAGGCTCATTGAAAGAAAGTCCATGAATTGGGATGTTAAAAAGAAGCTTTGCTCAATTATTTTTGATGAGGTAGCTCTTACACCACACTTAACCTATGTGGAAAGTAAAGATGAAATTAAAGGCTTTAAGGATTTAGGAAACAAAAAAGATTTGAAGTTTTCTGATCATGCCCTTGTTTTCATGGTGAGAGGTATGTGTTCCAACTGGAAACAACCTATATGTTACTATTTTTGTGAAGGCACAACTTCTGCTCAAGAAGTCAAATGAATCCTAAAGGAGGTGGTTGCAAAGGTGTCACAGTCAGGTCTAATACCTATAGCCCGAGTTTGTGACAAAGGTACCACATTTAGAAGTGCATTAAAAATGTCAAGACAAGAGACAGCACAGAAAATAAATCTGAAAGGTGAACACTGTGGTTAGTAGTAAATATTTTTAGATAATTTAATATAATTGTTTGTTGAAATTTTACTTATGTAACTTTTTTTATTTTTGCAGATGGAACAATTGAAGTTTCTGGGGAAAAACTTAGTGTGGTATTCGACCCACCTCATTTGCTTAAAGGATTGAGGAACAATTTTCTGACCAAAAATATGGTTTTTGATGGTGCCATTGCCACATGGGATGATATTCTGACAGTATATAGAGCTGACTGTCAACTTGGACACACTAGGATGAACAAAAAATTAACAGATCATCATGTGATTGCATCAAAAATAAAAAAAATGAAAGTCAGTGTAGCTGCTCAAGTTCTCAGTGCACAAACCAGTGCCATGCTGAAATATACCTCATTATACAGTATGTATTTTATCCTTCAAATATGAAAGTCACTAGAGGTGTATGGATTTTTGTTATACTTTCACTCAAAAACTACCAAATGTGTTTGATGATACTATGGTAATATAACTCATACTTCAGAATAAGACATAAGTACAACTGTATATATACTAGATAGGGTACAATACATAGGGTACATTTATCTTTATACTATAATTATATATATAGATACTAGCTGTGGGTAAAATACCTAGGCGCAGGTAGTGCAATAATATTTAAGTATTATTTCTATATTATGATATTTTAATTATTATGATGATTTTGTATGTACATACAGTTCATAACTATTTGGTTTTGCTTTTCAGGTACAACTGTGAATGGTGAAAATGTTAGTAAAACCATGAAGACAACAGGTGAAGCTGTGGAATTTATGGACAAATTATTTGACAGCATAAATGGCTCGAAGCGCAGCACAACAAAAGGGAAACTAAGAGGGCCAGTCAAACCAAATTCCCAACATTTTTGTTTTTGGCATGAAGCTATAGAGACATTAAAAAATGTTAGATTTATAGACTCTGCCAGTAAAAAAGCACTAATGAACAAAAAAGAATATTATATAAGGGTTCCCTCTCTTGATGGGTGGGTCACAACACTGGAAAGTTTTGTAAGGATAGCCAAATTGCTGTTTTCAAAATATGGCTTAAAATATTTTTATCCTCGCTTTATAAACCAGGACCCATTAGAAAATTTTTTTGGCAGAATAAGGGCTATAAATTATAGAAATGTAAATCCTGACTCATGTACATTCATAAATTCATTTAAATCTCTATTGATTTCCAATGTGATGGGTCCTCATAGCATATACTCCAACTGTGAAGAAGATGACAGTGAAACCATAGTAGATTTTTTTAATTTATTAAAAGAAGATATCGGTACTGATGACAAAGAAAATCTGCCAGTAAATTTTAATTGTATGCCTGGTCTGATTTCATTGCCATCAGATCAACAAGAGCAGGAAAATAACACATTTTGTGCAGCAAGCGCCATTAATGAAAGAGTGCGTGTTCATTCCTCAGCTTACATAGCTGGATATCTGTGCAGAAGAATTTCAAAAAAATTTAATTGTAAGGAATGTCAAAAAACATAC
>JWHW01032617.1:71237-81627 GCA_000931545.1 Papilio glaucus | reverse complement strand
GCGCTAAACCTGAGTTGCGCCGTCCCTGCCTATACTCGGTAGTAGATAGAAGATTCTAACATATGCCTTCTCAATACTCTGACCTTGTATAAATTGGCGGACGGAAGAATTAATGAACTTACTACCGTCTTGCGAGCATTCTATCGTGAAAGGAACCAAAGTAAGTTTTCTGCTATAAATTGACTTTTGATCGCTATGACTAAAGCAGAGATGGGAGGGGTCGCGTGATTCGTACAAATGTTATAAATACGAAAGTAGCTCTGTTCTCTTTGTTACGTTTTAACGAAATATAAAACACCAAAAGTGTGACAGCCGCCGTGATAGATGCATATCTAGATTTGCTATCATTATCCCGCTCTAGCGAGAATAGCGTATTTAGCATTTGAACGCGGTAGTCACTAAGGATTTTTACTAATAAATTATAAATGGTAGCAAGTCAAATAATTTTAAACATTGCAACAAGTTGTAATAACTTATAGCAGGATATTGAATTAAATAAGGAAAGAAAGACCTCCTTATGGCGCACTTTTTAAAATAATTATAACATAGTCTATGATCGATATTGAATATATATTAGGTACATATCATTTTATCTCAGGTCGTTTTTTCCACTCAGTGCATTTAACTCCGCCTGCTATATTCATCACATTTATATAATTCCCACTTGCTACGGTATCACTATTTTGGTGGGTATTTGAGCTATAATTTTCTGCTTACCGCTGGGCACTTTGTCCCTCATAGAAGATGGATCCGTACCCTTAAGCCCCTACCCTCCATAGTAAAAATAAGAATGATCGAAAACTCGTGACCCTTCCTTTCTGAATGTATGAAATAGTTAAAATTTACTGTGATCTTTGACTTATTTCTGAGTATAATATTCCAAACACGTCCGTTTAATAAATATAGTAAAACTCAAATAAATAAATGCGCATCAAACAACTTTTTAATGTAACGTAAAGTTTTATCAATAGTTTGTTAATCTATATCCAAACATTTTCATTTGTCCAATATATAATCTGTGTAATACTGTATGTCATTTTCCTTGAAAATGAAATATTCAATGAACCACTAGTCCAATAACAAAACAATAACATAAACAAATCTGTAAATTGGAAACAAAAATAAAAATAAACTGTATAGTGATGGATAATGTGAACGTGAATTACGAATCGGAAAACTACAGCAGGAGTACGTCGTACGTGTTAAAACATCTCGTACACACACCAGGGGACGATAAACACTCTCCCGGGCCTGGAACTCAGAACGAAATATCTTTTAACCGCTACTGCCCTCATTGCAATCTAAACTTCGACGATCAGGTCGAATATGAACATCATAACGTTGAAATGCATGCGTATAAAAAGAAATTAATGTGTACATATTGTAACACGGTGTTTCGCCGCCAAGACCACTTGAAAAGGCACGTACAAAGTTTGCATTTAAACAGAAATTATTATAACTGTCCCGTATGCGACAAAGATTGTAAACGACAATATTTAATGTTGGAACATATAAAAATGTGTCATACGTCGGATGCTGAAGTATTTCGATGTAGAAACTGCGATTTTCAATGTAATACGTTATCTGATCTGGAGAAGCACGAATTTTCACACTCGGCGTCGGAGAGACATATCTGTCCGCATTGCCATGCGACATTTAAACGCAGGGATCACATGGTAAGGCATGTGAAGTCACAACATTTAAATCAATCAATTGTCTGTCCGTTATGTCCTCAATCTTATAAACGCAGAGACCATGTAGTCAGGCATGTAAGAGAGAAACACAAAATGGGATACTTACATGGAAAGCTTGTGAAATCATCTGATGTAATATAAATAGGTTTTAATATAATGTATTGTTCGTAGTTATTTTATATAATTTATAAAGATTTTTTTTATATGTAATATTAATTGTAAAGGAAGGTGAAAATATAATCAGTTGCAAAAAATATAGTTTTTTATTATACATGTATGATCAAATTGACTGCCCAGCTGCTTAATGTTATGGCGACACTAATGGTCTTCATAGCACTATGGAGTGTAGATGGAGTCCCTACTGTATCTGATCCCTTCTACCTGGAATAACACCATGTTCACACTGCCGAAAACATTGACAGTGTGAACTTACAGTAAGAGTGGTTGTACAGAAGCTATTCTAGCATTACTGTGCACTAAACATTTTGATTTTCTTGGTTGATGTGTGATGGATCACTTGCTATGTTCACCAGTTCAAAATTTGCACGTAATATTAGGCTATTCAGATTGTTATTGTGAAGGTCATTTGGAAAAGAAAAACTAGATATGGTTTTGTAAATAAGTTGTAACACCTATATAAAATTCATGTAGGATATTTTAAGTACATCTAGCTTCAAACTAGAAGTCAGTATGAAACTGTTAGGTAGGTACAAATATCAGACCTAGACCAAGGCTGGCCTCTTTTTTACAAACTGGCTATATAGATGATTTAGAAATCTTTCCATCAGGTTAGTTTTGGTGTTGCATGTGTACTTGTATGAGTTCCTAAACCATTATACCGATTTTAATATATTTTTGTGTATTTGAGTTTTGTCATGGAATTGTTAAGATTTACAATTGGACCTGGTAAGTGGCACTGCCGTCAGGGTCGACAAGATTTTTCGTTATTCGTTTTGAGGAAAGCTGAATCACATTAACAGCAGGAAGACAACATTCATGTCCTATTGTGAATAAGTATATAAGTAAAAAAAAGACAAAAATAGAAGTAAATAAGGTATATTTTTTGCAAAAATGAACACATTACTTTAATTTATAACTATAATAAGTACCTGAAGTATCCATAATGGGTAATATCCATGCCGGGATTGCGAAAACCTATCAAGATTATGATACCTATAAAATATTTAAAGCATGTATTAACAAAACCAGATCATTCAATCTTTCAAATCCAAATTTCATTTGCAACACATTAACAAATTGGTTTGAAAAAGGGTTTTTGTTCAAAACAATTTTTTGAAATGTTTGATTGGAAAGAACATTTCTAATCTCTCAGATTATTTTACTGCTTAACCTAACAGAAAAAGCCAGAGCCATCTCCCACCCTGCTCGAGGCAATTTTAGAGGATTTCATAATTCTTGTCCATCTTTTGTCTTCGTACCAATAACTAGTCTCTGGAAATATGCTTCTCAGAATCACAAAAACGGCTTTCTTGTAATTTATACTAATATTGTTTTCTTTGTAAATAGAGATTTATTAATAATAAAATTTATTAATATAAAAAATTGTTTATTGCCTTGTGGGTACTTATATATTTAAATTAATATTCAAGTTATTACATTCTAAATACAACTACAACATTGACAACATATTTACTATTATTAATAATACAACCAAACCATAGTAATGTTTTACAATAATTGACAAAGGCAAATTAATAATGTAATAGAATTTTAAGTTTATACAATCTTAGTAAGGGAAAGTTAGTGAGACATGGACCCTTTGTTAGCAACATTTATCTTTATTTTTAGTATAATTAATATATGTTATTTTTATTTATTTTAAAACCTTACTTATTATTGATAAATGATAAATATGAGAAAATTATGGATTTCCCTCTTTATCCGTTTAATAACTGGTGAAATTATGTATTAGCATGAGGTTGATAGAAAGGACATGAGCAAGCAGTGTACCTTATAAATTACAATGCCAGTATTTATGTAGAAAAGCTCCTGGAGAGGGGTAGCCCTATCCCCTGCAGCCAGTGTTAACGGCTTTCCCATCATAGAATATTTAATAGGCTAATAATAGGAATTTGTTTTATGTAAAAGTAGATAAATGGGATTTTTTGGTTTAACAGCTGTATTTCCCATTTGAACACTGTCTCAAATCACTCTTAAAACTGACCATCAATTATCTGGTTTGCACACATTATTATTATTATATAACTTAAAATTGTTTTACATGGGATAAGAGTATTTTGTTAACAGAGCCTGTTGTATAAAAATAGAAATAGTTTTAACAAAATACACGGTAACAACTTACTGCATAAATTAAATCTATAACAGTATCAATCATAACCTTTTATGTATCCTAGTTAAGTGAGTCTGTAGAGATTTTTTAGCTTTAAACTTTAAAGAGCAATGATCACACTGGTATGTTGCATTTTTAAATGTATGCTTATTTTTCACATGTTTCACAAGTAAATCTTTAGTTGTAAACTTCTTCTGACACTTTACACAGGCATTTTCGTTCATTATTTGCTTTAATTTCATATGCCTTCGTAAACAGTACCGCGATTTGAATGTTATAGCACATGATTCACATTTAGATTTGCTTTTAATTTGATGACGCTTCCTGTAGTGCACGTCTAACATACTCTTCTTAGTGAAGATGATTTGACACTCGTTGCATTCATAAGTTGCTTCTTGCTGCTGCACTTGGTGGTTGGAAGTCATGTGACGGAAGAAGTGGCTGTTCTGTGTAAATTTAACGCGACAGTATTGGCAGGTGTAAATCAGACTACTCTCGTCGACTTTCACCTCGATTCCCTCTTCCACCTTTTTACGGAGAGCTTGCCTTGTTATACGAATTCTTGGACCAGTTCTCGGCTTTTTATTCATAACTTTGATGTATACAAGCGGTTTTTCTAACTTTAGTAATTACACGTAAGCAGTATAAGAAAGGTATTTTCAAAAGATTCACTCAATAATTATTAGTTTGAATCATAAATAGTTTGTTGTTATGACAAATAATGTCATATTTAAGTGAAATATGTGAGTAAATAAACAAAATATTGATTTAAAACACACATATATCGATAACGAGAAATTTGACAAACGTCAAAAATGTTTGCGCTGGCTGGACTGTTAAAAATGGAATGTCAAACATTTTGAAATTTGTGCCGCTAATTGACGCTTGAGGTGTTATTGTGCCTTCTTATTTAGTTTAACGTTAAAAAAAAGTACAAACCTCATTTTTTATTCTATTTTTTTTCATAATTGCAAATTAATAATTAAATATAAATAAGTTATCATCATAATAAAATCTTTAATGTCGAAAACAAATATAGTCCGCGCCACCACTCAAGTCATACGGCAAATCTGGGAACTAAATATGACATCTCCGCCAAGCCCCGCCATTCTGTTCTGTAGGGACGCCAAGGTTTTTCCTTTGACATACTTATGGGTTAAATATTATTTACGTAAGGAATATTATACGATATTCTTGTAGTTGTCTGTGATTAACGTGTGAGGTACTGGGTTCGATCCCCGATTGGGATAATTTCTCACATCGTATAAATGAAATCAAACATCATTTATCAGATGTTACGGATATTGCGTGTACGATATAGTTGGAATAAAACTTCTTAATCAAGAAAACTGCTACATAAATATGTATTTGTATTATTTTACAATTTTTTAGGTTTTAATATAATTTTAGTAAACAAATACCAGCAATGGTTAAGCCGCATTAGAAAATATGTTGTTATGTTTTACTTATTAACCTGGCTACATTCAGTTTGCCGTCGTACTATATTTTTCACGTCTTAAAACTTTGCTTGCATAAATCCTTTTTTATTGCACGCTATTTTTTTTTTATTAAGTATGTATAATGCCATACAATCATTTACCTTTATGTTATTTAAATCTACAAGAAAAACAAAAAAATAGCAGAGGTCCTAGATAATAAATTATGAAAATAATTTATTTTATTTAAGTAGTCTGTTTGTTTCCTTGAAGCATTAACAGCAACACCGGGCTTGAGATATCATAGTAATGGCAGACCGCAAAGGACGGTTACCGGTTAGCTTAAGTCTTTTAAAGTAACTAAGGTCGAGGGCTCTGTTGGGTTTGGCTCGTTACTCTGTTAAATTATTGGATTTCAATTATAATCAACAAAAATTTCGTAATTAACCTTATAAAAAAATCAACAAGTGCTTTTCTAATGTATTAAAATAGAGAGCCAGGCACCCATGGCGATATTCCTACTAATCTATACATATAATAATAAAAATGTAACTGATCGCTGTCTGTACATGGAAGATATTTGAGAAAAACTATGATTGGGGGCCTTCATAAACGCAATGAAACCCAAAACAATGATCTCAATCGGCTTATAAATGAATAAGTTATATCAATTTAATTGTTCTACGGCCATACTGTGTCGACCCCACAAACGCGGGAAAAGGGCAGGGATGATGATGAGGTTACGGTAGTGTTCAGTAGGTATTATCATTTCGTTTAGGTAAAATTGCAGGGCGGGTGAAACCGCGGGGCACAGCTAGTATATTATAAAGGCGAAAGTTTGTATGTATGGATGTTTGTCACTCAATTTTCTTTACAATTTAACTTTACAATAGCTTATACATCAGAATAACACATAGGCTGTAATTTATTACGATATTGTGTTAATTGTCCAAAATATAACGATAAGTGTCAAGTAAGAAGGAAAAATTCATATGCGAACTATTCAGGTCAATTATAATATGGTTCAGCTTAGGTTGGGAAAATCGTCGGTTAAATTAAATTGCACGGCGGGTAACACCGCAGGGCACTAGCTGCGCCGTGAATCATTAATATTTTCAAAATGAAATCTGATAAATCGATTACATTTGTTTATCTGTGAGATGTCAGAGTACAGTCACGTAGATTTTGTAATACTATTGCATTGTTACATTTTAACTCAAACAACACGTATATCATGATTGTAAATTAATATAAGATAAAAAATATTTACGTAATAACTGTACGTTGAATTATGAAACAAGAGACACGTATATTACTAAAAATGGATCTCAAAATTTAAAAGTTCGAATTACAGAATCTTTCATATTTTTGGCTTTGAAATACTTCTTTTACAGGCAAAAGTAATAAATACATTTTTCTAATACTCATTGTTACTAAATAGTCGTGCAAAGACGTAAAGGGCTATTGGCTTGGCTGGGAATAATTAAAAGAAATATTAGTAGATTTCAATAATCAACTAATATATCATATACATGCTTAAGGAGGAGCTTCAGACAGGCGGAAAAAACTATAGCCAAATCCCATATATAGGCCTACGTAGTCTATATTGGTTTTATATTTAGGGTCAGCAGAGTACGACTGTAGGTCGTACTTTAGTTAACTTATAAAAGTGGGAAAAGGGCAGAGAGTAGAAGAATATTCAACGCGTAATATCTTCCTCAATTTATCAAAATTCATGTTTCAAGCATCATTTAAGAGTTACCACTAACCGTATTTAAGAATGCCATTCTTAGATACAACTTCTCATACGACTTTTAAATCTCGACTTTTGATTCCGATCAACGATCCTCCTTCTTCATGGATGTCATAATAGTACCATAGTGTCGCACGACTAACAATTCATTACGAAAATTAATAGAAAGGAAAATAGGACACAAATGCGTGCGAAGCCGCGGGCAACAACTAGCGTCTATATGTTTATCTACTCATCAATGTATGCGTACGCTTTCTCGCAACCGATTGGACACTACATTCTCACAACCTATACGTATACAGACAAGATTGACGCGTCATGTATTGCCAGATACCGATATGGTATATAAAAGATAATTACCCGATAGATTATATCAGTCAAAAAAGAACCAAAGGGATGGTAACACTAAGCGCGTGTGTTATTATGGCGGTGTTGTCAGTAGTCGCTACTGAAGATACCACACTACAAGTAGAGACGCAACAAGGGACTGTGGAAGGAGCTCTTTCAGCTAATGGATTGTATTATGAATTCCTCGGAATTAGATATGCCGTTCCTGTTAAATTTAGGGTAAGTTTCTCTTATGAAGCTAGTAATTCTTGTAAATTTATACCCGGTTATCTCAAAAAGGGCTTCATCGATTTGGATAAAGGTTTTTTATAAGTAAGATTTTATAACGGAGTTTTTTATCGCACGTTAATCGTTTGTTTGCGAACTACTAGACAGAAAAAAGTGTAACAATGAAAAACGGAAGCAAAAAAAGACATTTTTTACAATTATATTTGAGGCACTTTTCGATTACCTAGGAAACTAAATTTTCAATTGATTCAGCTTGCCGTCAATTTTGACAATATGCAAAATATTTATGATTTGAACTTTTAAATATCAGTTTTTTGTTTAATCATTACGTAATACATCATAAAGAGCCTTTAGCGAAAGTAACAGCGTTCCAACCAGGTGTATTACACCACTCTTTTTCATATATAAATTTATCTATATTAGTGTATTATATGCAAAAACGCACATTCACATAAAAACTAATTTTTAGAACGCCATCTCTTGGCCATCACAATCATTGGTTGAAGACTATGCAATATCTTCTCTGATAGATTTCGTTATTCGAATACGATCGTTGGAGCAATGTCCAGTCCTCTCCGTAATGCGCTTTCTTTCCTCATACGACATCTGCTTTTTGTTTGTTGTTTTTAAATGATCTCGACCTTCCTCTTCCCTTTTATTTATCCTGTAATTGTGTTTATAAGATCGTCGTATAGCATCAGGTGTCCAAACAATTTCGAGGGCTTCTATCAAATTTCTTCTGTCACTTTGCCTAAACCCTCCTCATTTATTACTTTCTCTATCCAACTAGGTATTTTTTGAATTGAAAAAGTCTTTAGCCGCGTTAGCGATATTTGATGACACATGTCAGGAACATACTTATTTGAATTTGGAATATTTTCGACGAACCTTTTTTCATTTATTTTTCGTGTATTAAATTTTGAATTTTATTGTTATATATTAGAGTTTATATTTGTTTATTATTCATTTATTTATTTTTGAACTATTGTCGCGCCTTCTCACCTGTTTTGAGTTTTCACTTCAGCAGTCTTTACTCCCTGTATTTTTTTTAAATAACAGAGCTACCGTGTACTAAACTATTTCATCTTTCCAGGCACCTGAAGACCCTCCAACCTTCTCAGGGGTATATAAAGCAAACAGCCGAGAAGTTCTCTGCCCACAATTCCCTGCACCAGATCCTTTAGCTTCGCCAAGCGACAACGAAGATTGTCTAGTACTGAACATCTACTTACCTTCCCAACTTCAAAACACAACCCTTCCCGTTATGGTCTTTCTCCACGGTGGAGGTTTCGGTGTTGGGTCAGGATCCTCGATCTTCTACGGTCCGCAATACCTACTCAGTCATGGTGTTATTGTCGTGACAGTGAATTACAGACTAAATGCGTACGGATTCCTCAACTTGGGCATCAAGGAGGCTCCAGGTAATGCCGGCTTGAAGGATATAAGAGCAGCTCTCAGATGGATTAAAGAAAATATTTCCAATTTCTTCGGCGATCCCGACAATGTGACTGTCTTCGGCGAAGGAAGTGGAGGTTTGGCAGCGATTTACCTAACTATGTCAGAATCGACTAAGGGTTTGTTCCATCGGGTCATATCAGAGAGTGGGACGCCCTTCGCCCCACAATCTTTCGACACCAACCCTTTGAATACCGCAATCAAAATCGGAAAGACCTTAGGAATCAACACAAAAGACCCGTACGATTTGTACGAATTATATTCAGAAGCGGAAGTTTCAAGAGTTGAAGAGGCCATTGGTAAACAAATGAACGCCCAATCTGTCTTCTTGCCATCACAAGAAGAACTATTCGACGATGAAGAACCATTCTTACTGGACCCGCCATTCAATGTCCTTACTACCGGAAAAGTAATCAACCCTGTACCGATGATAATTGGTTTGAACACTGTTGAAGGTCTAACAAGCACATTGGATTATAATACGATTAGCAGTCAAATGGATAGAATAAAGAATGAAGATTATTCGGCATTAGACCAGAGAAGTCTTAAAGTACCCTCAGAAGACCGTTCGGAATTTCGAGATACATTAAAAGACACATATTTCGTGAACACAACGACTGATGAAGCACTTCTCGGAGGCATTATTAACTTAAATACGGACTTTTCTTACGTTGGACCAATGTCGTTGTTTACAAACCTCTACACCAATAGTACAGGGTTGCCAGTATATGCGTATATCTTCAATTATTTGGGTAACAGGAATTTAGGGAGGATTTTAACGAATAGCAGCTTAGAAGCGACAGCTAATAGAGACGATTTGTTTTACATATTCGAACTGGAACGACTGCCCTTGCCGATGGATGAAGAGGATGCTAGAATGGTCACATTTATGACAATGATGTGGACTAATTTCGCTAAATATGGGTAAGTGTAATGATATTGTTAATGTAGTAATTAAGGTTTTGTTTGATCGTAACGAATAACTATCAATACTGTACTGTTCTGGAAAATAGACATATCACGCTCTACTGGGGCCATTCTATTATCACAGACAGGACTATGGTTGGCAATGGACCCGACGTCGTGATAAACCGATCTGAGAGTTGTGTCTCTGTCGAATATCGTGAAAACTGAAACGAAAGAGTTGATGACAAGACATTACCGC
>JWHW01032617.1:46611-58939 GCA_000931545.1 Papilio glaucus | reverse complement strand
GGGGAGTTGATCAAATTTAGAGGCGCTTGATCTCCTGGGGGTAGGTTTTAGAATTTTATATTGTTTAAATCGGAAATATGATGGTATGACCTTAGCCCCCAGCCCGGCCCTTAAGCCCTGGATACGCCACTGTACTTGGTCGGTGTTGGCAACATTTTTCTTCTGTCGTTAAGTCATGTAAAACTAAAAAAACAAACGTCTATGTCAACCAACCAAACCCCACTATGTCTATTTATATCTAATATGTCAACAAAACCTCACTAACATTATTCTAAACCTTCCTTGTGAATAATCCGCCAATTCAATTACAAAATTGTTATAAAGATAACGGCGAAACAACAAACAAAATCAAAACAACGTATTGTGGGAACTGTGACAGCCGTCTACCGCCAAAATACAAATTTATTTTTAAAAGTGTTAACAGTCTTAAATCTACTACTATGCCGAATAACACAGATAATAAATCATAAGTAAAAATAATTAAAACAAATATAAATATAAATTAATAAATAAAATGTTAAGTAAAACACAATACGATGACGTTAACAATCGTATTTGGACCAATATTTAAAACCGTTTGGTGCTTTTAAAATTGTATACGCATACAGGCACGCCGACCTGTGCCCAACGGTTTCGCCAGCCGCACCACAGCATTAGGGCGTGATGTTAAACAGCCTATAACCTTCTGATCTAAGATACGGCTATAAGAAATTTATACCTTCATCTGTTATTTAATCAGGACATACGAAATCTGAGGCCAACTGTGTTAAATCGATAAAACCAAATTAGGTTGAACTTTTGCGAAAGTTGCCGGTTGCGATCCTAGGGGTCAAGTTTACGTGGACGTCAAATCGAACTCGATAACAAAAAATTGACTTTAACGATGCACCAATATTTTTGTCAACATTTACTTTATCAATTTAAGTTTAACATTAGTGTATTTTCTTCTCATTTGTATGGCGGCCCCTCGGACTTCTAAATTCCCGCATCATCTAAGAGAAGGGGAGCTTCAACCAGCGTGACACGCGATCTTTACGTGTGACATAGCTCAGTGACCCCCTATTGAATAATTTAGAAAACAATAATGTAATTTTGTTTCTTTTTATGTAAATCAGTTGTTAATTTGGTTTTTACGATGTAACAGCGTTGGCCGCAGATTTATCTCGGCAACCCTCTTGTGACTTACATATAATCTAGGTCCTGAATAGATAACAGATGAGGGTGTAAATTTCTTATGCCATATCTAATACTATTTAATTATAATTGGCCCTTTTAAACACAATTTTTTTGAGATTAGCGCGTTCAAACAAGCAAACTCTTCAGTTTTAGATCTGAGCTGCTTGCCTTGTAAGTTGAACATAGACCACACGCGAAAAGCGACTCTAAGACTTTCGAAATTAGGGCGTTATGTTTACGAAGTTTCATTCTTCAGGAACAGTCAGTTTTGAAAGAAACTGCTATGAGAAATACACACTGAGTTCCTCCTTCTCACTTTTTTTTCCTTCTCAAGTTTTATTATACCTATGGAAGCCCTACATTAATGATATGGCCAAACATTGGTTTACATATCATTAAACGATATTGTCAGTTTTAGACGGCCATTTCATGAAATGGTCGGCCACATTATGAAATGATCAATTTTACGATTTGGCCACGACATACACACATTTATATGTGTACATGTAAAATAAATCAGTGTTGGTCTTTGTCCGGCATCACACGTGAACAACTGAACCGATTTCTATAATTTTTTTTGTTTTTTACTTGTTATTCTCTGGAGAAGGTTCTTATGAAAGAGAGTTGCGCAGAAAAATAGTTAATTTAAAAACCTAACGACTATTTTAACTGCGCACGTTTGACAGTTCCGAGCGTATCTTTAGAAGAACATCAATTTCATAGTTAGAAAAAAAATAAGAGAAAAACGGCACATAATTTTCTTTTTAAAAAAATTTCGTGTACATATTTTTCTTTTTTAACAAACGAATTGTCAGGTGTTAAATTAATGAAACCGAGGGGCATAGCTTAATTTTACTAATATATACTTACAGTGGTATTTCTTTACATGTATAAGCATTGAGCAAGTAAAGCACACAGTGAAGATGTAAAAGCATGAGTTTAGACAGAAGTCTTGAGGAAAAGTGTAAAGTTTAATAAACCTCCCTTGAGGTAAAGGGTGGATAAAAGCGGCTCACGTGGTGTTCAGAGATCGCCGCAACCCCAGAATATCCACAAGTGTTTAGGCCATATATTCCGTTCCGCCTGCTGAATTTTAATAGCAACGCACACCTTGCAATGTAAAGTCGCGCGATCGTCGCAGGGGCGCGTGACGTCAAACAAGTTATTTACGCAGTGAAGCTCCGCGTTATTAGCATCAATTTTTTGAATCAAATCAAATCAAAGTCAAAATCCAATACAAAAAGAAGTCTGGCGAAATCAACAAGTGAAAGCGTTGCAAGCCTTTATGCAGAAAAGAAGAGAAGATTGATAATGAACTTTAGATGAGAAATAACGTGAAGAGAATGTGAGGTACAGTAGACTTTTTTATGGAAGAAGATGGCAAAAGAGCAAGCGGTTCACCTGATGTTAAGTAAATGCTACTCATATAACCCAACACGCAAATGTTACGCAGACGCGCTGCATATATTTATTTTGGACAGAGAAAGAAGGGGGAGACGGATATATATATACAAGGAGGCCTGTTCATCCTTCCCCTTTCGATCCTTCCCATCCTACCCTTATTAGAGAAGGAAGAGGATTGAAATTAGTCCATCGGCACCCCACTCATCAGACAGACAGGTCGCGATACTTGCCAGATTGAGCCAAGATTAACAGTTATTGCACAAACGGAGTCGTTTCCACCACTGCCTCTTACTCTACTATTGTTAATGCTGGTTCACATTCTTTTTCTTCTTTTATATCTCATTCTCTTCGCAAAAATAAAAAAGAGAGTGTACTTAATGTCGTGCATGAAGTGTGTATGAAGGCGTGCGTGCATTGTAATAATACGTACATGTCAGACCTATGTGCGGTGCCCCTGGTCTTCCTCGACTTGGTCGCGGTCAGGACCACCGTGAACTGGACCAGAGACCAGGACCAAATGGCGAGCGTGAGCAGAACCAACACCTTCTCGGTGGCGACCTTCTCGTCTTTGAAGGAATCGAAGAACTCGATTATATCAGCCGCCGTACCTGTTATAAGAATTGGTGAATTTGTTTTATTTTTTTTATTGAAAAGTACAGATTAAAAACTGTCAACAGATAAATTATAAAGAAGCATTAAGTAACGTAACTCGTTACAACGTTAAGTGTCCATTTTCCACGACTCTATTTTCTCTATGTCTACCCACTTTTTTATGTGGGGTCGGCACAGTACGACCGTAGTCCATACTGTAAAAAGTTTTGGCTGTAGTCTTTTACAGCCTGACGCCACAACCCTCCTCAGGCATACATATGAAATATTAGTAGATTATCGAAATAGTTTACTGAGTAATATTTATTTAAACCATTCCCAAGTTGTCGGATTCGAACCTACGACCACGTTGTGCATGTTTCGCAGTCTGAACCCTTAACTATCATGCTATTGGGGTATCTATTTACTTATTATAACGACTCCAAATTGAAATTAAATATTTTATCTGAATCTGAAGGAAAATTTGTGGACGTATTATATTAGTCTAAGATCCGGATTAAGGAATTCACACCCTCATCAAATCGAGCTCAAATCACACGTTCCGTTGTACACCCACATAGACTCCACCCCTAAAATCACCAACAGCGAGTTACGAAAGGGTTCAACTTAATTAATTTTTACGATTTAAATGTTGGCTGCAGATTTAGCTCGACAACCCACTGATGATTTATCAATGCACATATTACCTTACTGTTAAGTCCTAATATCTAGGTACTGATCAAATAACAGATGAGGGTATAACTATAAATTTCTGATGCCGGCTCTTGTACTATATCTTTACGACTCTACTAGTTTCCACACCACCAGCTTAATACCATGTGATTGGAGGAGCCAAGAGTTAAATGCATGTCTTCTGCTAAGGTTCACACATAAGCTGTAATTTCCACTCTTAGAGCTTAAACCCTTCCCTATTGTGGTCTACTCACCGATGTAGACAAGCAGCAGCTGGCTGAGCTGGTCTCTGGTCAGGTCTCCCTTGGGCAGCAGCCAGCGGCCCACGATCAGCGTGAGCATCAGAAACTGCTCGATTAGCGTCACCCACATGTCCGTCGGGATCTTCGTTGCTCCAGGAAGAGGGATCTCAGTCTATGATAATTACTAATAAATAAACTGGAAGATGCCTGTATACAGCATATCGCATTCTTTCGTACTCCGGCCACAAAATGCGCGGAGAGGACGAAAGTTTGCAAAAATTACGGAACACCGAAGGCCAAAGATTGCGCGGTCGCGTACCAACCAGATAAACCGATGAAGAAGTACCTATCGTTCTCCATATTATAAGGTCATATAAAACGCACTGGACAGAAACCGGTGGAAGCAGATCATTCGCTCCAGGTACAACCCTGATGCTGACCTTCTTCAGATATGAGGGACTGACGCAGTGAGAGAAAAAGACCTTTATATAAATTATATTCGATCGGGCCTAACAAACATTTATTTGTCTTCAGAACATTCGAGTAGCGTCGTAAGCAGTGGAAAGAGAGAGGGAAACGATTCGATTGTGCTTCATCTCTTTCGTGTAACGATAGTTCAAAAGTAAACGTAGAATATTTAAAGTAAATCGATCGGTTATTTCCTATTCACACTTTAAATATATTTATATCTTGCAAAACATCAACATATATTATTTTTGTATCTATAACCAAGGCAACATAGTTTTGAAGCTGGCAACAAAATATGCATAAATTTAATTGTTAAAATAACTAGACGATAGTTTCTTTCCTTTTTTTTAAAGAAGAAGGTGGCAAACGGTTTACCTATTATTAAGTGCTAACCATAGGCATCTGCAACAAGCTAATGTGTTGCAGATGCGTTGCCCACTTTTTAATGGACAGAGGAAGGGATAGACCGAGAAAAGGATATTTCCTTTTCCTATCCATCCCCTCCTCCGTCAAATCCTTTTTCCCTCCCATCCATTTCTTTATTAGAAAAGCGTTCCCATTCCATTATTATAAAAGAGTGGAAAGGGAAGGAGTACCAGAAGTAAGCACCTCTGAGGTCGTGGTATTTCACCGGTGGAGCCGACATGTTCGTGCAACATCGTTGCGGGCTCTACCACTTTTAAGTTCAATGTAATATTAAATCTTACCTCGATAAACGTAAGGTTGGCTTTCTTCTGCAAGCGTAGGTCTACCTTGTGCAATTCCAGCAGCCATATCGCAGGCACCACCAGCCCCAAATAGATGAACACGGAGGGACAGAACCTATACCAAAAATTGTATAAGTTCCACGTGTACAGCAGGCGCAGCACAGTGATAAACGGATGGATCAGCACGATGGGCTGAGGGGCGAGACCGAAAAAACATTGAGAAACGCCTCCAAAAACCGACATCTTTTTGCAGTGATTTTTGCGGCATTTTCCAATCACCAAGGAAACTAAAACTTAAAAACAATATTCCCTACCATTTTGACTACGATCCAACCTGATGTTAAATGGTGATGTAGTGTAAAGATGGTACGCATTAGTTCAGTAACAACCTATTCACTCTTCTCTTGAAGGTACCCATGTTATAGGACGGAATCACTGACGCTGACAACTTATTCCAATCCTTGGCTGTTCACACGATGAACGAAGATTCAAATCGCTTCGTACGACGCGGTATATCCACTATAAAAGAATGACGACCTGCCGTGTGTCCAAACGTCCGATGGTAAAATGGAAGTGGGGTATTAACTCGTGTAATTTCACTGGAAGTACCACTATGGATCATCACACAAAGTGAGGCAGCAAGTAAGAATGTATATGTCATGTCAGTCAGTCAGTTTTAGATGGCCACTTCATGAAATACGACCATTTCATGAAATGGCCACATAATGAAATGATCCTACGATGTGGCCACGACATATATACTATCAAGATGGTGTTTGTAAAATTTTTCTTGATATATTTAAATAAAAAGAAATATGTATTTTAATCAACAAATGATCTTGATACTAGATTAGTAGAGTAATGTTCGTATGAACGACGTGTATATTTGATATCTTAAAGCATTTTAACTAAACTAGGTGCGGCTAAGAAATGTTGACTTCCCACTAATGACATCCGGACGTTCCCTGTCAGTATACAAGATGGCGCCGTCACCGCTGACAGTTCTTGCAAATTACATAATTATTCTTCCTTTATCGTGTGAATTACGAAGAACTTTAACTATTCCCGTCGCTGAGTTTCGTCATCACGAACGACTGTTCCAAATACAAACCACACCAACTGGCTGGCAACTGGTGATTGGCATAAAGAAAAAAGTCTTTCCTTAAAGGCAACGCGTCAAAGATCACTTATAGTAGACGACCCGTTCCTCGTGTAGCCCCTTAATAGTCCAACAAATTTAACACACAAAAATATTATACAACCAATAATTTGGACTAATTTACATCTAGAAACTAAACCACATATTCATAAACAACACTGTTGTAATCTCAGAGTATCCGAAGGATCATCTAAACGTAATAAAACTTGAAGATATAGTTTTTTCAACATCAAGATGGAATTTATATAAAGGTTCTTTTGTAGCTTTTGTATTCGTAAATTCCAAAATATTTATGAAAAGTAACTTTTTCTCAATTTACCTTATAACATTAGCTAAGCATGTTATATTATTTCATTTCACTTTATCTCACGATTACTATTAATTACAAAAATTTCGATCAAAGTATAAAAAGTGTAATGGCCGCCATGTATGCTAAGTGACATTTGTTTGTTTACAAAAATTCTATCTTGATGTGGAACAAACTATACCATACGTTAATTCACTCATCGACCTTAAACATACAGCATGCTACATCAATCATTTATTAAACCTCGATGATAATGGCCGTTTCTGCAGCTGTATAAGCTAGAAACTCAGGTAAGTGAGAAACCTTCATTAAGCGAAAAATAAATTGCAATTCCTTGAACTCTCACTTATTCAGGTTCTTTTTTTGTTCTTTAATGTCATTAATACTCATATTGTCTTTAGCATCGAGAGTGATGAACGCGGAGTCCGTAGATGGTGGCTAATATTTTTTTTATTACAAAGAATAAAAAAAAAATGTTCGGGATAAAAATTACTTAATCAGTTTAAAAAAATCATTTCTATTGGAGAAAGTATATTCTACGGCGAGTAGCTTAAGCTATATGTTATTTGTTTGTTTGTCTATCTATTTACCCGAGCGAAGCCGGAGCGGGTTGCTAGTACAATTATAATAAAAGTTTAAAATCTTATACTAATCAATAATTAATTCTTGTCGAAACTGTTTTTTTTTTTTTAATTAATGCTAAGTTTGTGAACGTTCCACCTCGCTGGTCATTCACAAAGCCCTAAAATGTCAGCCTAACGGGGTGACAATAGTAAAAGGTCAATATCAGACAATACGATGTAAATGTAATGTGATATTAATAATACATAATTACAAGGGAACAGCCTACACGTGATAGAAGGGAAAACATCTTAAAAATCATGACTCAAGACAAGAGACAGAGATTAAATGTAAGAGACAAAGTCAGAGGGAAAGAGTAGGTATTGCTTTATAACCTGAAATTTTGACGTTTACAAGATTAACTTTTATATGCACAAGTCCGAATTTGATTGAGGTTTGAAAAATGCTGAAATTGCTTTGTAAAAGTTTGTATTTTTTTTTTCAAAGATTTAAAATGATTTTTTATTTTCTTATCGTTTTATATCCTTTTTTTCTCTACCTTACCAAATGTGACGCACCCAGTCTGGTGTACACAACCCAAAATAACACACAAAAACCAAAATATTATAAGTCTAGAGAGAAGATTTATGGTAAATGCAATGTAAATGATTAATAGTTTAGTAAAAACACGCAAAGCACTTGTTTCGTAGTGGTATAGCACGAGTAATATGAATATATATTACTCGTATTGTAACTAGGTGTCGTTGTTGTCAATCTTAAAATAAATGATTATGATGACAGTGATCCTCGTCGGAAAAACAGACA
Source organism: Papilio glaucus (assembly GCA_000931545.1). Taxonomy (NCBI): domain Eukaryota; kingdom Metazoa; phylum Arthropoda; class Insecta; order Lepidoptera; family Papilionidae; genus Papilio; species Papilio glaucus. The sequence continues at coordinate 50,809 of JWHW01032617.1, read as the reverse complement.
AATGTATTGTCATCGGTCCTTGATGACTGCAAAGTTTCATTTTAATGTCACGTTAAGTGAAAGAAAATCAAACTTAAAGGTGTGCTTCACATACCAGTGAAACTAATACATGCGTTAATTAAAAATACATGTTTCATCTAATTGTAAGTCCTAGTGACAAACTAAATTTTACGATTTTAATAAAGGTCTTATTTTTTTTTATGGTAGAAGGTGGCAAGCGAGCAAGCGGATCGCCTGATATTATGTGAGCGCTACCCATAGACATCCGCAACTAGCAAATGTGTTGCGAATGCGTTGCCTACCTTTAATGGACGGAGGAGAGAGGATAGACAAGAAAAAGGAATATCCTTTTTCTTGTCTATCTAAAGGAATATCCTTTTCAGCGTTAACCCTCTCCCCGTCCGCCCCTGTTCCCGTTCCCATCCTAACCTTATGAGGAAAGGGTGGGAAGGGGAAGTGGACTGTAATTTGGCCTCCGGCACCTCACTCATCGGACGAAACGCAGATTACTTCTACTTCACGCCTGTTTTCTGCGAGGTTCTTATATCCGAGTCTTACCATTTCCATTCTTGATTATCCTTGATCGTCAACGTGAAGACGCCTTCGAAGATCAGAAGCAGTATAGGTGACGCGAGGTACCAGTATTCGATGCTATTCTTGAACAATGTCACCTGCCAGATAGCTATAATACCATGGCAAGCAAATACCAATCGAGTTATCACTGCTTTTATTGTGGCCAACACTTTACCGACATTTGCCATTTTTAAATTTAATGATTGCTAAATTCGACCCTGTATTTTTTATAAGGTTTTTATTCGAGATTTCCTAATCTGACCCTGTGGTATTTTGACAGTTTTTTTAAATCTCTTGTTGATAATTTACGAGGTTATTTAATGGTTTGAAAAGTGAACTAATAAATCGGATTATATGCTTTCAAATTGTTTTTATGTGTTTATTGCATAGTTTTACTTTTACGATATAATAAATATGTTAAACATTTTTGTTTTCAAAATTTTCATCGCACGGTCTAAATTTGTGTGAAGTTTATGTCTAAAATATCCTAAAGTCCGACTCAAAATTGTTTTTATTTTACGTTAACATTTTAATTTATATCATTATTACATTTAGATTTTTTGGCTTTAAAAATTATAACATTAATTTTAAAAAGTAAAGCTTGATTTTTAATATACTTGTAGTATTTTTATTTGTTTAATCGATGTTTTTTTATTTATCGAATTAAAAAAAATAGGTATTTTTTATTGCAATAATAAATTATGTTAGATAGCCATAGATTATTATTATTTTTATGTTAGTTATTTATTTCAATTTGTTAAGGCATACAACCAAATTTAACGTCTGTACACGACAAATAAAATTTAATTTAAACATAACGTCATAAGTACTTTAAAACATTTTCATCTAAATTCTTGTAAAATGTCGTTATTTTATGCGCTTTTGGCCACTGTTAGTTCAAGACATTTATTATGTTTTCACTTGTACACCGACTTTAAAGATGTTTAAAAAAACTTATTCCCTACAAATAGAACTGTTCGTGTAAAAGAAATCCCGTAACTGACTGAAAAGGAACAACGGGATGTCCTCAACTTGGTTGTATTCCGAACCTCAAATAAAAACGTCAATATGTAAAATAAGCATACATTGCCATTTTTCTTAATATTCCAGAAATGAGATAATGGACAAAAGCAGCAATGGATGGTAATATTTTGTAATATACGGAAAATCGCTATTTTGGTTGCGCGCGCAAAACCCCCGTATAAGCCAATCGCGGATAACTCAGAAAAAGGGCTTGGGATCATCGCTTTTTAACTTTTGCGATCGAATTAACAATAAATGATTCTTATCCTATGGATATAAGGTCGGTTTTCGAGTGCGTTTATGGTTCTGAAGGTCAATTTTAGTTGGTTATTGGTAGGCAATTGCAAGGGCAGGTGTAAGGCAGGGCAACAAAACGCTCGCAGGCTATTTTACTCAATCACGTAAATAGACAAACGGACAGACTGACTCATCGGATTAGATTAAGACATTGCCACACTAGCGTAAACAAAAATTCTAGATTTCCATTTACACATCTCCCACTAATTTCTCAGTCGGTGTCTAATAACAACTTACCTGGACAATGCTAAACGAGTTTCAACTGTGTTAGTATAACGCTGTGCTGTTGCATGATTAAATCGAACCGGAGGAGTATGATATCCTAGTACAACGAATTATTCCCGAGGAGGGTTGGCGTCAGGCAGGCGACCGGCCGTAAAAACTGTAGCCAAAACCTATACAGTATGGACTACGTTCATACTCTGCGGCCCCCACATGTGTGGGAAAAAGGCAGGGAGATGATGATGATAAATCAGAATATTGACTGTTCGAATGTTTCACACCTGCCGGGCGGTGTTGGGGATTTTTTTCTTTATTTTTCTACTTCCCCCTTATTTCTTTTTGGTTTTAAATAGGGGTCGCCACTTATCGTCAGGCGAACCGCTTGCTAATATGCCGTATACAATAAAAATATCTATCATTTAAAAACAAAGTCATCATCTCACTGTTGAACAACAGGTTTTCGTCTTCCAAATCGATCATTCGTCATTTCAGTCTCAACTCCCTTCTTAATCATGTCACATTTTACGCAATACTATCTCTTCTTAAGCGACATACCTCTCCACAAAAATCTCTAAAATTCTACTTGTCACAGGCCACCCCTCCATCCTCATAACATGCTCACACATTCTAACCCTTTGCTCATTATTATTATACCACTTTTGCTACTTTCAGGTAGCCCCCATCACATTCTCTAATACCATTTTCTCACTGTATGTGGGTACCAATGTAAATGGTTCCCGATATTACACTACAGTGCCACCTAATCGGTCAACATCTTAAAGTGAGTTCTAAACAAAGAGTATAGACGTCGTGCGATCATTTATTAGTAGAAAATATATTCTATCTCAAAGATATTTTTAGTAGAAATTAGATAACACGGCAAATTTTGTCCCGCCTTACAATTAATTTTTGTTGTGTTACCTACCTTGCCCTTTTACCATCTATCTGACGTCGGCGTACTATGTTCCCTTCCCAACCTCTCTATCTCACGCGCGTACATACTTATGTAAAAAAATTGTATACAAAATGTAAGACACAAAGACAATGTGTAAGCACAGGCGAGCACTCATAATGAGATCCCTTATTGCGTACCTTGCGAAAGAAAAACTCATTGCATATTTAGTGTACTATAGTTTCATAAATACATACAATATACTTAACATATATATGTACATATATCTCAACATAATATATATGTTGATATGTGCAGGAGAAATGTCTAAATTGTGACAAAATCCCAAAACAATAAAATACAAACTACATTAAAATAATAATAGTAAATCGGCCTTTCTAGAATGATCCCCACTGCAAGGACGCAGGCTTCCTCCCCGAGAGAGAAGGGGCCGTAATCCACCACGCTGGCCCAGTGCGGGTTGGTGGATGTCATGTCTTCGAATTTATTGGTTCTAAGACATGCCGGTTTCCTCGCGATGTTTTCCTTCACCTTCAGCAGTGGTGATGAAATAAATTTCACAAAGTAAAGCAGGCGCTTTACTTTGTGAAAACTTTGTGTTGTGTGCCTGGGTTCTAACCCGCGACCTACAGTACGTAAGTCGGGGCCTAAACCACTGAGCCACCACTGCTCATTACTGCAACTACATTAAAAGCTAAGCCGTAATGCTATACAATTGTCATTCGTACGGATTAAGCATGAAATTACTTCAATTATAAGTTAATAACTTTGCACTGATCACTTTATTCATAGGTTATCTCTCAACCTGTCCTCTCGATCGACATCTGATTCCGTTACAATGATGTCATCGCGTTTAATTTTGTCGTTTTTATTTTATATTCTGTGTAAGTATTTACTTTTAAAATATGTTTTTGAGTTAGCAGTTCAGTTAAATGGGAATTAGATTAGAAATAGAATTATTGAAGAGACAGTAAGAGGATGCCACAAGGACGGTGCGTCAGCGGTGCGTCGGCGGTGCGAGTACGGAGCGGTAGTGTAGTGTTACAAGTTAAACATATTGATATTGCCTGTAATAAACTAAGGCGTTTCTAGCAAATATCACATTTTTAAAAGGCGTAATAACCCTTTAAATTTAAACTAATCTTTACATAGTATAAAACAAAGTCTTTT
>JWHW01032617.1:31459-43736 GCA_000931545.1 Papilio glaucus | reverse complement strand
CGCTCAAAGTCATACGCGGCGAGTGTAGGTACCTATTATATTTGGCTCGGCACCGACTTCAATAATCATATTTCATACATCATTTTAATGTAAGTCCTATAGTTTTGCTTACGTAAGCCAAGAAAGTAAAACTCAGCGTTGTCGTATTATGCATTATTAAGAATAACTCAAAAACTACTGGTCGGATCTTGAATTAAAAAAATGGGACCTAATGGCGAGCACTAGCTGTCGAACAAAAAAAGAATCATCGAAATCGGATCATAAATCACGGAGTAATAAATGTACATACATAAAAAAACCCACCGATTTTGATAACCTCCTTCTTTTGAAGTCGGTTAAAAAATAAGTCACATAGACAATGTAACAAACAGATAAAATAAGTACAGGCGAGCATTCATAATGAGTTCCCTTACCGCGTACCTTGCGAAAGAAAAATCTCATTGCATATTTAGTGTACTATAGTTTCATAAATACATATAATATACTTAACATATATATGTACATAATATATATAAATATATATGTATATGTGCAGGAGAAATGTCTAAATTGTGACAAAATCTCAAGACAATAAAATACAAACTAAATTAAAATAATAATAGTAAATCGGCCTTTCTAGAATGTTCCCCACTGCAGGTACACAGGCCTGCTCTCCGAGAGAGGGAAGGTGCCGTAATCCACCACGCTGGCCCAGTGCGGGTTGGTGGATGTCACATGTCTTCGAATTTAGTGCTTCTAAGACATGCCGGTTTCCTCACGATGTTTTCCTTCACCGTTTTTGGAGTAGTGGTGATGAAATAAATTACACAAAGTAAAGCGCCTGCCTGGATTCAAACCCGCGACCTACAGTACGTAAGTCGGGGCATATACCACTGAGCCACCACTGCTCATTACAGCAACTACATTAAAAGCCGTAATGATAAACAATTGTCATTCGTACGGATTAAGCATGAAATTACTTCAATTATAAGTTAATAACTTTGTACTGCACTGATCACTTTATTCATAGGTTATCTCTCAACCTGTCCTCTCGATCGACATTTACACCGTTACAATGTTGTCATCGCGTTTAATTTTGTCGTTTTTATTTTATATTCTGTGTAAGTATTCATATTTACTTTTAAAATATGTTTTTGAGTTAGCAGTTCAGTTAACTGGGAATTAGATTAGAAATAGAATTATTAAAGAGACAGTAAGAGGATGCCACACGGGCGTTGCGTCGGCGGTGCGTCGACGGTGCGAGTACGGAGCGGTAGTGTAGTGTTACAAGTTAAACATATTGATATTGCCTGTAATAAACTAAGGTGTTTTCTAGCAAATGTCACATTTTAAAAGGCGTAATAACCCTTTAAATTAAAACGTAAATCCTTAAATCTTTACATAGTATAGAACAAAGTTTTTCCGATGTATGTTCCTTCAGATCTTTCAAACTACGCAACAGATCTTAATGCGGTCTTCTTCTATACAAAGAGTGATTCAAGAGGAAGGTTAATATGTATAATACATGCATATTATAGTAGATAAAAGCAGTGAATTGCAAAAATTTGTAACGCGATGTCGTAAAATGTCCGCTTACATTGCGAACGTTGGCCAAAGATTCTACGGAATTGTATATCTTAAAAAGATCCACAAAAAGTCCGCGATGGTACATATCAATAAAAGATAGCTCACTATACCCATTATAACTTACAAAAATTGTTTACGTACAATGCGGTAATTGAAAAGCTATTAAGACGGATTCAGTACTAATGCTTATAAAGGTATATACGTTAGACGCACTAGGCAAGTCCTGTAGATTATAATAACTCTTTACATCATATAATTTTAATGAATATCTTGGGAGTTATCGCAAAATGAATAGTTACGCGCGCGAAAATAAATAAGACGGAACGAAGGATGAAACGATCATTTTCTCTTTAAAAAATCCCCTATAAAGTCCCCTTTTAATTTTATATCACCTAAATTTTGGGGAAAATCCCCCATGTTGGCATCACTGCCGCCACGTGATTCGATGCGTTCACTCGAGCGAATTTGGTTCGATGCGAACCAAGTTTCCCATTTCATCCGCCGTGCAATTTAATTCACTTGTACAGCATAAGCTGGACCCTATTTAATATGAAGTCTGAAGTCAACTTACACAGGTTTACTATTTCTCCATACAAACTTTCATCCCCCACTTTAGTCCTTTAGGGCATGAATTTGTATTTAAGTGCTCGCCTCCATAATAACAGAAATCGTTGTGCAAAATTTTAAGTCTCTAGGTCCAGTAGTTTCGGCTGTGCGTTTATATATCAGTTTTCTTCAGAGAGGTATCTATAGTCTATATAGATAGAAGATAACTGACCTCTGCATTGCCATCTGTCATCGTAAGATCGCGATTTTACGTATATCTAATATATAAAGTATGACATCTAGCGACATATCCTAGAATTACAAGCTGTTGACAACGATGAATATCGCAAATAGATGGCGCTTAGAATAATTTCTTGGATAATGGTTCGTTTTGACGATACAAAATTAGATTCAAATCGTTACAGCGTATACCAAGTTAGCCGATTATTAATTTATTTATGTATATAAAATAAGATTGAATTCTTTTACAGTTTTCAACTTCGTGATTTCCGGTCGAAGGGAACTTGACAGCTACATCAAAAATATCCAAAAACGTGTCGGCAAGCCTCAACCATTTCTAGATCTATACAGCGAAGAAGAAACGACGAAGATGGAGAAGGAGACAGTCAGCGCAGAGCTGATGAAACTGATCGGGAGAAGTGGTGATGATGAAATAATGAATTATGATATAGATGACACTGAATTGAGAAATGATTTTGCGGCAGTATGATTTACTTCTGAAACCTGTCTTACTATAAATAATAAATAAATATCTATCTGACATAATTTTTATTGAAATGAACTTTAACTTTGATCACGCCCGTAACCCAGAGGGGTAGGCAGAAAGATTTCCATTTGGCGCAATCCTGGCACACCTCTCTCGCTTCTTCTACATTCATACATCTACGCATACATGTCTCTCTCATACTCCATAGACAACATTTTCACAACAGGAATTAATGAAACAACAATTTTATCTTCTTTAGTTTATTTAAGTCAATATACAGGGAAGTCATGGTCAACGGTGGCAGACCACGAATGAAGACCACCAACTAGATCCTTAACTTTGCCTTTGTGGTCATCATCTATTTGGTCTAACACCATTTTGGCTGCTACTTGAGAATCATTGCCACGTCTACACACGAATGTCACTGTAAAAATATTATACATTGATTATTACAACTAATTGAGAAAGGTATGCTTAGGTGATTCGGGCATGTTGAAAGGATGAATGAAGAGAGAATAAAAACAAATGTATGTTGCAAAAGTGAGTGGTAGTGTTGGCAGGGGACGCCAGGACGGGAGGTGTGCCAGAATTACTACTGTAATTATTACAAAAACTACTGAATGGTTTTTAATTAAAGTTTACAATAATATAGCTTTTTTATAAGAGAAGAGGGCAAACGATCGGCGGGAACACCGAGGTGATCAACGACGCCCATGGACACCTGCACCGCAGGGCACAGCTGGTAACCTATAATTCCAAGTTGTAATACGCGAAATCAAGGTACAAAAATTTCTACTTCTAGCGAAAAGTATAATATAAGAAAGTAATGATGAATACAAACCAAAGCCGCAGGAAAAAGCTAGTATATAGTGATATACTATGCAACCTGACCGTTCAGGTGCAACTAGTATCAAAAATAATTGTAAATGTAGTGTGAAAAAATTACATGTTTAGTCCAATTTTAAGCTCCATACTGATTGCTAATACTAAAGCATAAAACTAAACTACAACTACACACATACAATACATAAATGACATACAATATGAAGCTCGACGCACCTGATCCGACCGGCGACGTGATTTGATATCGCGTTTCAAAGTACAACTAACGCCATCCTTTGACGTACAGAGAAACTAACCCTCGCCCATTTAAATTGGGGTACGACCCCATGCATTCACTTATAATCTAGGGTCACGTGACAAGATTTGTTGCCGCAAACGAGCGACTTTGGGGTTGGCTTTTGAATAGGAGGGCAGGAATTAAGAGGAGATTGGCACCCCTTTCAATTATGACGTATCACGCGCCGCGGCGATGCTTGGTTTTTTGTTATCATTATTTGTGTGCGTGAAAAGGAACGTAAAGATAATAAAAGAAACGTCCCCCCTTCCCCCAAAAAAATTCAGCAATCGAGATATAAAAACCAAAAATTATCAAAAAATTTGGTTAGCTTTGTACATATTGTTACGCAAGAGGAGCGAAGGGACTGCTCTTCCCGCAGCGCCAGAGACGTTGCATACCCATTGTTTGTGTAAATGGAGCATTTCACCAAACTTAAGCTCAAAACTCAAAATTGAATTTCTCGAAAACTATGCATCTCCGCGGCGCGGGAGGAGTACCAAAAGGTATTTGTTCTTCCCCCCACTCCTCCTCTCCTTCCTTATGATCCAACTCTTGCGCCCTAATTTAAAAAAAAAAAACAATTTATTGGTGTAGATTTTTTCTAACCCCCTTTGTCTGTAGTACGAAGTGTAGCGGATGTCAATAGCAAGGACATCGAAGACGAAACAACCCGTACAAAGTACTACTGCCCAAACTCTGTCGAAACGTGACCTTAAAACGCTTCAGTCCCGTTGTCAAGTTAAGTTAGTCGCTGTCCACATTGTTCGTCTACACTTCGTACTATTGACATTCTCTATACTTCGTACTATAGACAAAGGGTGTTATAAAAATGTATACAAAAAAGTGGTGTGTGGTTTTTTTTAATTAGGGCGCTCTACACACTTCGTACTATTGACATCCTATACACTTCGTACTATTGACATCATCTACACTTCGTACTATTGACATCCTCTACACTTCGTACTATTGACATCATCTTCACTTCGTGCTATTGACATCCTCTACACTTCGTACTATTGACATCCTCTACACTTTTTACTGTTGAAATCCTCTGCACTTCGGTCTATTGACATCCAGTACACTTCGTACTATAGACATCCTCTACACTTCGTACTATAGACATCATCTACACTTCGTGCTATTGACATCCTCTACACTTCGTACTATTGACATCCTCTACACTTCGTACTATTGACATCATCTACACTTCGTGCTATTGACATCCTCTACACTTCGTGCTATTGACATCCTCTACACTTCGTGCTATTGACATCCTCTACACTTCGTACTATTGACATCATCTACACTTCGTGCTATTGACATCCTATGCACTTCGTACTATTGACATCACCTACGCTTCGTGCTATTGACATCATCTACACTTCGTGCTATTGACATCCTCTGCACTTCGTACTATTGACATCACCTACGCTTCGTGCTATTGACATTCTCTACACTTCGTACTATTGACATCATCTACACTTCGTGCTATTGACATCCTCTACACTTCGTACTATTGACATCACCTACACTTCGTGCTATTGACATCCTCTACACTTCGTACTATTGATAAGGGAAGCGATCGTGCGGCTAAGACGTCGGTGACCGCTATCTACAGTAGACTCTAGGCAAATGGCCGAGGCGCGTACGCGGCGATCCCTCAAAGCCCCGGAATTTCCCCTTGCCCGAACAGTCCCCGCGATCAAGGTACGTAATCAAATATACGTTACCCCCCAGATCTTTCAAACTACGCAACGAATTTTAATGCGGTCTTCTTCTATAGATAGAGTGATTCAAGGGGAAGGTTAATATGTATAATACATGCATAATATAGTAGACAAAAGCAGTGAATTGCAAAGATTTGTAACGTGATGTCGTAAAAAACTTACATACCAAACGCTACCCAAATCAAACGAACTATCAAAATAATGTACTACGGAATTGTATATCTTTAAAAGATCTACAAAAAACTCCATCATGGCTCATCTACCTTTTAAGGATAGCTTACACACAGATACAGTATTAATCCTCATCAACGTAAATATGTCAGTTACACTAAGCACTGTACACTCTTTTAATGTTGTATTTCGTGATACAGATAAATAATTATAATTAAATTAATGCATTTATGTACCGACCTTCAAATTCTTCAGCGATCATTTTTAACACTTCGTGTACTTTGGCGCCACGAAACTGTTCTATCGGATAATTGATAGCGCCATCTATTCGACACATGTTAAACTCGGTTTCGCTTCGGACATCTATCAAAAGATGGCGCTTATTTACATCGGAGCCAGATGAAAGTGTTTTCAGTTCTTCATTCAATTGGACAGCTGTGATGCGGTTTCGTGGATGGAGTAATTGCAGATCTAAATCCTGAAATGTATATAGTATTTTTGGGAATTACAACTTCCTAGAACGATTCAATAATTGAACGAAAATGAATACTGTAATGTTATGGAAGAGTCACGTCTGTTTAACAGTGGTAGAGCCCGCAACAACAATATCAGTTGCACGTGGCCGGCTCGACTGGTGAAATACCACGACTTCACAGAAGACACGCGTCACGTAGAAGTATTCTGCAATTCGTTTGATGAGTGAGGTGCAGGCATTTCTAATAAGGAACGGATGGGAAGGGGAAGAGGATTTGACGGGGGAGGGGATGGATAGGAAAAGGAAATATCCTTTTTTCTATCCCTTCCTCTGTCCATTTAAAAGTGGGCAACGTATCTGTATCTCATTAGCGTGTTGCAGATGCCTATGGGTAGCGGTCACTTATTATCGGGTGAACCGCTTGCTCGTTTGCCACCTTCTGGCATAACAAAACCATTAAGTCAGGTTTACCGTTGATATAAATCAATATGTCTGTCTGTCTATCATATAATTTTTATTTCACCACTGGTCATTATAATAATAATTTACATTTATCACATCACACATGGCAACACTGTTTTTATCACTATAATCCCTTAAGCTTGGCAACACATTGTGTTGACTAACTAAATCACATATATCCGTATCATTTTTCGGTTTAAATATCCTTATATTTTTCGCACTAGCAACATTCGAGAAGGTTTTCCTCGAAGCTGGCACTATACCTTGGTTCTTCATATCTCTAACATATAAATTATACAATTGATATAAATTCTTTATATTATCCAAATTAATATACTGTATGTTTGTGCAATACTGACATTTTGGTTGTGTTTTTGGTAGATTGTCTATGTATGTGTTGACGTTTAGAGATTTAACTGGTTTTTTGGGTATTTTTGGTCGTTCCTCGACCAACCAACATCTGACCATGGCTTCTTTAATTCCCAACGTATTTAAAAACATAACTCTACAAACTGGCAATCTTTCTTCATTTAATTTCAAATGATATAATTTCGTATCTCCCTTCCTTGAGGTCGATCCTTTATGCTTTAATCTTCTTCTCTTAGGAGGGACTGCATCTACTAGAGATCGCACATAATTCTTCTTCCCCTTCCAGTCTAGCTCGTTCCAGAAGTAATCGAACATCTCTTTCCGGCTTTCTTCTTGGATGCTAGAGCAGAGTCTATAGACTCCTTTAGCGCAGAACTCAGATTTGCAAGGACTACCCATTCTTCTTTCAGATTTAGGCACATCCTGAACCCATTTCTTCTTCTCCCCTTCTGGTATATAAGTTGTACGGAAGCCGTAGTAACTTCTACCAGTCATACGCTTCTCTTTCTCTTCTTGACGACGCTGCGACTTCAGACGAGCTTCTTGTTTCTTCTAGAAGGAAAGAAAATCTAATTAATTCTTCTCCAATTCACTGGATATACACACTTTATTCTACGATTAAAGGCATTTCAATACCGCGAATGTTTTTTTTTTAATCAAAACAACGAATAGATTAAAATTATTATTAAAAAAACAAAACTTACCTATACAGTTGTAACATTCGCAGTTTTGAACTTAAAACACAAACACTATAAATTAAATACAATAATGAAAACTTATAGCCGTACAACGCGCGTACAATAACATGACAATCGCGGGGAATGCGAAGCCACCGCTCACGTGTCACCACCCCGCAAGCGTCTGTACAGCGACCGACAAAGCTACAAAATATTCGATGGTGATTTACATTTATTACACGATGTAAACTCTTTTGTCCACTGTACATCATTATGACGTCATCGAACTCACCAATGCATTTCGATTGTGTGAGAATAATTTGGGCATATCACTATATTTTGAAATAAAGTCTTGGATGTCATATTTAATTTATTGTTATGGATTATTCTGTTATAATCTCACGCCCGTAACTTTCAGGGGTGGCTAGAGATCACCGATGCATACATGCTTGTCGGTTACGAGTACTCCTTATATCGTCCTTCTTTAGTATGTCACTAATCTGATCGATATAAGTTCTCCTAGGGCGTGCCCCGCCAACACTGCCACTCACTTTTGCTCCATAAATTTATTCGTTGCTCTCATTCATTTTTTCAACAAGCCCGAACCACGGACGTATACCTTTCTAAATATTAGTCACAGCATCCCCGAACTACCGAAGCATACCTTCTCAATATTAGTCACAACATCCCCGAACTACCGAAGCATACCTTTTTCAATGTTAGTCCCAACATCCCCGAACTACCGAAGCATACCTTTCTCAATATTAGTCACAACATCCCCGAACTACCGAAGCATACCTTTCTCAATATTAGTCACAACATACCCGAACCACCAAAGCATACCTTTCTCAATATTAGATTACCTTTAGCAACATATTTTAAGCTACACTTTTCCATTACAAAGATAATTCTAATTCTATCATTCAGAATCACACCTAACATACTTCTTAGAGACCGGAAAAGAATTTTGCCCGACTGACAGAAGGGTAATGTTTTTTCACTGGTATGTATGTATGTACGTCCATTACATAGTGAATTGTAGCCTAAACGACTTGACTGAAAAGAGTGAGTATTCTTCTTCGTAGTTAAGTGAAGGCAGTGGGATTTATTAGTTAGTTAAATTAAATATTGCTTGTTGTCTTCTAGAGTGTATTACCTTTTCTTTCGCTTGTGATTTACAAAAGGCTTCATAATCAACTAACTTCGTAATGGTCGGGGTGTCAGAACACACCGGGCAGGTTGGGTTGCGTGATCGGAGTTTTACTGAAAGAAGATACGTTTTATGTAATAATAACCTTTATTGAACAATCTTACAAAACAATAAAATAAACTTTAATCTTATGTATAAAAATATAACATTTGTTTGTTCGTAATCGAAAGTTATTTACTGATCGTTTTGAAATATTCACACAGCGTTGTATTCATAATACACAGGATTTTATAAATTTCATTTATCCCAAAAATCACTTTATTTTCCTGAGAAATAGGAAAAACTATAAAAGCATAGTTTCCAATATCGGTTGTCATGGTGATATTTAATATTTTGTCAAGAACAACTTTTTAACACATGTTACCTATAATTCGAAGTTAGTATACATAGTATTATACGCGGTATATGCGATAACATAAATTTATAGTGATAATATGAATAAGGCAAGTTACCTGTCCGAAATGTGACATCCTCCCCGTCGAATATCAACAGCCTCTCGACCAACAACTTGTCACGCGTGTGCCCAACAATCAGCTTAATGGCCTCTAAAGCTTGCAACGCTCCTGGAAATATATGAGTGTGTTTTCTACATTTAATGTTAAATAAATATTAATAATATTACTGAAATATTCAAAATATATAGAAAACAAGAAAATTAATTAAAAAAAAAACAAAGACACTCTAGAGAAGAATACCAATCCAACTGCACTCTTCTAAATCGATCAAGCGGTTTAATTGAACGGACATATACATACATACAAAAAACATTAGGACATCCTCTGCGCTTTAGCCGCTATACAAAGTTACAACGCGTTCGCTAAACGTCCTAATCGCGTTCAACGCACGTCGTCCCCGTGCACAAAAAACGTGGTGAGCTAAGGCCCTTACTGTCCTGTCAGTCGCGCACCACGCATCACCGAAGCATACCTTTTTCAATATCAGTCACAACATGCCCGAAGCATACCTTTCTCAATATCAGTCACAACATGCCCGAACCACAGAAGCATACCTTTTTCATTATTAGTCACAACATGCCTGAATCACCGAAGCATACCTTTCTCAACTAGACTAGAATTTTTAGGTTAAAGGCACGGGCTGCAAAACATAGGGTCGTGAGTTCGAATCCAGCGATTAATCATAGTAGTCAGCCATTCCCCAAGGCAAAATTTAACTTATTCCGGGTGGTTAAAGTCTATATTAGTAAATAATTTACAATAAATATTACTTAAAAAAAAAGAAATATTATTCAAAGCCACAGGCACTAACTAGTCACTATACCTTGTTTCACAGCAAGATGGAATTTTTATAAACAAAAGATTTTATTATACAATATTTTCCTACATTATTTCCGATGAAAGTATAATGGCTATGTATTGACGTTTGTTTGTTTACGAAAATTATATCTTGCTATGAAACAAGGTATATGACACTTACCTATAACACCGGGCACGGGTCCAGCAACTCCATTAGCAGAACAACTGCCAACTGTCTCCGCTGGGGGAGGATTCGGGAAGAGACAGCGGTAGCAGGGACCCTGGTAGGATAGGTCCTGAAGGAATATAGTAATACGTGTAAAAATATATAAATATTTGGATCAAAAACAAATTCATTAACTCGAAAATTCACGAGTCGGCTCTTTGTCACCGATTGATTGTAACCTTCGTTATTTTATAATAGGACAAGGCATATTATAAACTGTCAGCAAATTGTGAACTGTGCGAATCATTGATAATTTGACATATATCAAACGCCCGTCCAGAATCATCAGAATTACAAAATTACAAACTTTACAGTAAACTTGATGATTATTATTCTATGAAGAGAGAATATCTACGTATAAAAGTGAGAGCTGTGTCTCTTATATCGACCAGATTAGGGACATACTAAAGAAGGGCGATATAAGGAGTAACCGTAACCGACGAGCTTGTATGCGTAGGTGTTACAGGATCGTGAATGGAAATCAGAAAATTTTAACAGTGGTAGAGCCCGCAACAACATCTGTTGCACGAATGGGCCGGCTCGACCGGTGAAATACCACGACCTCACAGAAAACAGGCGTCAAGTAGAAGTACTCTGCGTTTCGTCTGATGAGTGAGGTGCCAGAGGCCTAATTTCAGCCCTCTTCCTCTTCCCACCCTTTCCTCATAAGGACAGGATGGGAACGGGAAGAGGATTGGATGGGGAGGGGATTAACGGGGAAAAGGAAATACCCTTATTTCAGTCCACCCCTCCTCTGTCCTTTAAAGGTAGGCAACGCATTTGCAACATACTTGCATGTTGCGGATGTCTATGGGTAGCAATCGCTTGACATCAGATGATCCGCTTGCTCGTTTGCCACCTTCTTCCATAAAAATACATCTCACACACTGTCTTACCTTTTCATTGGTGTTTCTTTCAGCCCTATATCCGTATACAGTTAACTGGCCTTCCATTTTTAGTGCACTTCCAGATATCAGAGGCAACTGAAGGAAATATAGAAGGTAATAAACATAATCGTCATGTTTTAGTATAAGATTCGGCATTAGAAGTTTGTACCCTCATCTGTTATTTGATCAGGACCTAGATTATATACCTTGTTCCAAAGCATGATAGAATTTTTGTAAACAAATTGTTATCACGTTAAAATTCCTAAATATTTTCGAAAAACAACTTATTTCTCATATCACCTTATAACATTACGTACGTAAGGGTTCTACCTAATTTAGTTGCTACGATTTAACAGTGTTAACCCAGATTTAGCCCGGCATTAGAGTCACGACCTGATGCCCTGCAAAAGGGGAGAGCATTTGACGTGTGTGGGGAAAAATAGGAAAAGGAGATATCCTTTTTTCTGTATACCCTCTCCTCTGACCATTAAAGGTAAGCAACGCATCTGCAACTCACTAACTTGTTACAGATGCCTATGGGTAGCAGTCACTTGACATCAGGTTAAGCGCTTGCTCGTTTGCCACCTGCTTCTATTGAATAAATACATTTGTTACCAACTTTTCTTGTCTCACCTCTCCGATAGCACACACATCGTTGAGCAGATACCTCGTGGGTACATTATCACTACAGTCCAGTATGATGTCATATTTGGAGGCTATATCAAGTGCATTGCTTGAATCCAACTGAATGCTATACGGAGTGATTTTGATGTGGGAATTAATACTGAAATATAAATAATATAGAAGTAAAACACACAACAATGCAATGTGGCAATAGCCTAATTGTTAAAGGTACAGCCT
>JWHW01032617.1:19947-31280 GCA_000931545.1 Papilio glaucus | reverse complement strand
TTAATCATGTCAAAATCTTCCGTTACTCGAAATTTTAACATCTATAAGTCGAAAGGATGAATGAAGAGAGAGAAACAAGACAAATTTATGTAGCAAAAGTGAGTGGTAGTGTTGGCATGGATGACGGAAAAAAATATACAAAAGGTGACAACCCATGAGTACTGATTAGTGACATACTAAAGCAGGGCGATATAAGGAGGATGTAGAAGCGAGGAGGTGTGCCAGAATCGCGATAAAAGAAAAATCCATAGTTGCTGCCTACCCCTCTGGATTACAGGGGTGAGTGCATATTTTTATTTATATATTATAAAAAGTCTGAATAATCAGTGGCCACAAGCCATTTTGGTACTTGTTTTGCCACCACAACTATAAAAAATAAATTGAATCTCTTAATCTCAAACATAGCAGTTTTGAACTTTACAATTTGATCATTATTGACCTCTATAACTTGAAAAGAAAGAGGTACTGACTTTGTGACTTTACAAGCAATTCTAAGGAATATATGGCTTACATTATGTTCACACTGTCGAAAATGTTCACATAAAACATGTATGCTATCTCTTTCTTTCTCTCTGAAAAACTGAGATGACAATATGTTGTTTGTCAATTTTACCAGCAGTGTGAACTCACAGTTATGTTAACACATACTTGTTTACTTTAGGTGTTTTATTTTAGGTATTCATCATTTGTATTGATTTTACTAAGGTTAAACATCTTTTGGGATGGTATTAATTGGAATATATGAAAAAAATATAACAATTATTTTTATATTGAATCAAACAATTTCTATCTTCACTAAAATGTTACTTTAAGTGCTTCAATTTATCTCTCTCTACCTCTCTTCCTGTAGTTCTTTCCTACTTCAATCAATAGAAAAATATTTGGTTAATCAAATCTCTCTGCTTACCACCTCCATAGTGCATTTCATTCTCTTTCAAATTAACCAGAATAAAAAGGCTCACTGCTACTGCGTTTAAACTCCCTCTCATCCTCTCTCTTTTTTTAGTTAGTTCGACCATAGACCTTCCAATAGGAGGAGATCCCAAAAATCAGCTCCAGAGATATAAAAACCTCATAAGCTTCTAAACTACTAAGTTTGTAGCCTATAACATAAAAGTAAAGTTATTATACTTACCAACTCCAGCCCCAGCTAAGTAAACAGAAGCCGGGCATCCTAACCCTCCAGCCCCCACAACCAATACCTTAGCCCCACATAGCTTCTCCTGACCATGCACTCCAATATCGGGAAGCAGAATTTGTCGACTGTATCTGTAAATTATTGTTTGGCCATCAGTTCTTAATTTTAAGGACAAATCAAGTAATTGGTGTATGATAGTTGAAAGGTTAATTTTTACATTATATTAATATATAGATAAAGACCAGGTTAAGAAATTACACTGTATTAATAAAAAATGAGTTTACTGACTGTTTCTTATCTTTGTATTCTCTATTCTCCTATAACTACAGCTCACCTCTCAATAGCCCATTTAGGAAGCTTATCACCAAACTGAATTTTTGCCACATTATTTTCACTTTGTGAACACAATGTAGTTAATTCTTGTTGCACACAATTTGGCTGCATCTGAA
Organism: Papilio glaucus; assembly: GCA_000931545.1. Taxonomy (NCBI): domain Eukaryota; kingdom Metazoa; phylum Arthropoda; class Insecta; order Lepidoptera; family Papilionidae; genus Papilio; species Papilio glaucus. Next base: position 29,693 of record JWHW01032617.1, on the reverse strand, counting down.
AGTAAATATAATAAACCGGTATGATGTACGCATTTCAAATTACTTCAAAAGGCTTTAATTGAAAAAAAATTGTTGATAGCTCAATTAAAGATGATGACAAAATCTATAGTACCGTGCGGTTTAATTATCCAATACTTTATTCGTTTAAGACTCTTTTTAGTAGGAAAGTATAACATCTAATTAAATAGAGGTAAAACACACCGGCATCCAGTTTCTTTTCATTTCAAATAACTCGTTTTCTTTCTCTTGTAATGTCTTACGTAAATCGCTTATTTCTAGTTCTAATCTTTGTATGTGCTCCATTTTAAATTACTATTTAAGATACAAATAACACTTTATTCTTATATTTTATACACTTAAATGAAATAGAAAATGATAATAAAATATTTTTGATATTTTGACAGATCGAGTTTTTGACAGTTGTTATTTTTTTAACAAACGGCAAAAGAAAAAAGTCATAAGGGTTTACAGCATTAAGAATATAAAAAACTAAAATAAAGAAACGAACGTATAAACAAAATATAATTATTTTTTGTAGATTAACTGTTTTAATCAGTTCAATCAAAGATTTTATAAGAATAAAAAAATCTAGGCTAAGCACGGCACTTTGTGACTACTTTCACACTGACAGCTGGTGGCTGTCGCTGTCAGTTCCCACGAGATAAGACGACACTACAAACTTGGAAACGAAACCGCATTCCAATCCAATTAAATTACCCCAGGTGTAAATAATTGAAGTTTCTCGAATTTCTTTCCCGGTCGTTGCTTCTGCTACTTCATCCCGAGACAAATCATATGGTGAGTCCGTATATGTATCACTTTTTTCATTATGGACGTAAAAAAAACTTTTCGTTCTTTATTTTCTGCTTACTAGATAAAAAAAATTCCACTTTCGCTATTTTCTCGTCTTATTTTTTATAAAAGTTTTATTAAGTTTCTTTGTGTAATCATATTGCAATAGGATAAAAGTTTATGCATAAACACGAGTAATATGTGGTTCTTAACTATACTTTTTCATCGAATATACCGGCTACCGGCATCTTTGTTTCTTCGTTAAAAAGTTTTACGAAATGGTAAATAGTGTAAAATTGTCAGTTGAAATAAATAAGATCCCTATGGTATAGTGTATACAGCATATCTAACAGGAATGCCCATTTACAATAAGTTTAATACAATAATAATGAAATGATCACATTTTATACAATACTTATAAAAAGGGGTTTGCTTTAGAATTCGATGGCAGAAACTTGAAGTTGAGATTTCTCTTTCTATTTTAGAAAGGCAAAACTGACATGCTACAGTTAATTTAGCAAGGAGCGTCCAAAAGGATTTCCACAATCACATGCATGAACAGAAGCCAAGTGTGCTACGGCAGCACCTGTTGGATGCCAAATTTCTAAGGCGCTTTGAATAAAGTCGCCATGAAATTAATTTTCTCAAGAATGACACATTTTCTTTTAATATATTGTGGGGAGAGAAGAGGGCGGCTTACTTACCCCTTTCCCTTTTACTTTGTTCTAAATTTATATGATAAAATGTTATGTCAGTAGACAACATGGGCCAAGTAGCAATAACTGTTGTATTCACACCCTGAATTTTTTGAAGAGAGAGAGAGAGATATTTAGTTTAAGTAGAAAATGATATACAAAACTTTCTGTTGTGTATGCACATTTAACCAAAATACTTTGAACAGCGGAGTGGTGGATGTACAAACAGTAAATATGACTATATAATTGCAGATTCACAATGCCGCAGGCACGGCGTAAAACACCCTTCAGCGGCAAAGCAAAAAAGCAACAGCTACAAGCAAAGAAGAATAAAAATCTCATATTATCTTGTGAGTAACTTGATTTCTTTACTATTTTGGCATTGCCAAACCGCCATTGTCACATTAGGTTAGCGATTCTGTGTTATTTGTACTATGTGAGATAACTGGTCTATGCCAAAAAAAATATTCCAAAAGCGACTCTTCACATGTTCGAAATAAGGATGTTATGTTTAGGAAATTTCTTTTATAATTTTCCCAGGAACTGTTCTGTTCCATGCAAGTGGTGTTGGGAGGAAGTGGGAATGCTCTGTTCCCCTCTCCAAATCCAGCTCCTGTTATATAAAAGTCTACCATTTTCTTTGACCCAATTTCTACTTATACTTTAAAACCAATTTATTTTATTTCAATTTTCTAGCATCTACAGGTTCGAATGCCTACGATGTAGTGTCAGTTAATTACCAGCCCAATAGAGCCCGGGGACGAGGTGATGCAAACCGGTATGCGCTCAAGTTCTACAGGGAGACGGATGAAGAGCTGAAGATGAAGAAGGAGGATGCCTTGTAAGTTCATTACTACAATTTTGGTAATAAATTTGCCGCAGTCCATAAAATAACTTACTGTTATATTCATTGACATATTTTTCTTACATCTTAAGTTAGAACCAAATAATCTTCCAGGAAGTCCTTGAACCCGGTGTCAGAGAAGGAGATGGAGGTTGACCCTTCGGATTACTTCCCAGCGGACATATCGTTCCCGAAGCGTCCACCGTGGGACTTCAGTATGTCTGTCGTGCAGCTGGATGCCCAGGAACAGAAGTATTTTAGAGTAAGTGATACTAGAGAATGTTTCTACTGGTGAATTGAGGAACACGAATTCACCAGTAGTATTTCTATCACTCTAGGGTTGGTCCCTCATTGTCCTGATGCAGACAACAATCCTGTATAACATCCTTCTATAACTCGTGACAAGATTCTTTACATAAACATTTTAATAAATATTACTGATCTACCAATATTCCAGGAGTACATAGATATTCTACAAGCATCGGAACATTGGAAAGACATGTCGTACTTCGAGCTGAATCTGGAGACTTGGCGACAATTATGGCGAGTTCTGGAGATGTGTGACATACTCCTTTTGATTGTCGACGTTAGGTTTGCTGTAAGTAATTTTTTATATTAACCTAATAATAGATTACCCATAGAATAGGATTACCCCAACACATCTGCAACAAGCAAATGTGTTACAGATGTGTCGCCTACCTTTAATGGACAGAGGAAGTGGTTAATAGAAAAAAGAATTTCCTTTTCCTATCCATCTCTCTCTCAAATCCTGTAACTCTCCTAAAATCTCCAACAACTCACTCATCAGACAAAACACAGAATACTTCCACTTCCACTTTAATGGATAGACAAAGCCTACCTCACAGCTGGTTCTACTATTTGTTTTCTTGTATCTTCTATATTTCAGGGCATGATGTTCCCCCCTTCCCTCTATGAATATGTGGTCAAAGAACAGAAGAAAGATATGATACTAGTCTTGAACAAAATAGACTTGGTCCCAGCATCAGTGGTGGCTGCGTGGAAGGAATACCTGACGACTAGGTGTCCAGGGCTACGCGTTGTATACTTCACGTCCTGTCCGGGGTACAACTTGCGAGGAGCTAGCAGTGATAAAGCGGGTAAGTTGCAAAACTAATGTTTTAGTGTTTAACTCAATTGGTTTATAAATAAAAAAGTTATATCAATTTAAAGAACCGTGTCAATCATTTGTTTGATAAAAATGCTTTAAAATAGAGGACTATTATATACATTATTACTGTTAAGTAAGTAATATCAGTTCGTTTAAGGTAACTAGCAGGGCGGGTGAAACCAAAAGCTGAAACCAAAATTGTGACCTGTAGATAGATAGAACAACTTGACCGATTTTGTAGTGTATTCTTCCCCTTGAGTGTATACATAGTCATGTTTTTTTTTAATTAACTATAGTTTGGTATTATTTTTCTTTCAGGTCTTCAAGTCAGAAGACGCAAGGGTCGTCAGCGTATGTGTGCGGAAGGAGCAACTAAGATACTAGAAGCTTGTAAAGATATTGTCAGCGGGGAAGTCGATCTGAGCTCGTGGGAGAAGAAGATCGCAGAGGAAACAGATGTGGAGTTCGATGAAGATGATGAGACTGAAGTTGGTGAGTGATCTACAATTTTATTATAGAAGAAAGTGGCACAGGAGATTGAGTGGACTGTCACTGGTGCAAACCAGTCTTATAAAAGAAAAAATAAAAGTGTCATATTATAAATCTATACATATAATAATAATGTAACTGATCGCTGTCTGTACATGGAAGATATTTGAGAAAAACTATTATTGGGCCTTCATAAACGCAATACAACCCAAAATAATGATTATTAGAATTTTTGTCTGTTTGTCTGTGCGTTTGTTACCGCTAATCTCAGAACAGCTTAACCGATTTGGGTGCGGTTTTCACTAATGTATTGTGGTAAGCTTCACTTAACATTTAGTGTTTGTTTTATCTCAATTGGTTTATAAATAAAAAAGTTATATCAATTTAACTGTGCTACGGCCATATTGTGTCGACCACACGTACGCGCGAATAGGGCAGGAAGATGATGAGGTTATGGTAGTATTAAGTAGATAATATCATTTCGTTTAAATAAAATTGCAGGGCGTGTGAAACCGCGGGGCACAGCTAGTCATACATAAATGTCTTTTGTTCTATTTAAAGGTGAAACAATAGTACAGCAAGCCGATACAACTTACTACACCCACGAGAAGTACAAGAACGGTGTCCTCACTATTGGCTGCGTGGGCCAGCCTAACGTGGGCAAGTCATCCCTCATGAACGCTATCATGGGCAGGAAGGTGGTCTCTGTGTCCAAAACACCCGGACATACTAAACACTTCCAGACTATATACCTTACTCCTCAGGTATGTATACTAAAATTATAAATGTGTTTGTTTGTTACTCCGTAACAACTGAATCATGAAATTATACACAACCAATGTTAACGGAAAAATAATAATTAATAATAAATAATAATAATTTATCCCGAAGAAAAAAAACTTCCTGAGGTTAGGGAGAATAATACCTGATGTTGCAATGTCACAAACACTAAAATCTTTTTGTCATTTTCAAGACATACCGTTACTATGGCAACCATAACAACTTATTGACCTTTTTGAGTTTATCCCGGATAAACATTGTGATGTGAGACTTATATGTATAAAATTGTCTATAGGTCCGTCTGTGCGATTGTCCAGGTCTAGTGTTTCCTTCGAAGGTGCCTCGGCCGATACAAATACTGATGGGTTCCTACCCCATAGCTCAGCTGAGGGAACCATATACCACAATCAGGTAACTGAAAAATTATCTAACTGTCTACCATATGTATAGAGGTAACATCATCAGACTAGTTAAATTGTGAACTGAATGAATCATAGACAATTTGATGTGTGTCTAACTAAACAAAGTTATTTTTTATAAATTTAAACTACAATTGAAGTCTATTCTAACTTGAACTTTAAAGTAATAATGCAGACAAAATTTCAGTTTACAATTTGACGATTTTACTTCAACATATAAAATATAACATGTAAAATTGTTTGTAATTCGTTCTGTTCACAATTTGCCGTCTGTTTATATGGTTAGTAAGATTATTAACTGACATAGTTCACAGTCTGACGGTGACGTGCACAAATAGGATTTTCCATGTAACGGAGTCATAATTTTCACTATTGACTTGTATCTAGAACCGATGACAATACTCCTGATCAGGATTATTAGGGTGAAAGAAATAATTTTCATTTTAATATTAATAATAGCGCCATCTAGGTAAAAAATTGAACTAACTAATTTAGGTAACTAGGTAAAAAAGTGAACTAACTAATTTAGGTAACTTTGTGTGATTTTTTTTCGTAAACTATTATTTAATCGTTCAATTTACATTATTATTTTCACCTGGAATTGACGTGACACTACCCATGTCTGAAACTACGAGTTGTTCCACCTCGAGGTGGAATTTTTGTAAACAAAGGTTACATTACCTTTTATGTTTAAATTTGTAAATGCCAAAATATTTTCGAAAAGTAACTTTTTCTTACATTACCTTATAACATTTCCACAAAATTATAACATTTCTGATGAAAGTACAAAATGTGTAATGGCCGCCATGTAATGTATGTCAAGTGAAGTTTGTTTGTTTACAAACTTTACATCTTGATGTGGAACAAACTATATTTATTTGTTACATTAAAATACCTCACTTACACTTCTTTAATGATTGGTAATAAAACTTCAGGTATTTAGCTGAGAGGTTGGATCTGCCTAAACTGTTGAGAATGGATCATCCAGATAACGATGACACGTGGTCGCCTAGAGATATCTGCGACGGGTGGGCCAAGAAGCGTGGCTACATCACAGCTAAGGCAGCGAGGTTAGTACATTTACCTACATAAAAAGAAACTGACTGACAGGACCTGGAGACTTCAGTTCTTAGTCGAGAAACATTTTTTTTTTCTAAATTTATCCCTAAATATCTAAAGTAGATATTTAGGGATGAATTTAGAAAAAAAGGGATGAAATATTGTTAACACAGTAAAACGTATACATTTTCTATGAAACGAACTTATCGTCCCATCCTGTTAAGTGGAGAGTACCCGTAACCGACGAGATACGTATGTAAAAGCGAGAGAGACGTGATCGTGCCAAATGGAACCTGATCTCTGCCTTTCTTTTGGTCATCCACTTGCAATATTTCGAGTATATAATGAATATATAATACATACTATTTATTATTACTATTATTATTATAATACATAATTGAATATTCAAATTTCTAATAAAAACCAATAAAAATATGTAGTAAAATAATTATACAGTCTAGAGTTCATAGAACATCACGGCATCGGAGAGCGTCATGCCGTTTGCCGTCACGGCACACGGCACTCAAGGTTTCACATCAAAAAATTCCCGGTACAAAATATAACAATGCACCTTATTTATTTGTTTCAGGTTAGATACATATAGAGCTGCTAACAGTCTCCTCAGGATGGCTTTGGACGGAAAGATTTGTCTATGGCTGAGGCCGCCGGGATTTACTGACGGAAGAGGTCGGTGTTGCCATAATTATATCGTTATTTATTATCCTATATTACACCTTTAATGGAAGGAGGATAGACAGGAACTATTTCCTTTTACCCATTTATCCCCTCCCCATCCTATCCTTATTAGGAGGGGATGGGAAGGGGAAGAGGAACAGAATTAGGCCTCCAGCACCTCACTCATCAGCCTAAACGCAGAATACTTCTACTTCATGCCTGTTTTCTGTAAGGTTGTGGTATTTCACCGGTCGAGCCGGCCCATTCGTGCAACAGATGTTGTTGTTGCGGACTCTACCACTGTTAAATATGTTAGAATATCTTTATATATATATTTCTTGTGTGCGTGTGTATGTCACTGAACTCCTCCTAGACGGCTGGACCGATTTTGATGAAATTTTTTGTGTGACTTCAAGGGGATTCGAGGATGGTTTAGTTTTTAAAAAAGAGGTAATATATAATTACTGTGTTTATTTATTATGTGGAATATAACAAAGGAGTGCGTGCGAAGACGCGGGCAACTGCTAGTTATTTATAAATATTTTTTTTTTATTAAATTTCAGCTAAGTATGAATCGTGTGAAGAAATAAAATACGTGAAATGGGTCCAAGCGCTCACACAAGATGTTAAAGACGAAGAAATACATTCAGATTCTGGTAATTCAGAGACTTCTGGACGTGGTTCTGGAAGGGACAGTTCTGATGATAATTCAGAAGATGAAAGCGATGGTACTGAGCAGGCGGCAATGGCTAACAAATTTGCCGCTTTGGCTAATATTGATTGATAACTAATTTTAACCAACTGACCCAGAAAAAAAGATATACAGGGTGTAACGAGATACACAATAAACGAAATCACTTTTAGTATGCAAGCTTACGCGGCTGTACGCATTTTTTATTTTACATAAGTTTTAACACCTGTATATCAAATTAAAAGATCGCAATAATAATATCAAGGCCGTTGACCTAGGAATATTTACCGCGGAAGCGTGTCCGGGCGCGCGGCGTCGGTCAAGGTCACGCGTGTCATGTGATTTAAGGCGCGCATAGATGACGCAATAGGTCATTGAACTCTTAGCAATGGTGTTTAAATTTGATTCATACACAATTTTCTTTGTTAGATTTTTTTATATTAATAAAATAAATATCTGCTCACGCCTGTAACACAGAGGGGTAGGCAGAGATCATGGATTTTAATTTGGCGCGATCTTACACCTCTCTCGCTTCTTCTACATTCATACATCTACGCATACATGCTCGTCGGTTATGGGTACTCCTTATATCGGCCTTTTTTATATTTACTTGTGATATTATGTATCCAGCATTAATACTCTTTACATATCCGTTCCATTGTGACCTGCATCCTGGAGTCTGAACGGCTTGACTGATCTTGAGGTGTCATCAAATTTGTATTCTTACCCCGAGTCAGGTACTATGATGTCATGAATGATGATAATCATTCAGTCGGCTGTTTTTTTTTAAATCAACTATTATTATTATAATCAACTATTATATTATAAATTAACTATTACTTTGTACTCAACTAGCAATCCGAAATAGGGATGCTAATGTTATATCGATGTTTAAAAATATCGATAGTTTTAGTTTTGAAAATATCGATGTTATTTATGAGTGATGTTACGTCCCTAACTGGAAATGACAGGCTGTTAAAAATATTGCCTATGTTACTCGCACATAGAGCTTTCCAGTGGTTAAAGAATTTTTTTAATCAGTTCAGTAGTTTTTGAGTTTATCCGGGACAAACAATTTTTTTTTTTATGTCAGTATAAAATCACGGGACATCCTAGGAGAACTTATATCGATCAGATTAGTGACATACTAAAAAAGGGCGATATAAGGAGCACCCGTAACGACCGAGCATGTGTGTAGATGTATGAATGTAGAAGAAGCGAGAGAGGTGTGCCACAAGGAGGCATATGTGCATTTTTTTAATGCAATTGCATTTTTTACCAACGTAAAGATGTGCATATTAAATGTTATAAGGAAAGAGATGATACAATTTGGTTCCTATTTAATAGTAAAAAACACGCGTGTGTGTTTGTTATGCACGTAAGAAGTTAGTAGTTTAGCGTAATTAAACAAAAATAACTGAAAATTTCATCCCATTACCCAGTACCCTGAAAAAATATACTAAATGCAACTGGTTACTGTAATGTTGTTATTGGTTACCATGGTAACACTATGATTTCTTCGCTTTTAGGTATCGCAAAAATATTCACTAAAGTCATTTTTCCCAAACGCGCTGATCGAAGTATAACTTTAAAAAGATGTCTAGTACTCCCCAAAACGACTAAAATATTTTGTTTGAATATTTGAAATGAAATATTTTGTTGTCTTATTGTTCAGTTGTCAGAAAGCTGGTATTGGTTGTGATGTTGTCATTTGACAAATTGTCAAAAACCCAGGCAGGCGCTTTACTTTGAGTTAATTTATTTCATCACCACTGCTCCAGAAACGATGAAGGAAAACATCGTGAGGAACCCGGTATGTCTTAGAACCACTAAATTCGAAGACACGTGACATCCACCAACCCGCACTGGGCCAGCGTGGTGGATTACGGCCCCCTCCCTCTCTCGGAGAGGAGGCCTGCGTCCCTGCAGTGGGGAAACATACTAAAAAAAGCCGATTAATTATTATTATATATTAATACTTAAATATTTTTAAAACAGGCCACATTCAAATTAAACAAATTTTGCGTATTGTATCGCATTTATTTTAAGTTTTAAGCGCTCAAGGTCACGATGGGACTCTGTCAGCGTCCCAATGTCATAGTTGCTATTATTTCTGGTCCGATCTATGCAGAATGAGCTTACAGTATCTTGAGGTCTTGCAGTCGTATGCTTG